>PDGT01000026.1:2217674-2268847 GCA_003671415.1 Megathymus violae
CACCGCGTTTCTCACCGGAGTGCCCTCTGCTTAACAGAGGGACACCCGGAGAAACATACGCCTGGGCTGCTCTTAGTCTGATCCTTCACCCTTCGACTTCCGGTATGAGTCGAGACTGCCGTATAGTCTCGGGGATCATTAGGATACGCAAGCCCCCCCACCACGACAAGGTGGCAGCCCTCGGGGGGGGGCGTATATTCTAACCTAACCTAACCATTTTTTTTACGTGGGGAAACCCTCATGGGTTCTTCTCAATCGCGGGGGCGACTGATAGGATATGTCGGACTCCTACCAGCTAAAACCCCACGGTGTTCCTCTGAGCGCCCTTTGTCGGGACTGCGGGTACGCTCTTGCATTCTTCCGCGGTCCCGACGGCGTTCGTTCTTCTACAGAGCCCGTCCTTGTGCGGGATGAATCTGGAGCTACTTCATCCCTCCGTCTTTGAGGTGCACGCGGGAACACTGTGCGCATGACCTCGAGAACCTATTGTTCAGGCGGGAATAAAATGTACCTAACCGCACACCCCGTCGTCCGGGGAGACAACGGGGTAGTGTGGGGCCCTCTCCCACTAAAATAGCCCGCCGTGAGGCCTCACCCGCCCTTACAAGGCGGGCCATGGGTACCGCGTACGTTGTTCCGTGGCATTACCTCGAGATCCTAACCTAACCTAAATTCCAGTTTTAACAAAGGCATTTAGTAAAAACTAGTTCTAACTAGAGAAAACGCGTTCTACCTAAAAACTGGTTTTAACTGTAACATATACAATGCTTCACGCGTAATGGAAAATGGGGGAATCGTTAATAATCTGGTGCTTTATTTTTTTTTTCAATAGGCAAATAAAATCATAATAATATAATAAAATAATAAGCCTTTTCTGAGATTAGTGGGAACAACATACAGACAAACAGATAAAAATTCTAACAACTATTGTTTTGGGTTCTATGGTGTTAATAAATGTCCGTAATAATGTTTTTTCTCATATATCGTTCATGTACAGAAAGCGATCATTTAGAATTTTATTATTAGTATATAGATATAAATTTAATTATTCATGTACGCACATACTTGGCAATGTAACATTAATGATCTTAAAAATGTACAAAGGTTCTGCTTATTTCTTAAGAAATTTCTACCAGCACACCTGCTAATTATTATATTTTACTAAAAATAGTTTAGATCTGTATTTGCATTTTGCAAATCAAAACCTTTTGAGTATAAGGTACTTTTTCTTTTGCAAACTAAAACAATAAAAAAGGTTGTATTCTAAAGCAATACCTTGGAAAATGACATAATGTGACAGAATGATGAGTTGTTAACATGATGAGTTTTTGAGTGATTAATATGACACCAACAATTGTCATATCAATTTGACTTTGACAGCTTGAAATGCCAAATAATTATATTCAAACCTTATAGATTCAAACAGAACTTGCCTCTTGGCAAATGCAGAAAGGGCCACCGATAAAGTCACCTGTTTAATAATGTTTAGTTTTGTTTGATTGGATAGACAAATACATATAAATATATATATTACAAAGAAATATTTTATTTAATAAAAATAAAATCTGTTTCTTGAACGATATTACTATTTTGAAGTAAATTAAAATAATATTTTCAAAATAGTATTATTATGGTATCTAGAATTACAAATACCCACGAACACAGTCAACCAACAATTAATTACATTATTTCGCCAATTATGGCATGAATTACTGAAAAATATGTAATTTCATATATAAATATGCGTACCTTTCATCGCGTCCGAAATCAATCAAGTCAAAGTTAGTAAGAGGATTATATATTCACGTAATCATCAAGAAATCAAAAGGGAAAATGAGACTTTGTGTACTCGGTATTTGAATGAAATACTTTTACAGACTAAAACCTGAAGCGCCTAGTCTCAGATTTACCTATTCTTTCCTATTAGAAAAAAAATGTATCATCTATTCTTCATTGTCTTGCGACGGTCACAAATAACGAATTAGTAATTACTAATGATTATAATCGAGATATCTTGAGACATTTTGATACACCGATGATTTCACTAATACTATGCCTCATAATCTCCCATCATTATTGATCACAGAGTACATTAGTATATCTGCAGTCGTTCAAATGCAATAGACAAATAGACATAGTTATCTAAAATAAAGTAGTTCCTAGTATTATTATAAGATCTAAACTAAAAGAAATAAACCTCAACTTTCCATTTAATCATATTAATAAAAATTTAAAATCCTTGTAGTTGTGTTTCAAAATTATTTTTTGCTATTATACATTCTGGACTAATCTAAAGAAACCAAGAAAACTGAATGTTACGATACTTACGAATCTGTCGTTACTGTCAGTGTCAATATTAGAGAGGATAGTTATTCTATAGTGACAATGCCGTTATGTCAAGTTTATTTCAAATGATTACAACCAGAACATATACCTTCTTGTAAACATAAATTTTAAGACGTTTTTGAAGATGTCTGGTGAAGATTGTGAGTCCCTTGAGCGTGGTGAAGGAGATGGCCAGAAGTCTGATAAAATGTTTACTTTGAAGAAGTGGAATGCCGTCGCTATGTGGAGTTGGGATGTAGAATGTGATACTTGTGCTATTTGCCGCGTCCAAGTTATGGGTAAGTAATTTATTCTTATTTATTTTTATGACACCAGTAATAGACTTGTGATATAAATATATACTTGGTGATTGAGGTACGAGATAGTGGTGTTCTAGAAATACTTTTTATTTGACTATAAGTATAAGAAAAACTTACATCCACCTCAGATGTATGACATAGAACAACGCCTGATTCTGTTTATGTATATATTATATACATATATAACAGTTAAGAATGTATGTATATTAGGTAACTTGTGAGTGGAATCCTTAGAAACATATTTATAACCTGCCTAAAAGTCAAAAAATATCCATTATCAAACACATTGTTGATTGTCAATATATGTATTAGCAACATATATTGACAATCCCAAATTATTATGGAAAATCCAGACATTTGAATGCAACAACCTTATCACTGCATGAGTCTGTGTCAATATTAAGAGTAGATGAATTTATGTGACTATTCAAAAAGAAGTCATTTATTCATTGGATCCTGTTCTAATTATATACTCTACAAAGTCATTAATAATATGTGGATTTCATTTTCATAGATACTTTTTGTAATAAAATTGTATGGGTATTTGTATTTTATAAATATACAGGTCCTATATTCCTTTTAATACCTGGAAAGATTTTTGATGCAATATAGAATTTTATTAGTGAATTTATGTTTATTTCAGGGGTGTTTTAAATTTTTTTGTGCAGGGTCAGTAACTCAGCTGCTTATGTCGCATATTACAAAATCATTACTAACCAATCAGTTTAGTAATAAAAATTCATGACTACTCAATGCCTTTGCCTTTTAATTTACATTGTATTTGATACACATATTTTTGAACGAAAACAGAAAATAAATTTATTGGACTTTTTAAAAGGGTTTACAATGTATGATATGTTGCTCTAAAAATAAAATTTTACACTGGGACTCTCACTAATCTTAACATAATCAAGTATTATGTAATAAATAATGTAATAATTAATATAATGTATGTAAAATTTCCATAGAGCTTTCAAGCTTTGGATGGCACTAGAAGCTGTTGGTGGATATTTTAATTTTTTAATAGCAATTGTTAAATAGTGTCGGAGGATTATAAATAACAAAGTGATATTATATATTTAATATCTTGTATTTACACTTGTGCATAATATATTAACATAAATATTACTATTATATTAAGTACCTTACTTAAATGTTTATTGAATAATTTATATCTTCTAATTTTAAAATTTATTTGGTGTGATCATCCTATTATTTTTAACAGTTATTCTTGCTATAATACAAATTTATAACCACCCTGAATCTGAAATGATAATATATCTATGATACATTTTGGTTATCACCTTAGGTCCTGTTATTAGATTTATATCTGTCTTGGTTTTATCTTCTTTATTTTGTGTATAAGTTGGTAGTTACTTTATTTTGGCCTCAGTTTGTTTATACAATATTCACTTATAGTCTACTCATTTGTGATTTGATAAAGATGAGATTCAAATTACCAGTATTATTGTGCATTACTTAAGAACTTTTCTTGTTGATAACAATTTTATTCAACAAATTCTAGCATCCACTGGGTAACGGTTTTATATTTGCTATGGAACTCATTCTGCGTGTTCGCGCAGTTATCCGTCCGGTCATTTTGTTTTCGATCTGTTCTAAGCTTTTGCCACGAGTTTCTGGCACATATAGTATTACGAAGAATAATCCTATAAAACAAATAGAGCCAAATAACCAAAATGTGCCTGCTGGCCCGATTCCGACTATTATGTTATGAAAAGTTTTTGTTACTGTGAATGTGCATAACCAATTAAAAGCTGTACAAATTGAAGCAGCTGCCCCTCTTATTTTAGCCGGTAAAATTTCACCCATCATTAACCAAGGAATGGGACCAAATGCTAGTGAAAAACCTAACAAATATATCATGAGTGTAGTAAGTGGAAGCCAACCTAAGTTTGATACATCTAAGTTAAGACTATCTCGCACATAGAAGAACGTCCCTAATACTACCAATGTGATCGTCATGGTTACGGAGGATATGTACAGAAGAAGCTTACGTCCAGCGCGGTCTATAAGAGCAGTAGCAAGGAATGTAGAAATGAAATTAACAACTCCAACTATAATAGTTGAAAGGTTTTCATCTATTGAACTGCCAGACATTTGAAAAATTTTCACTGTGTAAAAAATGACTGCATTTATCCCAGATAGTTGCTGAAAGGCCATTAATCCTAGAGAAATTAGTATTGCTTTAAGGTATTTAATTTTTAAGATTTCTCCTATAGATGATTCGCTCTCAATTTCAGCATCCGTTAATGCTATGTCTCGCATTTCATTATCGATCTTGGCATTTTTACCACGTAGCCATTGTAAAGCCTTTCGTGCTTCTTCGTTTTTGCCTTGGGATATATACCAGCGAGGAGTTTCAGGAATCATAAACATGAGAATAAAAAATGGCACCGATAATGCTCCACCGAGGTATGCTAATTGAGACCAGTCTAGATACATTCCTGCAGCGTAACATAATAAAATACCGATATTACCAATAGCGGTGGGGAATAATCCTAAGGTACCACGAACTTCTGGTTGAATAGTTTCTCCAAGGTATACCGGAAAAGCCAAGGAACCAACACCAACACATAATCCACATATTGCTCGACCCGTCAGTATTAGATGAACGATTTTCGCAGTAGCTATAAGAATCCATCCGATGAAGAATGGTACAGCGGTGAACAATATTGTCTTACGCCGACCCATGTAGTCCACCAATGGTCCTCCTAAAATTCCTCCGGCCAAAGCTGCTAGGGGCATTAGTCCACCAATCCAGCTTGCCTGTAAATTAAAGTATTAAAGAAAATTACTCAACATACATTTCCTGTGTTTAAAACTATAGTAATTAGATTATATATTGTTTAACAATTTCATGATGATTTTGATAAAGTCATCACAATGTTTAGCAAGTCGTAGAAGAATAGTGGTCTCTAAAAATATACTATCTCAAGGGACAAAAACATGATTAAACATACAATTGTAACGGGGTCGAATTTGTACATTGCATTGTTTTTGGATGCGTAGATAAACTTTGTTTTCGATATAGACGTCAAAATACAAACTGTAAATTGAAGTCATATAAGTAGTTTTGACAGGTCAAATATATTTGGAAATTTTTATCTGTTTAGCTGTCTGTTTGTACACGTATCACGCGGAAACCACTGAACAAAAGATGATATGTATAATTATTTTTTATAACTTAGATTACTTGTAGAAATCTACTTTTTATTCTGAAAAATGGATCTGCCGCCGCAGAAAAAGAGATAACAGTAATTTTGGGAGTTCTGTTACGTAATATTTTGAGGTTTTATTGTAATTATTGCCAAAAATAAATATCTTTCCAATTTAAACACTATAAAACTGACAACAAAAAAGAATAAAATGTGCTAAACATTTGCCGGACAAACAACGATAACAACGTTTTGGTGCAAGTACGATTTGTAAATATAACGATTGTTTCTTGAAGCAAAGCAAGAGTGGTTATTAGTTTATATTGAGTAACATTAATTTAAATAGCAGAAGAATAATAACCCGTCAATTTAAATTACTGACATTCTAAATGGATGTTCTATTAGCGAATTGCTTGTTCGTGTGCTATATTAATTTTATTACAAATTAAAAACAGTCTTATATGCCGTTTTATTTGATTGCATGTAGCAACATGATTTGTTCAAATTGCTTGCTCATGAAAATTTATGCCACCATATCAAAATTTTAATCATCTTTACATTCTATTAATGTTTACAGTGTGTTTAACGCTTAACATTTTCCATTCGTTAAACTTTTTTTGAAAATATTGAGAAGTCTGAATTGTCATAATTGAAGCAATTAAATTGTACAAAACCAAATTAAATAATGTTTGTCCATACCTCTTCCTCGGTTACTGATATTCTTGTACTATTCTCCATCGTTACAAGAGCCGGTGACGTATAGGCCGAAGAAAATCCGACTATCATCGACCCCATTGATACTGCAACTGCAGCTAACACCTGTAATTATGTAGGCTCTGATAAATAAAATTTAACTTAAACGTACCATTAATTCAGAGATACCGTTTTTACAATAGTCTCGTCAAGTACTATTCCTTTCTTTCCATGTACATACAACAATACTCCACATACAGACCACTATTACTACCCCACATAATGGGAGGATTCAGAATTATATCGTCACTAGCGATGAAAAATGTGTCCTATATGATAATCAGATCCAAAATCAAAGTGACTAAACCTTGGTGTACCAGCCAATAATTGCCTCACACAAAATACAGGTTAAATAACTATTAGTGGGTATTTTCGCGCAAAGCATTTTTTTTTGTCAAGCAAGTGATCAATGAAACTCTTAAAAAATGGGGGAAATACATCAGTAACAATGGTGCATAATTCGATTTCATAAATATATCATTTTCAAAACAGAAATTATATTTTGATCCTTTAGATCAAAAGTCTCTTGATTCTGCTTGTGAAAATAATATGATGTTTTGAACCAACTGCGCCCGTAAAACAATTCATTTGATGAAACGTTCATGGAACAAAATTAATTCAAAATACTGGGAATCTCCATCATGACTCCACTTAGCTAAAGTGTCATCATTTTTCATCATGTAACTGGGTATGAATTGGTTGAAGTATGCAACAAAAACAAGAAGCCGTATGTATCGTGGCTCGATGAATGTGTGACGTTACTTCAGGGAGGTGTGTGCGGACCGCCTCCAACTAATTTAAGCAATCATGAACTATGATTGAAATGGAGACACTCACACATCCTCGCAGTAAATCAAATGTTTTAGTGTTGTAATCGAACTCACTGTCGTTTTTTTAAAATGACCTCAAGCAGTTCTGCCTTTTCAAATAGGAGCTATGAATATTTTACACTCAAAAATTCGTCAAACACATCGACTGTTCATGCGTAATCCGACTGGATAGTGTAAATACTTTCGCATTTATATCGCAGTCATTCCATTAATAATTTGAAACTCCGAGACTAAAGCAATACGTCACACTTAACATGCATGAAGTAAAATAACTGACTATATAACAAATAATCTTATGATATCAAGATTATAAAACAATGTATAGGACTAAAATTTAAATGTTCATAAATTGGAGTGATCCAAAAGTTGAATTATTTAGCGTTGATAGAACAATTTTGAGTGCTGGTTTACAGTCGCACAAAACACATTTGTGATAAATATCTTCCGATAAAAGTTTTTATTCTTTGATATAAGTTGTCAGATATTATGCAATTAGTGGTAGTAATAATAATTGATGTCAGTTGATAGTGGTTTCCGAATAATATTAATTTATTGGGTATTTCTTTCACATACACGAAATTTTTTTTTCAGTTACAAACAGTAATATTATTATTGTTGAACACACCTGTGAAAAAGTATATTTTGGCTCGTCGTACTCATTGCTGTGCACTACTATGCTGTAGTGCGTGTCGGCTCTCATTAAGATCTTCATCGCGTCTGTTAAATTCACTGAAAACTTTAAAATTTTAACACTCCTAAAAATCTTGAAAACAACGCATTGAAAGTGAACCCAAGGAAGTTACTGAAGAAATGAGCATCTCGCCGCGATGGCGCGATTTATATGAGCACAAATTGATTAACAAAACTGATTGGCTTTCGAGGCTGTGTGACTCAAAATAAGATTCTTGAACATAACAGAAAATGTTATATTTATAATATACTATATTTACATTATAATTCCTCGCCGCATATTACACTATTCCAGTATTGAATTTAAGAGATACTAAAATAGCTTCAAATTCGTATTAAGCTATATGAATTTTTTTAGCTTTTTGTTACTCGAACAGCATCAAAAGTAGAGATATTTATCATGAATATGTACATATGTATTCGTAATACGTTATGGTCGACTGAAATATTACAAATTTAATCAGCACTTCGGATATACGGCCTGAGTATTGTCCCTTCAGCCCGTTAATTCGGGAAGCTATGTCGATAGGTATTAGACGAAACCTCATTCTCTAATCTGTGTAGTAGACGCATAAAAGAAAGCGCGCTAATTGGGCAAGCTTTTATGAATACCCATTAGATTGGAAGGACATTTCATAACAAACTTCCCTAGGGCCTGCTCTGATATTATGTATAGACTCAAGTTCATTATTGCTATAAATTTCTCGGTAAAGAAACTTAATTGGGATGGCTGAGAAAGAATAGAGCTTCATTGTCGGTTCCCAGGCTATCTTGAAGAGTCACCATGACATTAGACGGCAGCTGACTGTAAAACTTGTAGGCCATAGACATTCGTTAATAATTAAATACAAAGGCAAAATTAAAAAAGCCAATACTTTTAGGACGTTCGCCACAAGCGATGATATTTATGACAAAAATAAAGGCTTGTTATTAATATTAGGATGGCTACATGAAATGTAAATCCCTTACTGAGCAGAGCCAGATCAAGCAGGAACGGTGAAAAATTCCGCTACTATCAAGAAATGAAATGAAATTGATTTTTACCGACCACTTTTCCAAAGTTAAATTACGCCATCGCTTCAACAAATCCCTACCGTGAGTGGTCCCGAAACAAGAAATGGCAAGAAACTCCCATGGTTTTTCTTAGTCACAAACAACACTTATGACTCTATATTAACCTCATTTTCAAGAAGTATTGTTTTTTTTAATCATGTAGTTTGTAACAACTTTTATTCATAAAAATACCTTTGTCGTGAATTTTCAATTTACAGTGGGTCATTTTTGACAATTTTATTAGAAAATGTTATACATTTACCCATGAAAAGGCACCGGTTTAGTTAGGTCTGAAATTTGGTAAAATTTGTGTAGCCTTCTTAAGAAAACCATCAAAGTATTTTGTAACATTAACAACATTAGTCATGATTGTCATCACGTTATTAATTCACGGCTTTGGTTTATTTTTAAGAGTCGTGTACGGATTGGTGTGTGAAAATGGAAGACTTTAGTCAAGCATATAAGCAAATGATCTACATTCTCTGAGTTGAAAATAGAGTCCCATCATATAATGGTCGAAGTTATTATAATGTAATATTCGATGACAGAGCATCCTTTTTTATTTACTTGGTAGGGATTGCTAGCATAGGTTAATATTTTTAGTGACGAAAGGGCAGACAGCCATCTGATAAGAGGGAGTCACCGCTGCCCATGCTCACTCACTACACCACCGAATCAAAGGCACCATTAACCCGTTGCCTTTAAAGATAAAAGCGGGGCACCCGCTTACCGTTGAACTGGATGATACACAAACCAGTGATTTCTAAACAGGTAGTACAGTCCGTCTTAGCTTCGATCATTGTTCCGAAGGGTACTCTACGAGCAGGGGAGGTTGGCTTGGAATCAATGATGAATAGAGGAGAGATACCCCAGTCCCGAACATTGTTTCACGGATTTAGTAGCATTTATAGTAATTTAGTCAAACTATATAAGTGCTGTTATTCGTATATACATTTCCTATATACTATAAGGAAAAAAAAATCAGTGCTTCTAAATATACTTACAACGTCGGACGTTGATGTTAGCATATATACCATATCCATTACATCCTTACATACAGCTATAACTTCAATGACGTCACAATTTAATGCCATCCGTCAATTGCACGTGTTATTCGATACTGTTTAATGAACATGCTATAGACAAGCGAAGTTTTACATTATTGTGTATCCTAATTTACTTCTTGAATATTAATGTATGACAATTATTTGGACATTGCACCTAATCAGGTTGCTGGATTTCCTGATATATCACGTAGTAGTTAACTTTGTGCCATGTACTCTCCAAATTTTCTAGACATCAAGGGTAATTTCAAATCGTGTCCTCCACTACCTTTATTCTAACAGGATTATCTGTACGCTATTTCATCGATAATATGTAAAATCAATTGCCGCACTTGCAAAAGATAATCGTTTAAGAACAGTTGGATCGATTTGGCTTTTTTTATTGTATTTGTAAGGTTTATAAAAAAAAATATTTGCTATATACCTCTTACGAAAAAAAGTTTTGTTTTTTTTTTGTAAGAAAATCTCTAGAATGAATTGAATGTTCAGTTTGACAGATCTGTTTAATTAACGATTCATTTATGAAGTCGGATAAATCCTTTCTCGACAAACTTACTGAATGACGGTTATTGCACAGCCTAAACCACTGGAGATGGAGACATATTATAAAATATACCTCTATTATTTTATTCATAGCTCCGCTTTATCTGACCAGCCTATTCTTATGAGAACATGGAATATGTTTCATGTTTGAAACTCAAATCAAAACTGTGTCACCTACCGTGATTCAGACTATTTGAATATTCAGAATATCAGACGACCCCGTAGCCCAGTTGGTGGTGACCCTGCCTGCCGAGCGTGGGGCTTGGGTTCGATTCCCGGCCGGGGCAGATATTTATGTGACAGATAAATGTTTGTTCTCGGGTCATGGGTGTTTGTGATGTGATAATTGTGTATGTCCATGCCACCGCAACACAGGGAATCCTAGTGCGGAGATGTGAGTGTGTAAACGTTATTTATTATTTATTTGATATTTTCTCTTCGTTGTAAGTAAATAGTCGTTCCTTATAAAAAATTCAAAATATAACACAGACCCCAAGATTCTCTGGTACAAAAATTCTACATTGAACACAGTTATGTTATATTTTTTGTGGTGTAAGCAGAACAAAGAATTTTTTTTCGTGCGGATACAGTGTAGAAATTACAAAAACATTTTTTCATGTTCACTATTGAAATATAACAGTTCTATCATTGTAATTTTACTTTTACAACTAGTTAAATTGCATATTAAGCAATCACCGTCCCTCTATTATCATAAACGGAAGTACTTAAAATAAATACACAAAATGTCAAGAAAAAACAAAAAAATATCTGATCTTGCGAATGAGTGTAATGATACTATTTTATGAAGCCCATTTGATGTTTAGTAACTACTGCAGCCCACGCGCATTTTTAACCCAGTTCAAAATTTTCAGGCAGGATCCGGTACAAATTATAATTCATTAACCATACAAAGTGTTCCATGTCGCCAAACTATAGTATTTTATATACTAATAAATGATACCGTTATGGGGCGTAAGAGGGCTCTATCCAACCAAGCCAATGTTTGTTCGTTTTACACCCTGCTGAGTAACGGACAGGTTATGGCGAACGGTTTTTCTTATTGGTGGTCGTTGGGCTCTGTAACGCCCAGTTTATTCTTGACTGTATCCTTGCATTGAAGTATAGTAGCAGGCTTTATCTGTTTGGCTAGGTACTGATCTTCTAAAAGCTCTTCGGTTGTTGTAATATTTTTTACGTTTCGGTTGCAGTTATAGAGAGCCAACGATAAGCGGGCCCCCAGCTTCCATCTCGGCCTATAAATTCCTACAATTAACTTTAAATTTACTAGTTCATGTACACGTAATTTCGGGAATATTAAGTTTATTCACATAATATAATAATCCTCTACATAATGGGATTATTTTTCTGTATCTGAATGTCTAGATCAGCGGTCAACATCTACGACTGGTCTTACGGTTTAATTATGCCTCGTGGAATATTTTTATGTAGTACTGCGTCTGCGTTTGATAGTAACCCAGTCGTTCGTTGTAGGTGTGGCCGTAGTCACGATTTGTTTAGCTTGCACACACACATGTGCTATTGTTTACTCAATGCACTAGCTATTATGTCCGCGTAGCTACACATGTTTCTTAATGTTGATGATTTATCACCTATAATTTGGATTTATTAGATATCATTAAAGAATTTAAGAAAAACTCTATATTTAAATCCCTTTGGTTATTATTAAAAAACTTAATTTGCTACCCACTTTTACTGTTTGCTAGAAAATATTGAACTAAACTTTTACCCAGAAATCTATTTAACTAGAACCGTCATAAAGAGCCAAAAGTTAAGAGGAACGGATTCCTTAGTTATTATTGATACAAAAAAATATAATAAAATCAGCATTCATAAATATTGAAAAAATTCAGATACTACAATTAATATTCATATTCGGCTTTTCTATCTTATTGTATATAAAGATTAAGCTAATATATGGGCTATCTGCTATTTATCAACTGTGGCAATTTTCTCAATGGTGAAACTTTATACATATCTTGAAAATAAGTTATTATGAATGTCGATATTTTATATTTTTTTAAATTTCAAATTAACACTGGATGTAGCTGAAAATACCGTTGCAAACGTTATCATAGAGGTCGTATAGTATCTAAAACTTATTTTTGCATATTGCTTAAAGGGACATTAACTCGCATCATATTTGTTAATATACCATGAATAATTTTTCCTTTTTAATTGCCCTTTAAGTTTTGTGTCCATTCAAATAATAACAGTAATGTGTTAGGAAAGTTTAACGGAAATAAGATTTTGTGATTATACTAACTGTCCAAAATTAAATTATGCTGTGCACTAAAACTGATTAAGCTTTTTATAATATATTAAATATTTAAAAATGTTGTGAACAAAGAAAATATAATTGAGTACATTCATATATATTTGTCCTTTAAGTACCACATTACATCTTACAGGAAAAGCGGTGATAGCCAAATGGTTTGAGCGTAGGTCTCCTGCACGGAAGATGCGAGTTCGAATCCTTTCTTTTTTTTCAAATTATGTATCTATTAGAATTTAATTACAACATGCATACATACATAAAAGAAAACGTCGTGAGGAAACTTGCATATCTGAGAATTCTCCATTTTGTTCTTAAAAGTATGTAAAGTCTACCAACCCGCACTTGGCCAGCGTGGCAGACTATGGCATGAACCTTTCTCATTGTGAGAGGAGACCCGAGCCCAGCAGTGGGACAATATGGGTTGTTATGATGATGTTGGTATCAGTAAGTTAGCTTAGATATTGAGTTTTATTATAGTATGTACATATAAATAATTAAGGTTTTATTTTACTCGAAATCTTCAACTTGAATATGTGAATTTAATAAAAGAAGGGTTAAGAAATTTTAATAGCTTTGTCTATTTAAGTTCGACAGTAAGTAAATGTCGAGAAATAATAAAACCAGACACAGACAGTTTTACTACATTTTTATATTAAAAAGTTAACAAATAAAATAAATATAGCCTTCGTAATATACGAAGTCACATGTATAATATAAAGTAATATACTTAAAATAATCTACGGATCTAATACCATAGTAATCGTTTAAATTGTTACTAGTCTAGGGTGATTTGGTTACAGTGTTATTAAATTATGGATACTTTGTCATGATCAAATCGATTCATAAATTACAGATCTCATTTCAACAACAATTTACAATATAGAAACAGATTACAGCTAAAGGAACTACAATTTCCTATTAAAATTACTTACATAATGTTCTATATTTACAAAATGATCAATCTAAAAATACAATCCAAATCAGTCTTTAGCATACACGGTGAAATTAACAGTCAGCGTGTCGCTCATTGCACCGCCTGTCTTTGTACCTAAATAAATATTTTATTTGTAGGACAGCACAGGGCACGTGCATTCTGTACCCTGGAATGTATTTTGCTTTCCTCAACTCAAACTCCGTTAACAAGGGTTATGAATCTGTTTGCTTCCGTTTATATTTCGTACTTTCCTCGATCCACCTGTTAATTTCTTTTCAATTTCTTCCAAACTCTTGCCGCGCGTTTCTGGTACGAAGAATATAACAAAGAAGAGTCCAATTAAACAGATCACAGCAAATAGCCATACAGTACCGTACATTTGTATAGTTGAAATTATGTTGTGGAATGTCTTGGTAACAATAAATGTACACGTCCAATTGAAACCGGTGGCTAAAGCCGCTGCGTTACCACGAATCTTTGATGGCAAAATCTCTCCAAGCATAAGCCATGGAATAGGGCCAAATCCAATCGAAAACCCTAGTACATAAATAACAAGGCAAGCCAATGGTAACCATCCGTAACTATTTACATCAACTCCAGCGTCTTTTACGTAGAAATAGGCTCCCAAGGAGACTAAAGTGATGATCATTGATACTGACGAAATATACAGCAGCATTTTTCTTCCCAGACGATCGATAATTGCAGTGGCAATGAAAGTCGATATGAAGTTTACAACACCTATGATGATACTGCACACATTCTCATCTACAGAGCTCCCTGCTAGCTTGAAGATTGTCGAGGCATAGAAAATAACAGCGTTGATACCACTTAGTTGTTGAAACAACATCAGTCCTAGCGAAATTAAGATGGCTGGTAAATTTTTTCTTGAGAATAACTGGCCGAATGAATTTCTACGATCGAGATCACTTTCAGCCTGAGATCTTGTCAGATCATGCATTTCTTTTTCAATATTTATGTTTTTGCCTCTCAGCCACTGCAGGGCTTTACGGGCGTCTTCGACCCGGCCTTTTGTGAAGTACCAGCGAGGGGTTTCTGGCGTAATAAGCATTAGCAAAAAGAATGGTACTGGAAGTGCGGCACCGAAATACGCCAAGTGAGACCAGTTAAAATAACTCCCAACAAAGAATGCCAGCAGGATGCCTGTATTACCAAATGCTGTGGGTAGCAGTCCAAGAGCCCCGCGCACTTCAGGTTGTATCGTTTCTCCGAGATATACAGGGAAAGCGAGGGATCCAACTCCGACACATATACCACAGAAAACTCGACCAATCAGAACCATAATGACGTTAGATGCAGTAGCAATTAGTATCCAACCAATGAAAAATGGTATTGCTATACATATAATTGTCATTCTTCTTCCTAGATATTCGATTAGTAGTCCACCCACAATACCGCCCAACAGTGCAGCTAACGGCATTAGACCTCCAATCCAGCTACTCTGTAATTAAAATAAATACTAATGTTATTTACATATTACTTATCCTATATTTTTCTTAAGACTAACTGGATACTAGTAGTATTGATGATTTTTGGTTAGTTTTATTGTTTAGATAAAATTGTGCTAAATATAGGTTCCTGATTCATTAAAATAATAACCTTTATTATAGTCCTGGTTTATGGCTTACTTTAGGATATTAATTGAAAGGCATATTTGTCTTCATGACAACATTTCCATCATGATATTCCTGACAATCACCTCTTCTCAGTGGCCATATACCTACTACACTTAACATGCTAGATTACGAAATAAAAAGAGAACTTGGTTGTAGAACAATTTGGAACTTACTTCTTCGTTTGTGATGCTGAGTGTTTCGTTCATGCTTTGAAGTGCTGGGGAAGTGTATCCAGACGAAAAACCAACAATCAGAGAACCCATTGAGACAGAAAATGCTGCGAGTATCTGCAACAATGAATAGAATTAACAACATAATAATGTTTACATGATTTTTTATTTAATATTATGACTTTGACCTGATATGCTTCTGATTTTAACATGACTTCCATCAAAAGTTCCTTCTACGTTTGATTCACGTAAAACGTAGTCACACAAACCTTACTAAGAAAGTTCTGAAGCTTGTGAGCGTTTCGGTCCATTTATGTACTTGTTGTTTCTATATATGTACCGATATCCATGTGTTTGACGTTTCACCCTCGTGTAGTGTACACAAGGAAGTTAATATAGAAAACTTTACCTAGTTTGCTAAGCAAACGACATTGATGCAAAATATCTGTCACAACGCTTACAATAAATTTGTTGATTTTTAATCCAATTAGGAACATTCTATAGAGCTACTTTTTTCTTTTATAAATTAAATTAAACTCAGTACTTCAAAATTTATTGAATGTTAAAAATATAATTACGGGTTTACGTTTCGACATTAATTTTAATCACATAGAGTGTTTAATTTAACTATCAGTAGGAAAAAAATCACTAGAATAGTATAAATCGGCTTTATCAGTTTCTTATTACGCGTGATTATTTCTTTGTTCCCATTTATTTTCAACTTTAATGGTTTATGTGGCAACAAACCCACAAAAGGATAATTGTAAAAAATAGGGCATTAAAATCAGGTGGTCAAACGAATAACCATTTAACTGCATTAGCGAGATATAAATTATCTTCAAACTTTGAACTGACCTGAGTCCATAGATAAAGACGTTGTGTTCTGGCGCCATATGGTTGGGCATCTCCATTGATGGTGTAATCAGTTTTAATTTTATTATTTTCCGTGCTCAGCTGATTGACGTAAGGCACAGAGTTTCGCAGGTTCTCCTCCTTTGCGCTTTTAATCTCCATCTCCATTTTGTACTTAAACTCGTTCCCTAAACTAATTTGTCTTAATTGTTGGAAGTGACGTCGGGTTTTTTCGAACGAGTCCTGTTCATCCTCGCTGCTGCTCTCTGTGGTGACGTTTTCTGGGATTGTTGCGTAGTTAGGTGCAAGTGTGCCCTGTGATCCACATGAGGTTGCAAGGGAGGTGCAGGTTGTTGATGCAGAGAGCGTTGGTCGCGATGGTACTCGTGCGTATTTAGGCCCCCGAGTGCGATATAATCGCTCCTCGTCGTTCTGCCCACGGCGACCTTGTTCGCTTCCACCCTGGAATTAACAATTGTACATGTAAATCTTATTTTGAGTAACAAAAACTGAACACGGTATGATTTCATGATAAAATCGTTACCAAATAAATTCTGCAGCACTATTGACCAAAATTTTGTTTAAACTATTAGACTTAACATTCAATACTAAACTATCCATCCGCAAACACGGTCCATTTATTTTATTCCCTATCTTATGTGCGTAAGTCTGTCAAGACGATAAGAACTGTTGAACTTCGAGAATCTGAGGTCAGATAGAGAAAACATTGCTTATTGACCACTGTACATATGGTCACTGCATGCTTTCGATAACCTATTGATATGTATAGTGCCCACCCTGACCCAATCAGCACGTCATATTCTGACTTGGATATAAGTGTTACACAGGATCTAATGGCTTTTTTCTTCAATTAATCCAATAAAATAAACTTCTCCGAGAACACACTGTCTTTCAATAATAGTCAGTGCTGATGTTCCAATCGATTGTTGAAGTTATTATGCTGGACAGCTTCTTTACTAATGTTTATAAAACATAACGGCATACGCGTAAACATTTTGGTTATTATATCCGAAACAATACTTGCAACTTGTAATTGGTTAAATATAATGGAATATCATATAAAAAATAATTGGGTCGTGGAGACACGCACGCTTTTCACTACTTAGCTTTGCGTATTACATTATTACCTTTGTTTCGTCATGAAATGTTTTGTAATTTTTCCAATATTTTGAAATTATTAACCTATTATAAACTTTTAAATTGTCATAAATAAATGACATAATGTGCGTCATATGTCAAAATTAAAATATCGCCTACAATGATTGCATAGTTTTATATACAAGATTTTGTGTATAATAAAAAAAAAAACTGATGTTACTTTTTGCCTCATGTACTAAAACCATTTAACGATGTAACTTACGAATAATTACAATTTTATAATCGGTGAATTTGCATCGTGAATAAAAAATTGAGTACAAAAATTTGCGTAATTTTTTGTTTCTTTTGTTTTTGTTAGAATTGTTTAGACCTGTCCTTACTATTCTAGGTCATTATACGTAGATATTCGTACAGTATCTTCTAGAATAACCGATAGTACTGTACCAATACCTCTGGAACAAACATTCTCCTTAGATACATATGATGAGTGTCATGTTTGTGTTGTTTTTATTAGACTATTGTTTATTTATGTTTTAATCGTTGTATTCCAGGGCTAACTATGACATGCCTTTTTTATTTTGATTGGAAATCATTTTGGAAATTATAGATTTTCTAAATTCTAAGACAATTTTATAGAAAAAGTTGCGGTTTCAACTTGTAAATGAACAGTCAATTTAGGTAATGAACGGCTGAGTTATCATAGTATCAATCGTATCATAACTATACTAATTTCCTATATATGCATAACATCGTTCGAAAAATATTGAGTATTTTTTAGCGTAGCTAAATTTAAACCACCATCATCAAATGTCAAAGGTCAAATTCACACTTGGGTAATAAAGGCGCATTTTGTGACTCACAGCCGTTTCTACACCAATTGTACTCTTGAACTTGTTATTGAAAAGAGTTATCGATGGGGATGCCCTACCTATGCCATAACCGAGTTGACCCGTTGCCTTATCGTAAACAATGTGAACCTAATAGCACCATTTCATCGATCGACTTACATTATATTTAGGGCCTTAAGAAAATAAAGAAATTGTGATTGTTTTGTGTTGGTCTGGTTAAAAGCGATCATAAATGTTGTCTGCCATTTTAATATGTATAAATTGTTATAGCCCATTGATTCCAAATTCAGCGACAACGCGGGTGGGCTGAGTTCTAACTCTGATCTGTAATGTAATAATCCTATTTGCGTATTCGTTTTTTTTGCCTCAACTTCTATCATTTGGACTGAAACGGTGCAACATTATTGAGTTAGTTTATGTTCGCAATGTACAAAATATGTCAGTAACAAATAAGCAAAACTTATTTCGTTTTATCGTTGTGTTAACTGCATCATGTATTTTAAACTGAGAGCTCCTAAGCATATTATTTTCTATACATCAACCATAACATCAAATTAGAACCCAAAGATTCATCCATCCATTTTGTCATTCCCGTTTTGTCGTTTTAACTCAGCAATAGAATGAAAGAGTAAGTAGCGTAAAAATATGTAATACGTTCATTTAACCTTTATTACATTAACACGTGTAAAGAAGACAATTGTTTTAATAGACAATAAATAAACATATAAATATTAAACAATAAATACCCTATGACCAGTACTCATAGGTTGATGCCAATATCGAAATAAACTTAGAGACGGATGGATTAGGCCGATAAAATAATAGTGGAGACATGTACAACATGGTCATGTAATTAATACAGTTATGGCATTTTATATTTCATTTTTACTTTTTATTAGTTCTTAATTTATGACAATACGAGACTGTGAGTATAATTGATTTAATTAACATCAATTTTTGTCTTCAAAGAGACAAATTATTCTTATCGAAATTATTCATATGGAATTTGGCATTTAATTTTTCTAATAAATGAGTTTTTAACCCTTTTTGTTTGACAAACACTTTTGGGATAAGATATAGGTAGTGTTATGTCATTAATAAAAACCTATCACTGATATTAAATTCGGTGATTAAAAGTAGAACTTAAACTATATGTAACAACATATTTATGTGTAGCCACTACAGATGATTGCATCATTCAACGTTTATGACTGCCCTCTGTCGGCGTTTGTCAGAACTAACAGCTGCACTAGCTGAGTTTTGTGACTTACTAGATGGCGTTTTCTACACTATCAAGTTCACCATTCTAAATACATAATTTGAACTGTGCTGCCACGCCACGTGGTAAATTGTAACTAATCTTAAATATTTTGTATGTTTCGTAAACTTACATTTATTAGAATTTATGAATTATAACTTATGATAATATATAAACATCATTATAGAAGATTAATTTTACGAATTTAACAATTTTGTTTAGATCCGTCAGTTAACGTAGGTATGACCTTTGTAAAGTCATTGAATCAGTCTTATGATTCTATAATCAAACTCAAAAAATGTTTCGCCTATGTCCACTTACTTGTTGAGAAATTATTTAAAAAATGTACATGTTTTTATTTTCTCAATACAACATCGAGAAATTCATCATGGTAAAGATATTGGATACTGTGTTGTAGGTACATCTATACTTATTCCTACGAACTTCCTAGTAATTAAATTAAATAAGTATTAATATTTGACTGAATAAAACCCTATTAGGTATGGCCACTGATAACTAACAATATGTACAACTACCGCATACCTTGAAAATAATTACTTCGTGTAAGTTCAACAGTCCCCTCATGTTTTCAGTAATTTTGAAATTCTCGAAAGTGCTAATGAAAGGTCAAATACTATATCACGATATTAAATTGTGTGCTATGAAAAAGCTGAAAGCAATGTTTGTATCGGTTGCCAGGCAACTCCTCGAATCGAATGTGCCCAGGCAAGCAGCCTGCGACCAAAACACGTTCCAGAATCTTCGGCACTGAACGTTCGCTTCAGTCGATTTGATATTGAAAAAATAAGCTCCGAAACGAAAATACTAACACATCACTAATATTAAATTTTAATATCATTCTAAATACATATATAGATTTCGCTCTTGTAACTAGATACATTTTTGTACATACCATTTCGGTGGACAGCTGCTTCAAGTAGCCCATAAACTTCTCCATTGCGTTAGGATTATTCTTGTTGAAGCTCATTTTTGACACTTCACCCGGCAATTGTTCAGACGATAAATATCAAAAGTTTGTTTTAAATAACAATCAAGGAACGTCAAAGTGGTAATATTTATAAGTAACACTAGTAACAACGGTATTTTGTCTATCTTTATAAAAGGTTCTATAATCCAGATTCACGATTATCACCAATATGCAAAATACATCACTTTTGCGTAAAGTCTTATAGAAATAACGTCTATTTTGACCAGCTGTGAGCCATTCCGCTGACTGCAAACTGCAACCGCGACTCGACACAGTTTCGCCGCTAAACGAAATTTGTGTTCAAATCACGTTATTGTAATTTTCATTCAGCAAAATTTTTATTTGGCGCTGTTTCTCTGAAGGTGCACAACATTCAACTTTTTCAAGTCTACACAACAAACGAAATTGTTGGCAGCGCGTACCGATATCCTCAGAGTTCAAGTTATCTATTGAAACTTGCAGATGGCAGCGCAGTGTTTTATAGGAAGGTTGGCAGTGGTCGGCGGTAACCCTCTCCGCTCCCCGCCCCGCGCCCCGTTCGTCGTCGCGATACGGCGCCTCGATGTGGGTGAACCGTTTTTGGTGTGTGTGCACACATGGAAACCTTCAGTACTCTACCAGCTCTACCTGAATTGCTTTGAATATTTGTGTAAAACATTAGAATTTAACTCTGTCAACAAGTTACACTTCGTACTGTATTTTCTTATATTATTTATTGCTAAACACAAAATATTTCAGTCAATTCATGTTGGGTAGAACATAATTTTGACACGCATGTATTTATTAGGTAATATAAAGTTTGTTAATTCCACTGGTATAATTGTCTATGTTACTATATAAATCTGTTAAGGCTCTGTATGTCTCGAGATAACTCAAAAACGGCTGAACCGATCTTCATGATAATTGGTATGTAGTGAGAACACGTGATTACGCAGATAGGCTATATAAAATATCACATAATTAAGGATGTCTAATGAAGGCAAAAAATTATGCATTTTTAATAATCTTGTATATATAATTAATAGTCTAACCCGAACGAAGTCGGACGGGGCCGCGAGTTAGGATTTAAATATAATTTTTTTATCACTGAATGTAATTTCGTACGATGTTTTACCTAATCAAATATCGTTTCACACTGAATATTTAATATTACTATAATTAGAACATGTAACGGTAATTTCGAAAGATTAAAGTTGGCGTTGATATTAATTTATATTTTCATTACGATGGCCGTTATCACTGATACACTATTACAAACTCGTATTTAACGTAACCGGCCTTTTTTAAATTGTTTAGCATGAAACTTAAAATTATCAGCACAAAGTATTTTGTTCAGCAATGAATGACAATTGTTGTGCAATTGTGGGGACAAGCGTTTTGACCAATCAAAGTGTATTGTTACACAGCCACTGTGCTATTTTGAACTTAGGGTGTGGGGTGATATTTCTTTGTCATGGTGCTGACTAGGCACAATATTTTTCACGTGTAAATTTCAGATATCAAGTAACAATCCTTATTTCATATATTTTTTTAATTACAATTAAATCAAACTGAATATTATTAATTAGGCATATACATATATCAAAATTACCATTTGTGTTTACCAGTTCCAATGTATTAGTTTAAAGTTTTTCAGTTCCTTTCGTACAAAATTTTATGACATTATTTGTAACATTTTTAACCATAAACAAAAATAAATATTATTTACATGAACATAAAGAACACTAGAAATGTTATTTATTTATATTTTAATCTATAATAAATCAAAGTGTACTCCCAGTGTTGGTTAGGTAGGTGTTAATCGAAATCACTGTACGACTTCAGGTTCATTGCCAGTATCTATGTATGTATTAGTATTTTGTAGGTGTGTTTCTCCATCGATAATACTCCGTCAGATTCCTTCGCCGTTGTTCAATTATAAAGGGTCAGTAACAAATTATACTTGATGTTTCGTTACATTGACGTTTTTGCGATTTCGCTGTATGGATATTCTTGCATAATGTAGGCGGGTCGCATACGTCACGCCGCGCTGCCTGCGTAGATGTAATTTTACTCATTGCACTCGGTGCTGTAAATACTCGCTGATTCAGGGTTGTCTGCTCACTGAAAATAATAGGTTATAACAACAATAAAGTGTTATTGAAAGATACTAGCGATAATAACGTCATCGATGGAAAGTATTTCAAATCGAAATAGAATACGATCTAAAAGATCAAACTTTATTTATGTTGATCATTGATCGGTTGTTAAATTTCAGTAAAACCTTTCGTATACTGTAGCATCATTTCGATTTGAAAATTTGAAGCGTTGATTAAGAATTATATTTTCACTACTTAATTATACACACTAAATTTAAACTATTGTTACATATTTGTCACATTAATTATTGTTATCGGTAACTCTATCTCATGTTAGTTGCAATTCGGCTGACTAGAATGCATTGCGCTGTACGTTTGTGGCCACGCCTTCAATATTAACAAATGTGTGACTGTAGCGTTTAAATTATCTTACGACTCACATTATAGCACGCATGCCCTTAGTCACGCAATGTCGTCACAGCGCCAGGAAGAAATATTGTAGATATCGTTGAATGGTTTATCATTTTGTATCATAATCTTATAGTTTACCGCCGCATTAATTATTCATGCTATTCAGTAAGATCATATGAAGGATCTGGTTCCGTGTACGATTGAATATAGTATAGAAGCATGATAAAAAATACTAACACAGACATTGCTGAAACTATTTGAATCCTTATGAATATAATTAAAGAAGTGAGTTTAGATAATCGAAATTAATTGGTTGAAGGCTTTAAACGCATCAACTGGGGACCTTAGAAATGATCACATTTTAAAAACATTAACCACATAGAGTCACGCGCCTTTGTTAGCTTGATATTATATTTATATTTTGCTTTAATATTTAATTGGAACTTGCTACACCAGGCGAAATAAGCCAGACATTTTACAGACATAAACGATATGCTAAGATATATAACAAATATTGCAAACCGGTGATGTCAATCGTTTCTGTCAAAGTTTGCGTCCTATTTAAAAATATTGTTAGGTATACAGTCATAAAAAAATTAATGTTGTACTGAAATTTATGTTCTCGGTCTCAAGGAAAATTCCCCAAAACTATTGACACTGAGCGTATTGAGGCCCCTATGAGCTCTTTTTGTGTTTTGTAAACGCCCCTCGTGTCTAAAAGTGCTCTTATAAACCCGTCATGACCTTACGGCCAACGGAACCTGGGCCCGCGCTAAGTCATGGAAGCGCGAGTCAACACGCGTTACCCCAGCGTACAAGACATACATTCACAGGATACACTCCCAGTCTGGAACCGCACTACAATTACGTAATGAACTGTATTTGAGAAAATTTCTTTCACTAGAATACATAAAACGTGTTACGCGTAAGAACGTTTAATTATATCAATGTATGGATTTGTCCATAAATCAGAATATTCACACGCACACACACACACACAAACACACACGTAATAGGTATTAACCCTAACTATTGCTGACGTGCGTAACGTCACGTGCACCTGACAAGGCTGAACGGTACGCGCGAGCCGCGCGACGAACTCGAAAGCTCGTTGATTGCCCCGCCCTCCACACATCAAAACAGACAGTCATCGAGCTTGGCGTCACGTGACAGAGCGGTATATACGTCACGGGTAGGCCCCCATCTAATAGGGTGAGCACTCAGCCCGCATCGTTATTTGTATCTTTGAAATTTTTCGATGCCCTTTGAGTGTGTAATAAACTCAAATGTAAGTAAGCCGTTTCGTTCATCGCTGATAATAACGAACTTAATTTATGTTATGTTGATTTAAATTTTCAATTTTTTTTTTGTGTATATTTATGAAAGTGTCTTTAGAGTAGAGTGGTAGGTATACGATAAACTGTAGAATTTAAGACTTTTTTCTAATGATAATAGCCAACAAATTAAATAACTACTACCTAACCCTCTAACACTCGAAACTAAAATACATTAAAATGGACTATGTAAAATAGCATAATGCGTTCTTAAAGATGAGATACCGCACAGAAAGCTATAATTATTGGTGTATTTCAATCATTATTATAATATTGTCTGTGATTGTGAAATGTGTTCGAACCGAAATGTATCTAAAAATACAATGAGACATATGCGAACGTGCCGAACAGTGTGTTTTACGTTGTTGCGCAACACATGTCACGCCTACTTATTCTTAGAAATACTGCACCTCTTTAGTGTCTATAACCTTTGTAAGCCTGCATAAGCAATCCGCGTTTACTGCATACTGTTACTAATTACAGAGGACAATAGTTAAAAGGCAAGAGACTAATCATACTAACAATCAGTGCTCAAAAACAAATCAGTATGATGTCACAAGTTTGTCGATTATTGATTCGGTACCGTCGTCTTGTAATAAAGTTTTCTTAATCTAATAATAATAGTAATAACTGTAGCGGATCGAAATTTACAAACATTACTGTTTTCAAAAAAAAATTAGTCTTTATTGATTTACATAGCCCAAATATTTTTTTTTTAATTTTTACCTTTAAAGAGACGTCTGTTTTGTCTGTGCGTTTGTTACAGCATCCTGCGAAAAATATTGAACAGAGTACAGTGACATATAAACGACGACGACGGTAGTAAATATGTTATTAATTTATAATACTTTGAAATATGGCCTGTAAAAGGATAGGTTGGTAAAACACAAAACGTAAATATAACAGTATATATAAACTGTGATTTAGAATTACTCGCATAATGTGATGCTACGCGGATAGGTATATTGGTAAAGTTGCTCACTATATTTGCTGACGCCAACGCGAGTTCTACTTTTTCATATAGATAATTATTAATACAATACAATACTATATATTTTATTGTGTACACCAAATAATATCAAAATTTATTTATACAAATATATTCGTATTAGCAGTCGCTAATTAGTTAATGATTAATGATGTTTGCATTAATAACCATGTAAGCAGAGATGGTTTATTTATTTCTCACAAATGTTACGGCTGGTCATTTCTATCAGCAGATACAATTAATGTTATCAACGTTAATTATGAAGAGAAAGCCTTATATCTATGTTATACAAATATATAAAATATTAGCGGCCCGCCCCGACTTCCCACAGGTGTACTTTATCAATTGTTTCCGCAGCGTATGCGATTAAAGAAATTTTTAAACAAATTTTTTTACACCTTGGTTCACGTTACTGAAGTTTTAGCAAGGACCCCTTATTTTTTCTAGTAATAAATACAGCCTATGTTACTCAGGGATAATGTCGTATTCTAATGGTGGAAGAATTTTTAAAATCGGTTCAGTAGTTTTTGAGTGTATTCGTTACAAATATGCAAAAATACAAAGCTTTGCTCTTAATAATATTAGTATAGAATAGCCGTAACAAATCTTTACTAATATTATAAACAGGGAGTGCAAAATTTGTAAGTTTATATGTTTGTATGCGGAATGTAATCTCAGAAACCACATTTATTTGAAAAAATCTTTTACCATTTTAAAAATTATTCCGAATAAACATAGGCAAAATATATGTGTTTAATAAATAAATGTTGAACCCGATCGATGTCGAGACGGGCTACTAGTTAATTATATACTCGTAGTATCAACTCAGCTTCGAGGGGTAACACAAAAAAGCAACGCTATACTTATTAAACAATAAAAAACTTTTCGTATTCGTATCTAAGTTGGCTCTGCTTCAGTGTACGTTTAGGTTAAGTGGATACGTGTTTGCTTACCTCACTGACGTAAATTTAAATAATATTTATGAGAATTCGATATTTGGTTCTAAAATATATCTTACAGCGAAACGAACATGATTTCATGATTCCAATGAAATGTATAGAGAGGTTAAAGACATAAATAAACATGAGTATCTGGCTTCGTCATGTGATAACAGCGTAAATTTTTGGAATAAATAATATGCTTGCAGGAGTAACAATAACAAACCTCGTACGAAATCTATTCGCATCGGAAACGACTCTTTCATGTTGCATTTCAGTAGTAAAACTACCAAGAGTAATTGGTAAAATTTGTATCGTCGTATATATAAAATTAATATTTCTTTTGTATAATTCATTCCCCTGCTCCAGTTACCATCCATGGTTTATAAGAAAACCTATACGAAAATTCTGTCTAGTGTTGTAGTCTGCTTAGTTTCCGAAAAAAAAATTAATCCGTTAAACTTTCACAGTGCAACATTGTGTCTCATACATTCATTCGTATGTGACCATGCGATGGGGACATCACAGTTATTTTTATCAACATTAGACAGCAGAGTCTGTTCTACTTGTTACTTATCCCATAATGCAATTGCCGGACCTAACTACCTTAGATGTGTGCCAGTTCATCACTGAAAACATTGGAGTATTCCAATAATACCTTGATAGAAAATGCAGCTGTTGAATAACTGTATACGCATTAAATTATTTTCGAATACAGTGACAGCGTATTGATTATATTAGCATATAATTTGTCCTTGATTATGACATAGGTAAATGACATTTGAAAAAATGACAATTGAGAAAACTTACTTGTATACGCGACTAACGTATATTTTTCGTTCATAATTAAAACTATTCTTAAACCAATTTATTCTATCTTGTTTTCCATGACTTTAAAATTGCCCTGAGCTACAATATTGCATGAGTTGCGTCGAAGAACGCAGGTTGGTGTCATCGATTAAGCGCCGGCTATATGCACACTTGTACCGCTTTAATTAGTACACATTCAACTTTAACGCACACATACGTGATGTATTCATAAATGTCAGCGGAATATCACTAGTACTGCAAGCGGGCCCCGTCGAAGTTCTCGAATATTCTTGGTAGGAATGCGAGTACTAAGCCGACGCGGCATGCCGCATACGACTCCGAAATCGTTGCAGCTATAAAGCTTTAATGCATTGCTCAGATTTGAATGGTCGAACGGATTCGAAACTGGCTTCGAAATGAAGTCGGTTGTGTTGTATAATAAAACATGGATTGAAATGTTTTTTATGCTTCGGTTGTAGGGTCGAGCAACCAACCATATGTAAGCAAATTTCCTGTTTGCTTAACTAACAACGCCTCAGTGATATCTTTGGTGTTTCGTGTTCATGGGCGGCGTTGACCACAGACCATCAGATATTGATATTGAAAAAAAAAAACAATATTTATATGTATACTCATGGGTACATTTGTGTAGTTTAATAAAGCAATTACCTAAATATTGATAAGCCGATAGCAGAAACACGTCTGCCAGGCCAGCTGGTTATACTACTAATGTTTTTAATACTTAGATGATAGTATCAGGTGTTACTTTGCAGAAATTCATTGTTACTAAATTAGTATTAATTTACTTTGCAACATTCCGCAAGCACAATGTTTGATGGTATATACTTCTATACAAAATCCATTTTTTTAATACTTCAGTAGCAGACGAAATTATTACTTCTGTTGTAAGCTCTAAATACCTAATTAGTCAGAGGTATTATGATCTCAAACACATATTATTGAGTACATTGGAGATTGTAATTCATCCAAATGTGAATCCAAAGTTGACCTATAACAGAAAGTCAAAGTCCATTAGCTAATTAAAAAATAATAACTCTACCAAAAGCTTACAAGTTTAAGTACGGAATTTATAATTCTTATCGTAGTATTGTAAATATTGAAATTTCCTGATTAGATAACATCAAAAATTGTTAGCAGTCACTAATTAGTTAATAATGAATATTGTTTGTATAATTAACAAATTATGCGTAGATGGTTTATTTATATTTTACAAAGCTAGTATTCATTAAGTTCCATTTTGAAACGAATATTTGGATCCTCTGGAGCTCTGTTCTAAAGACTGCAGTTTGTTAACGCAATAATTTTAAATTATGCATGAAAGCAGAATTCATAGATATAGATAGGACTTTCTCGTCAAAATTAAAGTTGATAACATTAATCTTTTTTTAATGTTAATAGCCGACAAACGAGCAGACGAGCCACCTGATGGTAAGTGGTCACCGTCACCCGTAGACATCAGCAAGATCAAAGGTATCACCGATGCGTTGTCGGCCAGAAAATGAGAAGAAGGTAAGAAAGAAAGTACTGGCTTTCAAGAAAGAAAGTACTGGCTCTCAAGCCCCCAGCCGGAACACGACGAGTCGTTTGGCGGCTGATTCAAGCAGGAGGTTGGTAGCTAGCCAGGCAGGCTTCATGATAATACCAGTAATAATATTAATGACTTAATAATAATACTGATAATATAATCTTTATGCATAGCCCTACCACCAAGCGAATTATATTGATAAAAAGCCGTAGGAAATATAATATATATATTAAGGGGCTGGACAGCAAAAGCAACACTATGCGTGTAAAACAATCCAAACTTCAACATTTTATTCGAATTTGCGATATAGAAATGTATGTGTTTTAAAAGTATTTTCCATAATCTATAAGTTAAGACAGTTCTGGTCGTAAATAGTCTTCTTTGTAAAGTAATTTTCACAGTTATTCTTCAAACGATTTTAAATATCAATGGCGAGCGTTCATATCTTTTATACTATTGCGTGACTACGTTCGTTGTACAATACGACAAGACAAGACAAAAGTTTTGGTTTCTTTCCGAGATACTTCGATAACAGATTATAATAACAATGCCTCTGTGTCACACGTACGTCTGAAAGAGACTGTTATCTTATCAGTTGGTTCAGATAAGGTGTTGATTAAAACTTTCCGCTTGTGTATGCGCTAAAAGCAATATGGCAACATGCATTGATAAAAATGTGTCATCATCGTCATCACGGTTTTTACTGTAACCACTATTCCACTGCTGGGCTCAGGTCTTCCAGTGGAATTATCGAAGGACAACATCGTGATATGACTTGCTATAGAAGAGCTCTACATAGTGTTCTCGAAGGTGTATGAATTCTGCGAATTCGTTTTTGACCACCCCAATGGATCTTTGCCCTTCATATTGTGAGAGGAGAGTCGATCCCAGTTATTCGATTTTTGTGGGTTATAATTAAAATTAATGTTGTGCACTGTTGTCTAAACTTATAAAAATTTTTGCAGATGTACTGTCATTTGGGTAGTTGTAGGAGGTTATACAGATATGTGTGTGCAAGTTATCTTATTACACCCGACATATTTTAACAGACAAACAAGCGATAGTTGCATGAGTTGAACACTAATTTTTATCACAAACGTGAGCAGGAAAAAGCACATAGATTCGACAGAACAGATATTTTCCGGTGTCATTCAGCGAGACAAGTTTTACATATCACGTCATGAAATAATAATCTTTAGCTGGTATTTATTCTATCTCTTAGTAACATCTATACGTTGCCTAATGAAGTGACGTAACGTGTTACTAAGAAACAAATGAACAATCAAAATTACATGTGTTTGTTTTTTCAAGCAATTAGTTAATATGTTCTTAGTAAAAAGGGCTCGTTCGAATTTCAAATTTACTTCCATTCATTACGTAATTATGTTTTAGTCTTTATTTTAGAAATGTCTATTGATTTAATAAATCACTAGCGGCCTGTCCAGCCTACATTCTGGTTAATCAACTACAAATATAAATTATGTAATATAGCATATTAAATCCATCCGGAACAGTGTACCTTTCAAATTTTACAAGAATTTATCAAATAGGTGGTTCCGGAGATTACCGTCCTCATACATACAAATAAACTCACAAAATTCGCTCTCCCACTTTGTAATATTACGAGCGGCCTGTTCCGGCTTCGTTCGAGTTCAACATTTAATTATTGTACACATACACTTGATATATTGCCTATGTCCATCCGGAATAACATACCCTTCAAATAGTGGAACAATTTTGATATAGGTGCCGTGGTTTCAGATATAATTTCATATAGACTAACTCGCAAAATTCGCACTCTTCTTTGTAAAGAATATAGTAAAGATGTATACAATACATGTAGATTTAACATTTGATGCACACTTTTTGGATCTCTTCCGATCCTGCACAATGTCTAGCCTAAATTCAAATAAATCCAAATACTTATATATTTTCCAGTAGTTATTATTTGTCTGCCATAGGTACTTCAAATATAATGAATAGCTTATTGATAATGAATATAGCCCATCTGTCCTAAATTAGTAGGTCCTATAATCTATGCCTACTACTATCATCCCTTATTATTATGATCTATTGGTCTTTGCTATTCTAATTATTGCTAGCAATCCGTGTTCACTTTGCTTCGGGATACAATCAATATGTTTAAAGTAAAACCTGCACTCGAAAGCATTAATGCTAGTTTTATCAGGCGTTACAAAATTTTTAATATCTACACCATACACCGATAGCTGTCTCGTGAATTACTCTTTCTATTGGCAAAAATAACATATAAATCCGGCTAGGAGAGATAATCGCGAACAGACAAATAGAGACTTTGTTTTATACTATGTACAAATAGTATATATACTTTTATATAAAAGAGTACTGTGATTTTATCTTAATAAAATCGTTGGATTAATGTAATCATTTGTTTAATTAAGGCTGCGTATGCTTGTATCTGATAAAAAATTTAATCCTTGTTCGAGGTCAGTCTGTCTGATACAGCCAATTTCCTTTGAATAGTATGTAGATTCAGAGAGACGAATAATATTGAAATTTGGTAACTTCATATACTAAATTAGTGAATGAGACATGTTTCGAATTCCTACGTCATACATGCGTATACAAGTCGAGTAGAACCCTTATGTCATGAATAACAAAATGTAGATGAGGTAGGCCTGGACTGGTGCCACTAGTTTGCGATATTGAACGTGTGGCAACGACCGTCCTTGTGTCAGGTGCGCTCTTGCGTAATGGAGAAGGTCAGACAAGCCAAGCCCCTTCGCAACACGTGTACTAAGTTCTCAATCGAGTCCTATTCGTGCAATAAGCTTTTATTTCAAACTATGCATTGACTGAAATACATTTAAGAAATTATGGCTCACAAAATATTAAAATTTAAACAATTTATCGGTTTACTTTAACGCAGCGTTGCATTACTTAGCAGCATCCTCACAATCAATGTTATCGCATCTATATTGTTTGTAAACAGCGAGAAAATATTGAAATTTAAACAATTTATCGGTTTGCTTTAACGCAACATTGCATTACTTAGCAGCATCCTCACAATCAATGTTATCGCATCTATATTGTTTGTAAACAGCGAGAAAATATTGAAATTTAAACAATTTATCGGTTTGCTTTAACGCAGCATTGCATTACTTAGCAGCATCCTCACAATCAATGTTATCGTTTTTTATATTGTTTGTAAACAGCGAGAAAATATTGAAATTTAAACAATTTATCGGTTTGCTTTAACGCAGCATTGCATTACTTAGCAGCATCCTTACAATCAATGTTATCGCATCTATATTGTCTGTAAACAGCGAGCGTCCTCACATATGACCCAAACTTTAATGGTTATAATCTGCATGATTCATATGAGTTCAGTCGATTTAAATCAACACCCGCATTGAACGCAAATTGTTTATGACAAATGTAATTTAAAAACGCTTCCTTAAAATTAATATTTAAATTAATTAAGTTAAAAGACGTGCCGTGGAGTTTCTTTCGCCGTTTCATCTGCTGAATGTTAAAGCACCTGTTCGAAACTGTGGTAAATGCAAAAAATAACATGCATTAGTGTGATTACAAATACATTTGAATATGTTTAAACTAAAATGTTGGTCCTGTGCCTCTTTAAATGGATTAAATTTGAAAGTAATTGGAGTACAAAGATGTCTGAAGTACACGTCTACGATGACTATAAGAGAACTCTGAACACTTTCAGTTAATTTTATTGTTTTTTCTTGAAAAGATGCTTTAATATCACTGCAAAGCTCTATTAGGCGTAAATGGGGCAGTGTAACGCCTGGTTCTATTGTGCATAAGAAATGCCCCCTCTATTTAAATTTTACGCAAGCGACGCAAGTGGCGCGTAATGTCAACGGGCACGCCAGGTAACTCATCATGAAATTATGAAATTTTTATCTGTCTTCTGCCCCGGCTCGGTACATTCTAGACTATATTTAAATACTTTAACATAATAATAATTACTGACACATGTTGTTTCTTTCATATACATCTACATACAATCATACAAAGAGAGAACGAAAGAGAGGGAGTATTTATTATGTATGGAGTACTCGTATGTCATCCTAACACTAGTGAAATATTAGTTCTGTTGAACTGTTCTGTTGTATTTTTGAAAATTGAACTCAATTAAATTACAAATTTTGACAAATACTTTAAAAGTTTTTATTGTATTTTCAGTATGAGTGTTATTATAATAACACAGCCTATACGGTGCATTATAAGTACTTTTTATTTATGTATAAGAATTTACAAGCTAGCCTACAATAATTCTATTTATAATGCGAATAGTTGCGATGGAATGATAAAAAAACTACGTCTCCAGGGCGTGTTTCTTAAGGCGCCATTCGTCCGTTTCGCTAAATAAGGTGTACCTACAAGTAAGTATAGTAAACGATACGATGCTATTTATGTGACTGCGGAGTAGCCAGGCCGCTTACCAGGCTATTTAAAGATTTTTCACATGGATACAGTCAGAAAGAAATATACTCCACTTATCTTTATAAATATTTTTTATTTTACAATTATAATTTTTCAGTCTGGTTGAAAAGGCGCGCAACTTATTTATCATGATAGTCATTAGAAAACACAGCACACATATCTTGTATAATTATTAATATTATGTATAATTAATAATAAATATGTACTTTCTTATGTATTTTGAGATTAAAGATAAGAGAGAGAGAGAGTAAGATTTTGAGATTAAATAATGTATAATTGTTTAGTTTTCAAAAGGTTTAGCGGAAAAATTTGTTCGTAGTTACAAGCAAGCTCCATTGTTGATATTTAATCGAGTATTAAGTAACTGTTACTTGTGCAACTAACTCTATTGTCGTAGAACTATTAGATGTTAGATATTAGTTCTATGCTCTATTGTATACTTTTTTGTATGGGTTTTGTTATGTAGTCGTAATACGATCAGAAATCGAACGTTCGAGTCGGCGCGCGGTGCTTCGCGTCGTAAGCTTTTGTTTGGTGTCGTTCCCCGCAGGACATATAATGCATTTACGGATCAACAAATGTCTACAAGTGCTTATCCAACTATAGTAACAATATAAAGACCCGATTGCTGTTCTCCTGACATTGTTTTATCTGTTAAAAATAATTGCTGTAATCCTATCGTGTAGTCTTTTTTTGTTAATTATGTATAACCAGCAGAGAATACCTCTCTTTGCTGTGTGTGAACTCATAAGTGTATCTACCCCATGTAAGCTACTACTCCACGCCCAAGTTATTGAATATTGACCTTTCAAACATTTGTTCATTTTCCTAATGCGAAGGGGTCACCATTTAAAGAATAATTATAGAAACAAGTTAACTTCATAAAAAAGTGTTTGTTCTAAATTTTTAAGTTTTTCCGCCCTTATGCTTACTTACATTATAATGGGTGGCGCAAAAGGAATTATTACCCTATTTAGTTTAGCCAAAACTTTTCTATGTTACAAAACTATTATTCGTTTTTTCTTTATACGTAATAGGCCCTGAATTTTTTTCCCATTATGATTTGAAGATACTTCTTTAATCGTCAATGTTAAATCTTAGCAAAATATCAAAGTAAAGGTTGTCTACTTCATTCGTACATCAATTCATCTACCAAAGATTAAAGCCGAAACTGATTGTTTCAAATTTCAGACTAAGCATAACAGGTGGCTCTTCCATGGGTAGATGTGTAAATATTTAAAATAAAATTCTATTACAATTGACAGAAATGCCATATTGTAAATTTAAAACTCACGTCAAAGGCATTCTTATGCGGAAAGGTTATTACAAACATAATGATTACTTTCAGGATAAGACTACTTGGACATGAGTTTAATATTAAGCCAGTTTATAGCCATAATTGCGTTCTGTAACTGTGAGTAGGAAAAAATCTCCTTAAGAGTTTCTTGCCCCTTCTTCTTCCGGAACCACTCACCGGTAGGGATTTGTTGATGCGATGGCGTCGTTTGACGTTCGAAAAGTGTTTATAAAAACCAACTTTGAATAAATAATATTTCATTTCATTTCAATACGAAGTCGTGTTCGATCATACATACGAAACATATTACATTTAGCTTTTATTATGCACTGTGAGTTTAATTTTATATGAATTTAATTGATTGTCTTTAAATACTTAAGAAACTTTCCGTTAGTATAACATAGGTCTGATAATACTTTTACCTGCTGACTAATTAGGGTGGAAGTAACTTGAGCTCTGGGCTCGGTATACAAATCCTTAACTTACTTAATATCAAAGTAAAAGTTGTCAGTTCGGTTTCTAACTTATTAATGAAATCGTGTTGATCGCGCGACGTGTACACGGGCATGGTGGCGCCAATGGACGAATGCTTGATGGGAATTTCTTGTGCATATTAGGGTTACTAAGCTCACGTATGGCATATATTGAAATTATTGTTTTCTATATCGCCTCATTGTTATAGACGGTCTCCTACCCAGATGTAAGATGAACTTCCTTAGTATCATTGAAATGAGGTTATTAAGGCCATAAATATTATAAGGAAAATATAAAAAAAATATACGAAACTAAATTATTTACAATCAGTTACATACATGATTGATATTCAGGCCAATTACAATGGTAAAAAGTGCTGTAAAATGAATATGATACTGTAAGTTACAGGATGAGGCTATGGCGACCGGTCCATTATGTTGGAGGCAGCTCTGTACTACCAAGTTTAATTCCGACGGTACTCGTGCGTGGTAATAGGATTTTTACCACCTTACCTAGGATTTTTTATCCTGTTTAACAATAGTCCTCATTTTGAAATCATCCTTGAAATGTTTTAAGTATTTGGGTTGTAAGTCGAAGAGTCTATCAGAAGCGTGTTTCTCACAGCAGTAACGCAAAGGTGATGCATTTGGTAATGTGGATAGATACAGGCAACGAACAATGCCCACTTACCATCAAGTTGCTTTATATGTTCGGCTATTGACTTATGTCGGGCTATTGACTTAAAAAAGATATAAAATCAAATATATGTACACTATTAACTTTAATTAGGCAATATTGTTTTTCTTACCTTAACTTACTGATATTTATTTCTACTTCAGTAAAAACGAAACGCTTTAAAAATGGACATCAAGAGTGTAATCAATCTGGCCAATATTCTTGTGAAAGGCGGTACGCCATTTACTGATGTCTGCTAAATCGACCAGCGTACTGCATTCCTACATTACAATGTCACTGTGGAATATACCCGCACGAGAGAAACAACCATATTCATCGGTACAGAATAAGTATGATCCAAGGTTTCAATGAATGTAATATTGAAAGAATTTTTGAACGTTTATATGTGTCGTTATATCTGCTTTGAATAGATTTATTTATATAAAATAAATACACAGTAGGTACCATTTCAATCTCATCCCCTTGAGAATAATAAAGGATATTTGTTCCGAACAGATCCCCTTTACAATCTAGATCCAATGAAAATAATAATTCTAAAATTGATAATATTATCTTGAGTCCTAATGTAATTATTTAAACGGCAATGTTTTTTGTTTCCCTCGCATATATGCGTAGGATATGTTTTGCATGGAATATTCAAACGCGTGCATTACATCTACAAGATTACAGTCAAACCTTGTTAGTATTAACTGTTCAAATTTTGCTTATCATTTATGTACATTAATGAGTAACTTTCATGCGTTGGCCTTGTGTATGTATACTGTAAGGTTCAGTGCTATTCGCATTGATCATAAATATGTTGGTAAACATTAACGTTAAATGATCACACTCTCAAGATTCTATTATAATATCCACACAGAGAGTTCTCAAACAGTCCCGAAAAGTATTTGGAATTTATTTAATTTTCTACTAAATCTTCATTTTGCTTAGTTTTTGGTGTTTACGTCAAGCGAGAGAACGTAATTGAATTTTTTTTCGTTTTCCAAGCTTTGTTATCTGTTACAATTAATTTTTACTCAAAGTTAGAGTTCATTTCTGAGACCCCTCGATTGAATGTTGCCTTCTATGAAATTCGATTTGAACTTCGAACGCGGTTTTCCCAGGTGGTTGCAGGTCACACTGATGTGTTAAATTGGAAATAGAGGCGCTATAAGATGGTGCTAACTCGTGTTCTCACATTCACATAACCACACACATATATATGAGGTTATAAATATATACACACATGTAGAGTAATTGCATGTTAGATTTTAATTTCAATATGAAAATTTGGAAATATCAAGATACCATGTTTTTTAAGTCGGAAGATTGTTATTTACTTCTTTCTTCAAAGTAGATTAATAATATCTTAAGATTTGCAATCTCCGATATAAGTTTTAATTAATACTTAATGTGATAAAATCAATCTATTCTAGGTTATGCAACAGAAAATCTATGAAAATTATTTTTGAATTGAGATTTTCCATGAAATTTAATTCTTCAAAATAAAACTCTAAGTTGCTGTATGTATTTTTAAGCTCAACTAGCTTATATTTTTTATCGAATCTTATCCACTAAGGAAAATTCCACAACAACTTAATTTTGAATAACGATGAGCAATTGAGCGTAAGCATTATCGATGCGGCGCCTGCGCATGTCGCGACGTTCAGGCCACAAACCTGCTGACCGGTAACAAGGTCACCATTACTTTTTAACCATAAAACGTGAATAATACGATGATTACTATACAGTTATAAATCTGGTACTAGTTAACTTCAATTATAAATTACCCAAAATAATTTTTGAAATTTTACTATTTTGAAATATTTCTTTAATTGTTTCTAAACTATCTATTTTGTGATTTTGTGAGATATCACTCAAAACATCATATTGTATTTATAATAAGGCTTAATTTGCTAAGTTTATACAATTAAAATTTCTAAAAGTTTCAATTTTATTTGCTTTGCATTCGTCAAGAAAAATGTAACAAGAGTACTGCGGGTTGTTGCGTTTTGATCTAGAAAACTTCTAAAAATATACGCTACGGGATCATTCACCCTAGTCGTGTCCATTACAAGGTGCACTAACGTACGCGCACAATTAGCCAAGAAAACTCTAGATGCGCGTCACAACGTCACTGGAGCAAGGCTGATGTATGCTGGATATTTACGTACACCGCGTTCCTTCGTAGTGGACTCAGCGTTTTATTAGTTTTTGTGACTATACTTTGTTGTAAAATGTTATCTATTTATTAATCTTTCAACGCTCTATATTAGTCTGACTTGTACAATGTAATGTCAGAGAATTTTCCAGGGTCCTCTGGTAATTTGCATACGAGACAAGAACCGAAAAAGGTATTGTCATTTTATGACTATAATATGTCATCGTCCGGTCAATCAACTCAGCAATACTTATATAGTGAAATCGTTGTAAAAAAATTTCACTAACAAATAACCGATTTATTTGGCAATTTACCGCCGTATTAACTATTTAATTATTTTGAGTAACATCGTAAGCTTGGGTTAAAAATCATTTTATAATTAACCGACTTTAAAAAGGAGGAAGTTATATACGTTTGTATTTTTATGTATATTCTTAAACATTGTTTTTTAATTAATGAATGTTTATTTATTATTTTGCAAGTATTATTTTAATTTATTGTTTCTCTGGACCTAGAGCTCGTTTCAGTCTTCCATCTTCCTTTTCAATTAGATGTAGTTTCCTCATTGAGAACCGTCCTTACTAGATATAGGCTTCATACAAAACTGTAAAATAATAACTTTCAAATAAACCCTTCAAAAAATAAAATTACGTGACATAAGTTGTTAAAAGGGAATAATAAATGTTTTGTACAACAATTTAAGAATTATTGAATATCATATTTCGAAATCGGTCTTAATTTTTTTTTCAATCTGTTTTTTAATTTAAGTTAGTTAATGCAATTTATTAAGAGCATATTTATTGTTTAAATATTTTTTTTTTCAAACCTAGACACGCTTCTAATGTTATCTGTATTATAATATCGCTTTTCTTAACCTCTTAATTTGTGTTTTGTTTTCATTATTCTAAGTTGCGGATTTTGAGGAGTATTGTTAAAAGATAATTTTACATGATACAAAAAAATACTTTTAAATTACAAATATTCATGATGAGAGAGAGAGAGAAGAGAGGTAAACTTGATAAAGTAAGTAATTGGCTGACGCTAACGTAGGAAACGTCTCTTCGAGTGTTTCCCCATATCATGATGAAAGGGCCATGGTTACTAATTATTCAATTAATGCTTTTAATACAGACAAACACGAACTGAATTGCGCAGCAATAGAAGTAATAAGTACAAAACAATAATTACTTAAATGATTTTCTTTATATCTAGAATTCAATGGATTTTGAGTTAAATCATTAAGATAATTATTTAATATACAACATATATCTTCTTCAACTTTATTGCTTACTAAAATATCTAATAATGCTTACTTAGATGTGTATAAATGTAAATTATTTATATATTTATAAGGGAGAAAAAGCATTTTTCTCTTTGCCTTTTTAACTGCTGAATATTGATATCCATCTACACTAATTGAATACACTAGTTTGAATGGATTATTTGGATAAAAGTTACTAGATATCTCAACATAATGAATAATTATGTCATATTTATGTGTACATACTGACTATTACAAAGATAAAACAATTGTAATTTTTTTGTAAGTATTGGACAAGTTGTCAATAATGACAATAAGTGTTTTATTGTGTATATTTCATAATAATTAAAAGACTTGAAAACTTTCCATTTGCACATTTTAGTATGGACACCATGTTCCGTTACCGTTTATTAAAAACCATAGTTCACATAGACCACAGGCTATATATTTTAAAGAGCTATTAGATTGTGCGCACTTACTCAAGGTCATAAATCAAGATGTCATGGTATTTACATGGTGTGATACCTGTTATACTTGCGCCATAAAAATATTGTATAAAATAGCATTATTATATAACTGAATTATTCGCACACTATGTACAATATTAACATTTATATATGGACGAACGATATAATGTGTGTTGACAATTTAAAACTAAGCAGTTATCGTGATAATAATTCAATGAGAATTCTATCAATCTAAGTTTCGTGGCAATAAAATCCCAAATATTGATTTCCATAAACCAACCTTTAATATATATTTCATAAAGAATAATAAAAAATAAGTGATCTCTTACCTTACCTTATGATATATCATTTCTAAAAGTATTCGTCTTAGTAACAAATATAAAATGTAAAAATTTTAACTTATTCGGTGTAGTGAGAAGTTAAGAGATCAATTGTCTAGTCTTGAAGTTAAACGATCGACAAATTCAATTTACTATTTAAAGTCAGTGGGAACCAATATTTTGACTATAGAATATTTTTTTCATTTTATGAACTCCACGAAAATGAAATTAAAATAGATTCTTATTTGCAATCGAGTCTACGTATGAAAGCTTACCAGAAAGAGTTGTATTCTAGTAACTTTTATAGTGTGATACCTTGTGTTCTGTTGCTTTAGCGTTCACCAACATTAAATCTATGTTTGTATATAGAGAAAGTAATTCGCGTAATATATAACTTCCAATTAGTGCCTCACATTAAACTCGTTTTGAAGACGTTCAAAGTTTTAACCCTGGGAATAACGCTAAAGTGTCTACCAAGTTTAAGATGTGTAATAAAAAGCTTTTAAAAATATTAAACCAACATCAATGGGAAAAAGTACAAAATGGTATTAAAAAATAAAAGTACACTACATACTGGAATGTTCGAAGTCGGTGCGAAAAGAAATAGTTGATCCACATGCTAGGTTCACACCTGCTACATCGAACATTATACATTTCATTAGTATTATACTCCGTTATTAAATAAGGTGTCTAAATCGATAACTATTGTTGTGCTTGACATTTCATTCAGACAACATTTCAGTATGTAACGCATAAAATAATATTTTATTTAGCTATTTTTTCTCCTTTTTTTCGTAGTTTAGTTGTTTTTTTTTTTGAAATGGGGTTATTTTTTTAAAAAGCTTTTTATTTTTCCATTTTTAGTGTATAATACGATTTTCCTGATTTTAAGCGTCAGTCTGTCCATGATAACTAAGTAGTTTCTGTCGACTAATCTATATGTTATCTCCCAAAAAATGCAATAAAGGAGTGCTGTTGCTTTCATTATTAATTCAGTATCATGACTCGTAGACACAAACATCTCAATAATGTACTGACTATGCAAAGTAACCTACCTACTACCAGCCTAAACCACCTAAAAACACGATTAGAATATTTTAATTCGATGAGGAGTTGCATTTATTGTCTCCAAGACACATCGTCAGACCCTGAGATGTTCAATGATGATTTTCACTGATTTTGCAGTTTTGAAGTCACCACAGCAGAGTTGAGAAGTTCGACTCTTCATCTTCAGAACCAGAACCTTGCCATATTTAAAAAGGACTATTTGTGACCCAACCCCAATACACTAAAAAGAAGTATCAAAACGGGTTAATAAACGACGGAGTTATGGCGGAGTTACAGTTGATAAACAACGGAGTGTATACTCTTCCTTTTTTGAAGTCGGTTACAAATTTATTATAAAATTTCCGACTGATAACGGAATTTCCGCAATGTAATTTGGAGCTCATGACGAATGGTATTGACATTGACGAATAAGACTTCTTATAACAAATTGTTTCTCTAAAGTGAATAATTATTTGAAAGACAAGCATTCTTGAACATGAGTTTGATATTATCATAAATAGATGTTTTTGTTTCCTGTAACTGTGAGCAGAAAATATTATTTTTGTAAGATTGCTCATGGTATGGAGTTGTTGAAGCGATATCGCAGTTTAGCTTACGAAAAATATTCGTAAAAACCAGCTTGGAATGCAATTTTGAATTAGCATTTTAATGATATAACAATCACAAGACAATTCGCACCTGATGTTTTCAAATCAAGAATGAAAAAAAATTAGAGATTACTTTGCTAAGCAACCAAGCATTAACTTATATATAAATAAATAAAAAATTACAATGTTCAATGTTTTATATTTATAATATTACTGATGAACAAAATATTTCCACAATCACCTTTACTAAACAACAATGAATCAATTCAGAAATTCACGCGGACTCCTCAAGGACGATTGCGTAATTTAAAATCAATGAATTCAATTACCATTGCTCGACGCCATGATCTTTATACTGAATATTAAATTTGGAAGACTACAAACACTCGTGTTACGTGTTCGTGAACATTTATTAGATGCAATCTTAACGTAATTCCGCTATAAAACGCCAGCGAATTCTATTTCGATCACACTAAAGTAAGCCAAACCGTCTAAAATGATGTAGAACTGATTGAAAAAATAAACATGATATCTCTTATAAATCGCACTTATAAAGGAAACGTGACGCCATTATTCGCAAAAGCTACATTACTGATATAGTAAACGTACATATAGTTCTGTAGCCCGTGGCTTATGAATTACAATCCTGTTCTTATGATTAACAATTCGTCTACCACCAACCAGAGGAGTTTATTTCTCTGTCATATTAGCGCTCTCTTTCAACTCAGTTATACATTTGGTAATCCTGCTACTGAGATGAAGACACCAAAAAATGTTGATTGGACTTAAAATTTGCTTCACTTAAGATTCGACAGAAAGCAAATAGCATCTCAACGTTTCATATAGAATGATTAGTTCTTTAGTCTTCAGAAAAACATTGCATCTGTGGCGTATATTTCTGGATTGCAATGTTCAATTTCCTTTAAGTGCACCGACTTATTAACAATTTATTACTTATACTATATGGATGGATAGATAGATGGATGGATGGATTGTGTGAAAGATGATATGTCTAGAATGGAAGTTACTAGTGAGATGACGTCTGATAGAGAAGTATGGAAGAAAAACACATGCTGCGCCGACCCCAAATAAAATTGGGATAAGGGCAGGAGGATGGATTACTTTTACTTCTGTAAGAAACTTAATTAGTTAGTATGAACTCCTTAATTAGGTTGGTGTTATGATATTTGTTGTATTTGTTAATTTTGTAAAAATTGTTAAATAATGTTAGGTTTTTTAATTTAAAATTAACTAAATAAAAAAAAAAAAAACTTGTCATTGACGGTTGCTACTCCTACTGCTACAACCTTGAAGGTGCTCAAATTGAACTTTGAGATTTAAAATCTTGAAGAATTTTTTTTATTATTACACGTGACTTGATTTTTAAAGATTTTTATTTGCTATGCTATCTAAATACCAACTCTTTCCTACGGTCCACTGCAATTGGTGTGTTGACGTTTATCTAGATGAATAAAGTTGGTAGAAGATCTTATAGCTGATGCACTTGACTATTTTTATGTCTTAATGGTTTGAAAAATGTCACATCATTATTATAAAACACCAAAACGGTCATCGTAGTATGCCGTGGGCGTAATAAAAAAATCTAAATTGGTTTGAATAAACTACTGCTGGCGGCTATGAATTATTTGGTAACAACTCATATCTTTCGATAATTGGACCTGCTTCCGTCAGTGTTACTTTAATATTCACAATAATTATTTGTTACTAGTTTGTTAGCCATGTTAATATAAAAAAGTTACTATTTAGTAAACATCTAAACTTTACTACTTCGGGGAATATCTAAGAATGTAAATTCTTATATTTCCCATCTCAACTATCCAATGAGTAAGGAACGAGACCTCGTATGGACCGATGAAATTTCGGTAGGATCATATTTTTTAATGAATTATAATCCTTATACATACAATATTTTTTACATTACTACACGTCACTTATGTATTACATTTATTATTTTTTAAATCCACTATTATTTACCTTTTAGTAGTTACCACTATTTTTACTCATACCCACTATAAAATATGATCCGTTATCTAAGAATGTGTCATTAAATAAAGGTAGAAGCTCAATTCGACATCATCCGTTTTAATCTAAGATGCGGTTGTTGCAATCAAATGTGCATAAATATAACGAAACATTAAAATATTTCCACTGAGGAATATTTCAGATTTTATTACCATCGATTGCTCGTATTTTATTGCATAATGTGTCCACGTCCAGTTTCGCTATGGAAGTGGAAGTTTTACGTGCGGAAATGTTTTAATCGTATAATTATACGTGACTTGTTTGATTATCATTATGAACTCACTGAATATTTTCTGCATCTATGGATAAAATGATAGCGATTACTTGTTTAAATATTTTATGTGTGTATTTCCTAATACGTATGATTATGTTTCAATTGAAACGCTCAAAAGTTCTTAAAGCTAAATAGTACTTAGTGCGTGTATTACTTGTTCCACCATTACATGGTTTATGAAACTACATATTAATTCTCAAATTCAATTCCTCAGTACATTGGAGAACTTATTATGAGATTTATGAGATTGGTAAATTATGTAATCTCAACCTTGCTTTCACGACTCTCAGGAAAAAGTCATTCCAAACTATACAATTCACGTTGCTCATCATTCCGTTGACCATTTTGTGTGGTAAACTACAAAAATCCAGAAACCAATATATAAAATAGAATATTCTATTTGTTACAGATGCGTGCTTGAGATGTCAAGGTGAAAGCAAGAAAGATTCGTACGGCAAACAGGACTGCGTGGTAGTGTGGGGCGAATGTAACCACAGCTTCCACTTTTGCTGCATGTCACTCTGGGTGAAGCAGAACAACCGGTGTCCTCTCTGTCAGCAGGAGTGGTCAATCCAACGCATGGGAAAATAAATACACAGAAGTTGAATATTGTGGGCGTTATATTAACATTTAGTAATTTTGTGAATGCTTTTTAAATAAATGAAATCATATCAAATAAAGCTGCCGTTTGTATAAAAGTATTATTAAACTACAATTGGGTCGTTTTGAAAAAAAAATTTGCTTTGAATTTTACAGGTAGTTGAAACCTTGATAAATTAACATTGATAAATTAACATGTTAGGTTAGTCCAACTTTATGCCTGTGTAATTTCAATTAGCTTCTCTTTAATAAAGTTTCCATAAAATTATTTATTGGTTTCTTTCCTTTTTATTACGTTAATAAATTTAGGTATTAATATAGAAGACCTATGTAGGTGTTAAGACCACGCGTCACAAATCACAACACTAAGTCTGAATTAAATGCGTAAATATAATAGATATTAATATATTTAAGCCTTATTTAATATTAATATTATTCGTTACTTATATTATTGCAAAGATAACTTATAATCAATCAAGCTTCTATTAATAGTCATTTTAGTTAAAACTGTATGACGCGATGACGGTAGAACAATATTTCTCAGCGTCGCGTACCTCTATTTATGTATTTGGCACACATATAATTTATTTAGTTTCATAGTATAAAAGTAATATGCGATAATTGCTTACATTATTTGTAGCTTTACTATTTGAGGGAGTGCATGTTAATATATATCTATCTATTCTAATTATATGAGGAGAGAGTGCGAATTTTGTGAGTTTGTGTATATGCGAAAAGTAATCTCCGGAACCACCTTTTGAAATGTACGTTATTCCGGATGGACATAGGCTATATATCCCGTGTATGTGTATTAAAATGAAATGTGGAATCCGAACGAATTCGAGACGGGCCGATAGTGTAATATGTCATATTTAGACATAATCATATGCACATATGTAGAGAGTACAATAAAGTTTTAATATCTAATGGAAGCCACGCGCATAGAGTATCGAGGTTCGAGAGTATCCTGTTGACCATCAAAATAAATATTCAAGGTTCAAGCTAATCTATACGACTACGTCTCGCAGGATGTATTTATTTTAATGTTTGAGTAAATTCTTATTCAGATATATACTATGTTTAACATTTCATAATAAATCTTTATGCTATCATAAAGTACACTAGTAAATTAAATAAATTAAGCGACATAATAATTAATAACTAGCAAAAGTCTTTACTTATCGATAAAAATATTTACCAAAAAATTATATTTGCGCGACTGCAAACAAACACACGCACTTCTATTTCTTTTTCTTCGATCGGACTAGCAAAACTCACACTCACAAACTGCTCTCTAGAAAATTTACCCCGCGGCTTGTGTTTCTACTCGTTTTATTTGTCAAGTTATATTTGTGAGCGGCATTGTTAGCCGCAAAGACTTTGACTTTGACTTTGCGGCTAACACTCTAGAACACTCTAGAATCTACTCACCCTGATGATGATCCGTTTCAGAGCGAAACAAGTGTCGGTGACGGTAGGTTTGTATATTGGTATATACTTTGCATGCATGTTTGCCTTTGTGGGAGGGAGGGAGGTTCTATCTATGTATACAAGTATATACCATCATACATTGTGCTTGCGGACTGTTGCAAAGTAAATGAGTACTAATTTAATAACAAAGAATTTCCGCAAACACCTGATACTATCAACTATACAAAGTTCTCATTCGCCTAGTGTCTGGAAGTGTAACGTGCGATAAGGGATTTCGTTCCAAAATCCAAAGATAATTCGCAGTAGATGCCACATGTCAAAAATTCACTCTTTCCAAAGTATTTAATCTGATCACTATTAAATATGAATAACGAAGGTATTTTATGTACACATAAAAAGCATATTATTGTTTGTAGACTATCAATTTAATTTTATTAATAAATATAATTTATTAAGCTAGATATTTTAGTATACAAGTAAACTTAATAACAGCTACTTATGAGTTTCTTGCCAGTCCCCTTTGTTATTTTACTATATTATTGTAAACTAAATAATTGTAAAACTGCATTTAACCAAACTAAATAGCAGGACAATTCAACAATAGATGTCTCCAATGACAAATCAATTTGGAATCTTTGTACGGCACACTTGTATTGACAGTTAATTTAAATAATATTTCTCTTCACTGTGTAATTTTGTATTTCCAGTTTCTCGTCAATTAATAGTGTCCACTTATTTTTGTTTTAAGTAATTTTTATAACACATTCTTATATTACTTCGGGCTTAAAATATTCATTATCTTTCGCATGATATTAAAATATGGTTATGGAGAAAATTGCCGGTAATGCTACAACTTTATTAAAGCTGATCGTCACTTCTGCATGGCCTTTATGTCGTACTACGTGGTGAAGATAATGTAACAATGACGGTAAAAAATATTAGTTTTAACACGTCATACAAATATGGTTAAAATAAATAATTAAAATACGAATGAAATGTATCAAAGAATATCGCACGGACAAAACGCTCGGATCCCTAGTAGGTACCTACTTGCCATGTGGGTAAATTTACAATTAACGTGGATTGCAAAATGTTTATAAATAGAATTATGCGTTGTAATACAAATTTGAGTCTGTTGCGCAGTTATTGTCTGATTTTGTTGTATATGTTAGAATACGAACTTACAAGATTTTTAAACAACCAATTTTGAGTCGATAATTGAATCGATGTTTATATTTTCTATTAAAGCACGTGGCATAATTTGTGTGCAGTGGCGATATTTGTTTTATTTCACCGTTTGCCGTATGTGTTAGTGGACGAATATCGATTATGCAAGCATACAGTCAGTAAATATGTTTCAAGGTTACTTAAACTGCCTTTTTCAATTACGTTCTCAGAATTAGCGCGCACTTACATATCTTCCTATATACGTAGGAAGCAAATTATGCAAAATGATTACTAAAAGCCACTAAGGTTTACGTTTTGCTGACTTAGGTTCCATAATATAGTTATATTAGTATTTATAAAATATAAGTCATGTACTTATAATGAACTTAGCTCGAAAATGTGTATGGGTAACTACGAGTTGTTAATGTAAAATAGATTTATCTAAAAGGGCTATTGAAATATGGTTAGAAAAAGAAAAAAATAAAGATTCGATGTCAGCAAAAGTAAGGAAGATAAAATAATATAGTTGAAATCAAAAATTACATTAGATATGGTAATTACAAAAAACGGTAATTTCAGAATATAAAATTAACTACTCAAAATTAAAATAATAATTCCGGCAACATGTGTTTTACTATAATTATAACTTTAACAGTTACATGTCGTAGAATAAAAAACATCACATGCATATACTATCATTACCAGATAATTATATATAGTGACACAAATTTTTCAATTAATGATTAGATAATTTACAAGAACCCATAGCCGAGACGTTTTTAATTTTTATCAGGCCTTTTAAGAATTTCATGAAATGATTTTTTTATACTATAAATAAATTAATACTGAACAACAACACATTTATCGTTCTACTACAGTTTTGTTAATTTTATATTGTGTAATGGTTTTACTATTAAAAAGAATTACAAATTTTATGAATCAATATACCTAGTAATCCATTAATTCAAACATTGCAAAATTTATGAATAAACAACAAAAAAAAACATAAAATATGATAAAAATTACTAAGTGTAGCCATACCGAATATTAATCTAATAATCTTCAGAGATGCTGTATTATAAAAACAAGATAAAAATCTAATGATTACCAGTTTTGCATGACAGTTAGTAGTTAAAATAGCAAATTTACAATTACCTATAGTCCATCAGTCCACTGCTAGCCCATACATTAGAAATACCTAAATATTTCTAGGTAAAAACCATTCCATTCCATTTGTCAAAGTTTCACAGAAATAAGCTTTGCAACCAGGAAAAAAGTTATTTTTATTTCGATGTCTAGTGCTGGTTCAGTGACAAACTGGTCTTGTCAAGGTTCTATTAGTTCCTGTTTTGCATAAATAATCGGAGATGAACACTAAAATCATGAAAAATGACCACTTATTGTTATCGTGTGTTCGTATTTAGTAAATAATAAAAATACTAAATCCACTAGAATTATGATTAACAAGCGTTAATTTTCTAAAATATCATACTACAAAAATTTTTAACTTTTTTGCTAAGTATTTCATGTACATAGTAATATTGCATAGAAGAAATACCTATCTATGAGTGACAGATTTTTTTTATAATGCGTAGTTTAAAATATTTTTTTTATAAATATTTTTTTTAAAAAGCGGTTATTTTAATATTACAAACAGACATTCCAATTTTATTTATTAGTATAGATTGTCCGGAAACATTAAATGAAACACCCAATCAGTGACAATAGTGAGTAAGCCATATTTGTTTTTTAATTACGCTTACACAAACAAATCAAGACAAGAGGCGAAGTTTATTTCACACTAATCATGATTAATAGTTATTTGCACTTTCGTGATTAATTACAGTCACGAGTTTTCACCATCAAGTGACGCTGTATGAGGTGAATGGAAACCTCCCGGTGAAATACCTTGATAATAAATGTGTACAAATTCACAGTTATCAGTTAAATAGCCCTGGCTTCGCTTCAGAAAATCTACGTTCAGAAATAGCATTTGTCTTATTGTCTTAGGAATGGGTTTTTACTTTCGTCTTAAAATAATGTACGTACTTAGTAATTTTTATTTCCTAGTCCGGAAGATCAGTTCCCTTTCCCAGGATAAAATGTATCCTAGATTAGGACCATACAAGCTACTAAAATGCCACGTATCATCCAAATGTGTTGAGTGATTTTAGTGTGATACGTGGTCAGACAAACAGTCGGACAAAAAATCCAAAATAATATGTTTTAACCTATGTATTGATAACAAAGTTATTCATTATTACTATACATCAAAGACTCAATCTTCAATTACAATAATAGGTATGTAAGATTTTGTCACCTTTGACATATTCTCACTAAAGTGCAACTGAACTAAATTGAGCGACTCCTATATACGGTTCTTAAGGATTTCGCCATCCAATCCATTTTCATTGGAATAGTAATGTACTTATTTTTTGCTCTGTACTATACGGCATTTAATTTAAACGTATTTAATCAATCAAGTTTTCGTTATATATGCATTATTCGTTCTTGAACTGATGTATATAAAGTACTGACTTAGTTAGATACAGTTGTTTTTGATCAACGACATGGACGTAGACATGTCCATAGATATTAACTTTATTGGTATATTGGTTGATGTTTGTTGTGTGCGATGGCCCTATACCATTCGCTTTACGTGACACGGTTTTCCCTTTCAGAAGGAATAGGTAAGATGCCCCAAGTACCTCAAATAGTATCTATTAAATATTGATAGTACCTAGATTTATGTATAAAAATTCCCGATAAAGATAAATGGGGTTTTAAAATAACTAAAAGGCTTTATATGTGAAACAAATTATACGAGGTATTCGTCGCCATGGATTCAATTTAACGGGATTTATAGATAAATTGAATAAATAAGGTAATTTTGCCAATGTTCTGTATGTGTAGGTAGGTAAGTAGTTATAGGTAGATAATTGCTGCAAGTTAATAGCTTTAAATCGAAGACAACACCAACTGCTTTATTTAAGTACCTTGTTCATTTATTAATTCTTGTTTTTAAACCTTTAATAAATTACTGCGAAACTAACTACATACAACGCGTAGAGGAATCGAACCCTAAAATAGGTATTTAAGATAAATAACATTGAAATACTGAACCATACCACAATGTTGTGTTTTTGCAAATTTTCCAATGAGTTTCCTCATAATAATACACACAGTAATTAACATGTTACGCATAATTCCAAGACCACTAATGAATTGCCAAGTAGTAAGTAATTAGGGAGAATTGTTACTTTTTACGCTAAAACATAATATAACCCAGAAATCATCTAGCCTGTCTAACATATCATTTTAGACAGTGCGTGAAGAGTAGTACATGCACGAATCGCGTTGGAATTAAGCTGAGTGGTACAGATATCAGTGTCCTCCAACAAAGACAACCTGCACATAACAAACAGGAAATATACTACACATTTATATCTGTGCTTATGTAATGTGTTCAATTCAAATTTTTAAATTATTTTATAATTTTTAACCATATTATTAATAATTATCAAATTTATAGTTAAGTCCTTGATAAAATAAGTGATATTTTGTATATATATTAAATGAAAGATTTCGCCTGAGAATTGTTTCTTATGAAAACTGAGTTTCCTGAAGTAAGGCGCGATTGTCGTGCGAAAGATATTTTAATCTCTGTTTATTATAGCTGGGTTGGCGTAAATCGATTAAATAATATATAGATATATATATATATAGATAATAGACATAGATAAAATATGAAAAATTCAGTGAAAATGAATTGAAAGTTATTTTGAAAACGATGCTGCTTCAAAATCCAGATGGGGACGGACAGCAATGGATTGTAATGACACTTGATTGCGTGCACGAAAAAAATTGTTAGAACATATGTAATTATAATCAGAAGTTATCATTTCGTCGGAACAAATTAAAAACGTCCAATAAGAATG
>PDGT01000026.1:2268972-2283154 GCA_003671415.1 Megathymus violae
AGAGGAAGATCTACAAGACCATGGTCAGACCTGCTGTCTTGTACGGATCAGAATGTTGGGCCACAAAAGGGATGTATGAAAGACAACTGCATGCAGCTGAGATGAGAATGTTAAGAGCGATGTGTGGTATAACGCGAATTTATAGAGTAAGGAATGAGAACATAAGAGGAAGTATGAAAGTTGCACCGGTAACCGAAAAGCTACGCGGAAACCGGCTATCATGGTATGGTCATGTTATGCGGAGGAATGAAGAGCATGTTGTACGGAAGGTATTAAGTATGAACGTAGATGGCTACAGAGGTAGAGGAAGGCCAAAGAAGCGATGGATGGATTGTGTGAAGGATGTTATGGCTAGAATGGAAGTTACTAGTGAGAAGACGGCTGATAGACAAGTATGGAACAAAAATACATGCTGCGCCGACCACAAATAAAGTTGGGATAAGGGCAGGAGGATGATGATGATAGTGTTAGCTTATTGAGTGACATGTAAAAAAAATTTTTACCATACTAATTAAGTCGTCACTTAAAAAACGATGTGAATAACTCTCTATAAGCTCGACAACCGTTAAAACGATATCAGCTTTATTTAATTTTAACTGAAGGCTTAATACTGTGGGTAGGGAATACGAGTAATTAAATAGCATTCTTATGCAGTATGCCGTTCGGTACCTGGGTATCTAGAAAACGTACATTTGGTTAGCGATGACGTAAAAAGAATAAAGTAAGTTCCAATTTTGCAACTATTATACTCAGAACTAAAAAAATTATACATATATCGTTATCACTACCAAACTGTTACATTGTCGATAGGTTTTGGTCTTGTTTGCACTCGATACTGCTATGAACTGTGACAGCGAATATCGCATAACATTTTAACCCAAATACAAAATGATTATTTGTGGCTATGCCGCTCACTGCGAACATCCTTACTCCTACGTGATGTTATGTGTTTCTTTTCCAGATATGCCAAGAAATCATCCAAGAACCATTGCTAAGTCGAATTGAAGTGGAGAAAATCTCCTTAAGGCTAAGATTTGAAGAAGAATTTCATAAAGCTTTTGAAAGAAGAATTTCATAAAGCAAGATAGCATCAATGTGTAGATAGATACATTACACATTAAGAGAGACTTAAAAATGAAGAAAACAACTATGTTTTGAAGCTTAAAGCAAAATCTTACAGTCGAAAGTTATATGTAAAAGTTTTCCAGAGACAGAATGTGAAGGTGATATTAACAACGATGACGACATGGACGTGGATGACGAAAATTACAACAAATATTACATTTGTGAATAATATGGAAAAACAATGAGATTTGAAATGAGATTTGAGAGATGAGAAAAACATTTCGTTTCGGACTGTGATCTCATGCCGCTCTATTTGGAATTCTGCAAATGAATATATTTTAAAGATGAAACGGATATCCGGAAACTATCCGGTATCCGGCCTATATTTAATATTCGGCCGGATACCGAATAATGCGACGGAAAATGCGACGTTTACACTTAAGGAAGCATTTTATTTAACCCAAAAAACAAATCATATTTTAAGAAAATCAAAAAAATCAGTACTCGTACTGCACTAAGGGCAAATTGTGATGAATGATACCAATTTCTCTGCATTAAGAAGCAACAAACGGTTTCGCTTATCTTCGGATACAAGGACAGCTTCCGAATAAAGTCTTTCACTGCTACTACAGGGCGGTGAAAGATATATTCTAGCAAATTTTGTTAAGTTTTGGTATCATAGAGCATTAGCTGGACACTAAATATCAGGATCATTATCGCGACCAAATGCGCACTGACTACAGATAAAAGTCAAACTCCTCTTTTTCATTCGTTATGTCATAAAAACAATCCCAGAATATGTCATAAACTTCGCGAGATATAGCAGACTCTATTTCTTCTCTTCTATTCTTTTTGAACGTTGATGAACATGAACATGAACTGCTGGAGGGCTTTCGTAAGACATTTTTATGGATTCCAAAAGAAACTTCTGGCGGGCTCTCTGCGCTTCAATAACCCCAAAAAAGTGCGTGTTGAATCTTGGTTCCATAAAAGTTGCAATCAAGTAGTTAGAGTCTTGATTTAAGAAGTTGAAACGGTTTTCTAATTCTACTTTAAAGAAGCGTCATATGTGATAAATCAAGTGTTTTATGTTCGGCCGGATATCCGGTATCCGACAAAAAAGCTATCTGTTTCATACCGAGTAAATTTGCAATTTATATGCCCAATATTATTATTGATTATTTTTTGTAATAAAATAATTGTTACTATTAATAATTCTAGGTTTATCAACTGAAATTACAATTATAAACTTTTTTTACTACATCTTATTAACATTTGATGCATATAAATTAATATCATTTGCTTTTTGTATATACAGGTTTGAGCATCATTACCCCATTGCCTGAGCGGTATTACCTATGGTCAGGGGCAATGGTACTCAAACGTGCTTTAATATTTATAATTCAATATTTATTGATGAAAGATTAATACATATGTTTCATGTTAAAATATTAATAACAGAATTACTGAACCATTGTTATTATGTCAAACCTTTAATATAAAGTTAAATTATAAAATATATAAACGTTAAAGTTACGTCTTAAGTGAATGGCATTCCCCCTGCTTCCCCTACCTAATGTATAGCCAAATAAATTTCATTCCTGCCGGGTTTCCCAACAAAAATGAATAGTTACTAGATTATTATTATTTTTATTTTTATTTAGATGTCATTCTGCACTCGTGTCATGTTAAATCAAAAACTTTATTAAAATTTTTATAAAAAACTTATAACAAAATCTATTATAATACGTTACATTACATCTCAGAAAATGAATCAATAATCATGGACTACAGTTAGTATGGACAATCTGATGAGAAAGGTCTGTTTTTCTGCAGCCATAGCAGTAAATGAATATATTTCTAATTAAAAAAAAATCTAAATAGAAAATGCCATTTAAAAATAAATTATTAAATAACTGTTTAAAATTATTTTTATTGAATAACGTAAGTTAACCTCAAGTAGATTGAAAATTATAATAAATTAAGCTAACGAAGCAAAACATGGATTAATTAAATATTTTTATTTACGATTACTTAACGATTACGATTGACTGTTTAATTAAGTAAAGATAAAAGGTCTTTCAATAGTCCGTGAATAATTAATTCTATAAATAGCCTGGTAGTAGCAATGAAACAACTAGCATTGTAGCTATATGTTTTATTACTCAACTTCGTTTTACTCTGATATATAGCACCTAATGCCTAATTTCAAATTCTTATTTTAAAGTTTTCAGGACATCGTTGAATGTTCATGAGAATTAACTTACTTGTTTGTTTAAAAACAGTATGTTTAAAACGTTATGACAAACGGTAAAAGACAATGGGCGATATGAAAAGGCAATGGCTTTATCGTTCTATAACGACATACATTTTCCAGGCAATCAAGACAAGTCAGACAAAGACAAGTATAAAATATATATACACCCGAGTCAGAGAAAAGATTTTATACATACACAAACGCAGTGTCAGGAGCACTGAAGTTCTACATACAAGGTAATTAAAGAGAGAAATGATAAAGGAGAATAATATGAGGTTTGTAAGTGGGATTGTTTTTTGATTAAATATACTGTAAGCTTATTTAATTAAACTGTGTTATTCGTCAACCTAAATGCTATTAATGCATGACATGAAAGTTAAGATAAGTAGATGTATGTATAGTCATAGTATGTCAGAGGTCGGTAGTCAAACAGAACTAGGTCTATTACAATAAACAATGATTACTAAAACCTATCTAGGCCGCATCTAACGACTGTTATGGGACACCAGGCTAATATGTATCAATTAAAGTTTACTACTTCTGAATTCCTGTCGTAACTGAATAGATATAAATAACGTACTCGTATATTAGATTTTCATGAAAACTTAAGGCTTTTAATAAAATTTAATTTTAAAGTGTTAAAGTAAATGGAATCCGGGACCTTTCGCTCGGCAGGCTGGGTCACTACCAACTACCCTATGGTAATAATATTAGATTATTATTAGATCTCAAAAATTTGAAATACCCACAAACCTACAGCAAAATTTTTTTTATGGTTGATTTTGCCATGTACAACCGTAAGAGGTATATCTCACCTGATCTGAATGATCTCAAATACTGTAAGTTGGGATACTTTAAACAGGTATTATTAAAAACCCCCTTATTTAACTGCAATGATATAACACAAAGAGCTTGGTTTCATGGTTTGCCACCTTTATACATAAAATAAATAGTAATAGATATCAATAATAATATAAACATTATTATGTTTTAATTGATGTACTGCTCCGTTTACAAAATTCCTCGAATATGACCTAGCCTACGAGTATCAGGAAATAACTTAAGAACGACAGATAAACAATTAGTTAAATATACATATTTAACTAACGCAAAAAACAACACAAACAGTAAGACGAATTGACAATATGACATTTAAAATTAAGACTCAAGTTCCTGGTAACTATTTTTTGTTGATATAATTATCTTGAAACACAAGTGACATTTGAGCGACCAAGCGGCCGTCGGCACGTTTCGCCACACCCGGCCAGGCCTCCCCAACGCGCCAATCAGAACTCTTCGCCACAAATCGTAATCAGTACTTTCGATGGATTGGACTTTATTCAGCCTTGGCTGGAATAATCATTGCATCAGCTGACGATGACACAGACTCTAAGGATGTATATAGAATGATTTTATAACTTACGCAATATTTTAGATTTGATTGTCAGTAATGTTACGTACCAACTTGTAAAGTTACTTATTATGATGAAAATTAGGAGCAGTATTTATACCGGAACATAGAAAATTGTAGTACAATTTTATTACTGTTTAATGAATGTCACAAAAATTGTTTTGACAAAGAAACATAAAGATAACGCTATATAAATTGTGATTTAAATAAATGTTCCGATTACACGTACAAAAATATATAATTAATTTACTAATTTTATCAATTGTAACAATTTATTTAATTTTAAACTAATTTTATTAATCAAAATTAATTTGCTTACACGCATAAATAAAATCGCTATGTTAATATAACATTTAAAACTACCTAAATGATCGTTTTATTCCAGCAGATTTGATTACAAATTAGTATAGATAAATACACCATCGATGATATTTCCTCACAGCCTACTAGATTTATCAATCATTTTCCGCATGATAGAGATCAACCAATCAACCGATGAACCTACTTTATCCATTGAAAACGATTAAACAACGAGGTCATCATAATAAATCTTTCAATTACACCCTGATAACTACAGTAATACATCTTTCAATAGCTTCATGACTTTGACGGGCGCATATAATTATCATTAACTTTCAATTGAATACAATCAAAAGATGTTTTTTTATCAATGAAATTTCTGCTCCACAGACTTTTCGTCGGTGCCTTTTTTAGTGTTTTCTTACAATTTTTGATTATGTGCGGATGCGAACCCTGCCACTTGTGCGCAGGTTTCACCGTTCGAATCAAAAGATGTTTAGCTTAGAAAATAAGTGTAAAGATCTATAAGGACATAATATATCCATTAATCAGTATTTTTTTAATGAAATCTAAGATTTGATATCGTATCTACGGCAGTCTATCTCTTTAAGATAAGTCACATCTTAATTAATTCTGGATATTATTACATAATAACTTGTACAAAAATATAGCTAACTTCAAGGATTGTCGTTAACTCATAGATTATTCGTACTTTAGGAACTTTAATAAGTAACATAATTGTTTTCATACTAAATGGCAGATAATATATTGACTAAAATAGACAGCTCTGGGTAAGAGTAGTCTTGTACGAATAGGGAGTACTACAATTATTCTCAGAAGGCCCTGTCTAAAGTGACTGAAATGTACACTCGTATGTTGTAATTTTCCATTCGACAGTGGATAATGTAATGAATAGATGTTTATGAAACATAACACGTAAGGTATCGGTTGTATACACAATGGAATCCGAGACCGGTGACCAGAAAATTCGTTGTCCTTTTCACTTGGCGGGAAAGCAATGTGACACTCTTAGTTTGAAGAGCGAATGTTCTAGAATGTAGTAAGTGACATAACGTCGGTTGCATTGCATTATGTCGTACTAGTAATGTGGTAATATGCGCTCACAGCAAATTACTCGAGTTCAAAGACAGACAATTTTAATCATTAAATACTAAATATTACTTAATAGCAAGTAATATAATTTATTTTCTGTTTAACCTTACATTTATAAAACTAATATTAAATAAAATTCTATGTTTCAGTTTACCTGGAAATAGGCTTCATAAACCAGAATTAAAAGTTTATTCTCCTTATCTAAAGGGTCATTTTCAACATTTGCGAATTTTTATTCATTTCGGTGGGATTTTTTATTTTAAGACTTATGTTAGTTTTTTTTCTTTACAGTTATACTTTATCCTATTTTATAAAATGGCTTTTAGTGGGCACTAAATATTATGTATAGTTATTGAATAAATATGAGACTGAATGCCACCGAAATGAAATGCACCCACCGATATGAAATCATATATTTTTGTAAATAAATAACTATAAAACATGTTTTAATGTTTAATACAAATAATTAGTGAAAGTGGGTAGTAATTAGTGGAAAATACAGGAAAAAGTAAATATAGATAATTATCAATACGAGAACTATCTCAAAATTTATAACCTCCAATAAAAGTGCGTCCAAAAGAAGGTCCTGTGCGGAAAACAGTCAATGTATCCAGCTCATGTATTTTAAATGTTTTGCAATTAGCAGCAGTGTACTTAAAAAAAAACAAATTAAATTCTCAATTCTCGAATATACTCAGTGTGAAACAAATGATTACAACAGAAAAAGCAAAAGTAATTGATAAAAAAGATTAGGGCAAATTGACAACGTCAATGATTCTTCATAAAACAATGTACATAATAATCATAAGAAATTTATTTCTTAAATTTTATTCTTTATTTTCTTCATCTTTCTTATTTTTCCATTTTTTGTCTCTCTTCTTCTGTTCAAGGATTTGGCATTCTATAATCAAATTTCAAAAGAATAGAAAACAATAGAAAATAACCACTCTAACTCAAATCAATATTTCTTTTTTTTTAATTCTGAGATGTATAAATAAAATAAGCTGTGTTTGCTTCATTTCGGTTCAACCGAATCCTCACATATGAATCCACCAAAATGAAAAAAAGAAAGGAAAAGGGATCAAAATAAAACAAAATAATGTTTACTATAAAATTAATACTAGTCAATTAAATTTGAACATAAACTTAAATTACATATAATATTCATATTTGGAACAAAATGAATAAACGATATGCAAGATATATTAGCTACCGAAATGAATAATTGTTTGTCGCCATGTCAGCGTTATGATCTACTTACGTTTGTGGCGAGAGTACGCAGCAACCGACGCGAATGCTGCTGCGCCATAGTCTGAATCGTGACAAACCGGAGAGGTGACGGGGAGTCGGACCCACACAATGCATTCTGTTGCAAAGATATATTCACGTACAAGTAGGTATATATATGTCCACAAAAATTAATTATTTTCGCCGGGTACTTGTATTCATACGTGTCAGAGGTTGTGCAGGGTTGTAACAGAAACAAATACTATGAGCCACGATACTGTAACTATATGGCAATTAAATAAAGGCAGACGGTAATTTAAATAAAAAACAATATTCGTGTTATAAAGCATTTTACCGTCAAAACTGGATAAAGAACACCCCACCGCTTTGAAAAATGAGGCCTTTAATTTTTTTTTAACTTATATTAGATTCTTACCTTAATTTTATTTGTTGCCCCGAATAAATAAGTACATGTACATTACAAAAAAAATAACAACATTTCAGGGTCCAGTACTACCGTTTTCAACCATGCCTATTAAATTTTATGCCTGGGAAAACGACCCTAAACCTAATCTAATATTTTCAATTGTTTTATTACTACCGCCTAACTTTTATTGGTTATACTCGTAGGTTTTACGAAAATGTAATTGAACAATTCTTATTTGAAGTGTATTTCTACAAAAAAGAAAAAATGTAATGTAGTGCGTTATTGAACAGGAAGAATCCGGCTTGTCCTAATAATTATTACTAGGAACTGTAGGAAGTAGTATACTACTTAGTACAATTCAGTACATAAAGTGAAGTTAAAAGATATGATGTAAAGAGATAGGTATGTAAATTAAAGCAAAAACAAGATTTAATAATAAATCTTAACTTCTTTAGCTAATGGGTAGACGGAATCAACGAAACGAATGCGAAATGCGAATGTAGAGCTGGAAACACAAGGTAAATTATTATTACGCGTCCTTTGACTCGCTTTGAATATTATGAATAAATAAATGTATGGTAACGTTCACTAATATAAATATTCATATAAATTCATATACAATATAAGAAATGTAATTATTTCATAAACTATTGCAACATAGATTTTGTATAAATTTAACACAACTTTTGAACTAAATTGACATTAGTCATTTAATAAATTCATTAATTGCGCCTAATATTAGTGTTGATATGGCTATTGGAGGAGTGTCGTATATAGGAGAAGGCCGTCCTACCAGTCATTACCATTAAGAAGATATTATATATATATATATATATATGATGTGCCTTTTGCCCAGAAATCCGTACCTTTGCGGAACACTTGAAACATGCTAGAAACGCTACTAAAACGGGGCAACCCCAATACCAGCTTAATATTCGTTGTTAAACTATACACGCAGGGCCGCCGTAAGGTTGACCTATATTATTGAAATTGAAAAATGTTTAATCGAAGTTGGTTTTTACATACACTTTACTAAAGCCAAACTGCGTCATCGCTTTAACAAATCCCTACCGTGAGTGGTCCCGAAATAAGAAGCGGCAAGAAACTCCTGAGGAGTTGTTTTTTCCTACTCACAGTGACAGTAAGCACTTATGGCACATATTAAACTAATGTCCAAGCAATCTTACCCTTAAAGTAATCATCTAATTTGTAATAAACTCTTCGCATAAGAATGTTTTTTCAGTAAGTTTTTAATTTACAATTAGGCATTTATGTCAGTTGCAATGGAATTTATTATAAATATTTACACATCTACCCATAAGAGAGCCCCAGTTACGCGACGTCAGAAATTAGCTACAATCAGTTTACCCTTATTCCTAGTATTAATAATGCTTCTTAAAAAAACTATCAGAGTATTTTAACGTACATAAAATAAAGCTACGCATTTTATTCAAATGTTCAAACTAAACTATAAAACAACGTTGTAGTCCAAAGCAAATAATTTTTAACTTTATAAATGTTGTTTAATAAATAGTACTTCAGGAATGTCTCAATTCAAATTGAAACAGGTACAATTTATCAGGTGAAGGGATGGATATTTATTTATTTTTGTGAAGTTTGCCGCCTGAATTTGAATTTGAACGTGGACACTGCGGCAAATTATAACTTTTCATTGTGACTTTGAATAAATAATATCACTGATACATATACATATCTTATTATTTTAATAAGAAGATACGCAAATAAAACAACAATGTCTGACGACATATTATACTGAAAATAAAAATATATTAAACTTTTTCAACCTAGACACATCTATACAAATTTTAAATGGTTACATCATATAGTTAGTTTTTTGATAATTACAGGAAGAATGTATAATTCCGGGATTAAAAGTATCCTAAGTCCATTTCCAAGTATTAAACTATCTGTATGCGAAATTTTATCATAATTAATATAATTAGTGAGTGTTAATTTTATGTAAATTTGTGTGGTGTATTTATTTAGTTTATTAATAAATCAATATTTTTATCTACGTAAACATAGACGGTCTTAGCAAATTTTTAGTGCAACTGATCATTAAGATATACAGCAGAGATACCTTATCACGTATTATAGGCATTAGCAATCATAACGTGTAATGGTCAATGAGATTAGATTTGTGGTGGTACAAATTACATTGCACATATGCACTTTCACTATTGACATACTATAGGTATACCGCAAATACTAAATACTACAACAATAGTAGGTACCTGCGAACGGTCCATCTTCGCATCACTAAGCAGTAATTTGTTTTTCACAGCTTAATTTGTAGTATTTTTATTAAAACTAAAACGTGGTACTTGCTTACAAATCTAAGACAATGTCTTCAAATTTAACATGATAATCTACGCATGGGTTTTAATGAGTTTCAGAGTGTTATTAAATTAGTATTAATGATATGTACCTTTAAGCAAGTGTAGCACCTCCCTCGTTCTTGCAATGAAAATAAACACTTACATACCTATACTAATATGAAAAATATAAAGAGAATGTGTGTGCGAGTTTTTTGTTTTTTTATATGCGGAAAATTATCTCCAGACCTACCACAATTATTGGAAACATTATTTTACCATAATTTCAGATAGACACAGGCTATTATATAATATTAATATAATATTTGTTTCAAACAGTACAAGTGGATGCGGGACGCTAAGTAAAAAATAAAAGTCAAATAAATCAACATATCATCACCACCAACATGTGTTTCATCTATAGTTCTGTTATCCGCAAGATTAGACTAGAGTTTGAGCCACAAAGTTTTAGGAGGATTGGAATAAAGTCAACACCCTTCCTTTATTAATTTATTAAATGTTTTCTATGATCGGATGTAACATAGTAAGGTCGAAACCCATGTACCCGTCTTCCGCATATTCGGCCGATGGTATCTCACACACTTTAAAAGCCCTTTCATATCGAGCGGGTTTGTCTGCATGCTGTAATGGCCCTCATGCATGCCACTCGCAACCTATCTTTTTAAATACACTTTTCCTATCATGTACCCAAGCCACGTCCCTGTGGCTTAAATCACAGAAAAGTATATATGTAAGGAGAGGATGTATGCGAAAACCATATGTCGCAATAGTAAAAAGGCCCTAAATTTGACTACGTACTGTGAGAGATACTACAACAGCTAGGAACAGCAGTGGCTGTCCATTGGCTAAATTGACCGAGGGTTTGGGTGCTAATGTTGCCATGTATGCAGGATTGAAACCTAGATCCCTGACTTATAATATTTTATTAAACATTAGAACTAGTCCATATAGTGCTACACGATAAACTAATTAAGATCCAGAACCTGTAGATATGAGTAACGAAAGTACGAAGATCATCTCTATTTTGCATCTAGTTTGAATAAACAATGGCGCGGATTTCTAACTACGTACGCTCACTCTTGTATTTGCGTACCTGTATTTGCAAAATAATTTAAACATTTATAAATACCTAAACGTTGTGTGAAACGTTCAGTCGCCATCGGAAAATTCCGCCGTTGATCGGCAGCAATTATATCAATCTAGTCTGTTGCCGCTTCGGCGCCTTCTTTAAATAGGATTTCCATCCCTCCCTATATTTCGATGGACAAAGTCCTTATTGTTTTAAAACTGTAAAATTATACATGTATGTACATACACGTTTACTGGCTATTAACATTAAAAAGAAATTTGACATCTTTTAAATTCACTGCGACTTTTAACGGAAGCAGCAAAGCAAAGTCTTTTTCCAATTATTAAGAAGAAATAAAAAGTAGAATACGCTGCCACCCAGCGATGTTGATTAGTACTGGAATCTGTTGCTAAATTATACAATTCATAAAAATTACAAATAAAAGTTAAGAATACTATTGGTAGTATTATGATTACGGCATTGTTTTTTTTCCTTCTAATCCGGAATCAAATAAAATTAATAATTAGAGTAGCTAATATTAGCTAATAGAGAATAAGTAGCTATTATTGAGTGAAATTGTTCTCCTTGTAGGAAAATGTGGCTGCTCCTGCATTATGTATTGGGATTTTTGTATATAATATAGGAAAAGACTTGTCGTTTTAGACGTTTATTTCAAACTCATAATTCTATTTTCTTCTTTGTCACAAATCCGTCAGATTACATATTTAGTTTATATAAAATCTCCAACACGCACGCTTAATCTGGCAGATGTTTTAATAACCTAAGCTCAGCACACCTAAGTTAAATACAGAAGTATCAAAATACTCAATTACGTCTACACATTACATAAAACAAAACAAACTCAAACAAAAAATAAAACATAAACAAAACAGAGATTCACTATTACAACCTAAAATACTTATATCACATATCAAAAACTTAAGTAACACTAAATACCTGCCCTCTTAATGAGTAATCTTGCTAAAGCTAATTTTAATTTGGGGCCTGACAACAATTTTGTTAGCATGTCCGCCACCATTTCGCTTGATGGAGCATACCGCACCTCAATCGCCTCATTCGATATCGCTTCGCAAACAAAGTGAAACCTAATATCGATATGTTTAGTCCTATTATGGTTAATCATGTTTTTAGCTATGTGATGTGCAGACTGATTGTCATTATAAATGACTATAGTTTTGTCACAAGTATCATTTATTAAATACGACAGCAAACTCTTTAAATAAATAGCTTCCTCAGAAGCTTGACTAAGACCTATATATCCTGCCTCTGTTGAAGACAGCGCCACACATCTCTGCCTACTACTTTCCCACGATATTTAACTATTGCCTAATTTAAATATCATTCAAGTAAAGGATTTACTATTATATGACTCACCCCAATAATATAATTATAATAGATAATATTTCATGTACTACCAGAAGTTTTTTAAACCAATATTTGTGAATTCCATCTGCTCCAGCAGCTTTCCAATTATGAGTTTTATTTATTACACTACGGAGTTCTATTTCATATATGTAATTAAACTTCATTTCTTCTATGGTATTTGCTCGGTCTAATTCTGTTTTAATCCATTCAGCATTTTTATTGTGTTGAGTACTTCTAGTCCATATGTCTGACCAAAATTCTTTCAATGAGTTTTCGGTAGGTGGAATTATTTCACTATTATGCTGTTGTTTTAATGTTCTATAAAATTGTTTTTCAGATGTTGCAAATAGTTAGTTTGTTATTTTCTTTCCTATCATTTGATTTCTTGTATCTAGCTAGTCTGTGACTTTTTACAGTCAATTTTTGTTTCAATGTACCTAAGTGTTCATTTATTTTATTGTTAAGATGTTCATGTTTAGTATGTTGCTTTGTTCGGTTTAAAATTTCACTTATTTTCTTACAATTACATATGTTCTTAAAATACAATCTTATTGTATTATGTTAATCTACCGATATCCTTACGTATTTCTTCCACTTCTTTTTCTAATCTAGTTTGCCATGCCGGTTTTGTACTTTTTCTACATGTTCGTATCCTATTATATGTCTTAATGTTTAAATGTTCTATAATTGTAAGTTCCGTACAATATATTAAAGTATGTGTATCTGCGATATTTCCTAAAACATTAAGTTTGGATGGTAACAATTGTGTGTTGAATTAATTGTCTTATTAAATATGTTACATGGTTTCCAGGTTTGATCTTAGGTAATAATCGAGAAATTGGTTCGGTCTTACTTTATTTATTAAAATTTTTCTCAAAGTTTTCATATAATACCTGACTATCACTTGTGTTATTCTGTAGTGTCACTAAGTAGCTTTGTGTCTCAGGTTGTGAATTTATTTTCGATTGGATTCCACCTCCATCACTGTTATCTAATATTGATGAGATCTCTGGTGTTTTCCCTTTGTGGTTAGTGTAAATAGATTGTGTTGTGTAAGTGTTTTGATATATATGAAATTTTGATTGTTGATCTGTGTTAAAGTGTTCTATTTTTAATTCTTTTGCCACTTACTCCTATATTTTATTTAGTTTTTTATCGGATAAACGTTTATTTCTAACTATGACTCTTCTTTGGTCTGATATTCTTTGTTCTGAGACGTCGAAATTTTGATACTTTTGTATGAATCTTTGATGCATTTGCTATCTGTATGTAGTAAAATCAGTTTCTAACTTAGTTGCTAAGTAATATGTGCGCATTATGAACATGTTTATTTCTTTATCCCACTTCATGCGCATACGAGGTTTACCAGCTTTAGTAGTCGCTGGTTTTATTGTGGTACCGATAGTGGAAGCAAGGTCTATGGCTTTTGCCTCTTGCTCAACATCTATAGACATTGGACTTATAGTCGTTGAATGAGATGCATTCTCAAAAGAATGTGGTGATGAACTGGGTGATTGAAATTTACTGTTGGGGAATGAGATGGATGAAGACTCATATGAGGAAATGTTAT
>PDGT01000026.1:2292593-2368399 GCA_003671415.1 Megathymus violae
ATTGTGTAACCTGGATAATCCAGGTACGCCACGCTGGATGGACAACCAATCTGCGCCTCCGTCAGGAAGAGCAAGTGCAGCTGCGCAGTCTCTAGATGGTGGCGGACTGAAGAGAGGTTAGAGTGCAAACGACGTATACTTGTGAATTGCACTTTAAGTGAATGGAGATGCAGCCGCTGTGGAAAAGAATTATTAGTCCTCTTGCTTGTCATTATTTAAATTGTACGGAGTGAATAGGATGGGGAATGGCAGTTGAACGAGGCATTGCGTCGGTGACCCCACGATAGAGTTAGTGTCGCCGCATTATTGGGGTCTTAGCTTGGAGACTGCGGGCACGCCCGAACCCCCCCGGAGATCGCCATCAGGTCCCCTCTTCCGCTCGCCAACCGGCATGATGGGGCCACCCCGGGATTTTTCGCAGTTGGCGGGGCAGCCTTTCATGGATGGCTGTCCTGCTACTTGGGCCCCATACTGACTACGGTCACTACTGACTCATCACTGACTAACTCATCACGACTGGTCTCACTAATGCAACGCAACTGTTTAGACCCATTCCCCATTCGGCTTCATCAGACATCATGCCGGAACACGACGAATCGCTTGGCGGCAAGGCTTTATCTGATGGGTGGTAACCAAAGCCGGCAGCCGATGTTATGGCCTACCACCGGAAGTCCCCTTTTAGTCGCCTCTTACGACAGGCACGAGATACCATAGCTCGTATTCTGGTCTCGAGCTACAGGGACTTAATCTTTAGTAAGCTATTTATAAACTAGGCCTGTCTGTATGTTTCTGTGTGATTGAGTATTTCTCTTATACCACTCAAATCTACTGCGATTTGATCTTCACTGTACGCGATACATGTCAATTCAAAATAGTTGCATAGAATCAGAGTTACAGTAGTATACTTGAAATGGTTTAAAAATATATTATTACACGGGATTAACAACTTTTTGTGAACATTCTCATTTTTAAACTCATTGTCTGACAAAATCTAGATTATAATAAATACAGTAATCTAATTATCGTACATTGTACAGTCGAAATCGGTTATGAACTGCACTACATCATTTTGTTTTTGGATCTGTGGCGTGCATTCAGCAAGTTTTATTTTGAATTTCCTGGCGCACGTACCATTGTTATTTATATAATTTGACTGAATTTACATTTTCTGAGGTTTATAATTTCACGTACTTCAGCTATTACACTTTGTACAGCTTGATTATATTAAAGATATATTGTAAGAACAATCACTGACTATCACATGATTAGTAGGTATCAGGTAGGTATAATTAATAGATAGATAAATAAAAACCATAAAATATATTTACTAATAATAAGTCTAACTGATCGCTTTCAGTACATGCACGATACATGAGAAAAAATATTATTACAGGCCTTTATTAACGCAGTAGAACACAAAACATGAGTTCTTAGAATTTTTGTCTGTTTGTCTGTGCGTTTGTTCACGGTAATCTCAGAAACGGCTTAAACGATTTCATTTTAGTTTTCACTAATTTATTACAGTAAGCGTCACTTAACACTTAAAGTTTGTTTCATTGCAATCCGTCCATAAATACAAAAGTTATAAATTAATTTAAAATAATATAAGGCGTAGTTTTCCTGAAGCGAAGCAAGGGCAGTTTGCTAGTATAAAATAATAATAAAACGCAGTAATAAAACAAAGCCTGTGTCTGACCGCAATAATCTAAAAAACTGTTGCGTGGATTTTTATGCGATTTTTACCGAATGACAGATTGAACATAAAGATTTAGGTGTATAGTAGATATACATAATATGATTTTTTTTTTAAATGTCTGATAAAAACGAGTAACAGTTGCTTCAAACGCGTTTACTATTTATGAACGCATAGATCACGTACCCCTTAGCGAACCGGTAGAGTTATTAATATAAACTAAACAGGTTATCAATAAATCTTTTCAACGAACTAAATACACTGTCTGAATACATGGAATAATATTTCGTTTTCATATGATGCTAAATAATAATACTGTGATATTCGAAATAAACTTATTTCAAAAATTAGTTTTATTTGATTTATAGTATAATCGGTATTTTATTATTTTTACTTTTTAATAAATTGTATTTTGTTTTATTTACGTGTATATTTGTATTTATTTCCATTAAATATGTTAATCAAAGTAAATATATAAACATTCATTAATATTATAGCTAGTAACATACACATTATATTTAAATGCTTTTATTAACGCAATTGTAAAACTCTCAATATAATAATCAATCCACCTAATAAAGGGGTTAAAATATAATGATTCAATATCAAATTATGATTAAGTATACTTAATCATATAATTAATACATGATTGAAAATGACAACACAAATTAAAATACAAAATACACGATAAATATAAACAAATTGCTTGGTGTAGTGTGTGACGGAGCTCACGCGCGCTTCGCAACAAGGGTCAATTGGCCCGAAAAGTTCACGAAAAACTTAATTGACGGTAATAAAGATGCATAAGATCCATGTTAGACGATTTGCGTCAACAGTTTTATTGACGTCAGTGCACTGGTAGGTATTGCAGATTCCTACAAGCTTGTAGTGAAACTCTTTTTGTTATATATTTTATAGTAAATAGAAACTAGAAAGGACTAGATTATAGTGAACACGAGTTACGTGTAAGAAGCGTTATTCTATCTGAGGCGTTGTCGTTTTATTCTAGTTAAATGCAGTTTTTTCATACAATTGATTGCAAGAAACGACTTAATTAATGTCGAACTGTCTCTTCGTTAATGTTTTTCTGCAATCCATTTGTTTCCTGCAATTCATATCGTTTGAATTGGGACATTCGTAAAAATATGACAACCTTCAACTGAGATAGATAATTCTGCCCTCGTACAGGAAGTTGCGACGTCTATTTTACTCACGATTTCTACTTGTATATTTACAATAATACTAATATTAATACAACGAGTACACGGCTACTTACATAAGTATGTCAATGATATTTAAATTTACACATACCTACCGCTCAAATATTAAATTAAAAACTTCATGGAAAATTTTATGTCACGTTTCTGAATAGATTGTATTCTATTCATGCATTGATTTTTATCCATCTAGACTTATAAAACCGTTCATAATTTAAAATAAAATGTAGATCATACATATTGAGCCCAAAACATTTATTGTATAACATAATTATAGTTTTACTATCGAATAAAATGTTTATTAAATAATCTTAAAACAAAAAGATTGGATTAAATAGAAAAAAAACCATTTTATGTATTCTGGTATAAAACTACTGAAGCATAGAAAATTACTTCTTCGCTGAAAATAGATGGTGATAAACAATGACATGTAACGAATGAAACACTCATAATTGTGAGTGTTGATTGACGAAACTGTCCATAAAAGAAGTATGTTTGACTATGTGTTCCAATCTCTAGAATATGATAATAATGACCTCCAGACGAACACAAGTAAACCTTTCGACGCACACTACAAATATAGAAGGCGTGTTCTTATACGTGCACGTAACTGGTTGTGATTATGCAGATACCCACACAGACCTAACTGTGCGTGTATGCAGTTCCAAGAACGCGATTCGTTTGAAATGAAAAGGCGCCAGCAACACGTACGTATGCCAGTCACCTGACCGTCTCGGCGACTGAGTTCAGAAAAACGAAACGCTGTTAAACATTACAGTATCAAAAACGAGTCTTAAGTCCATCCGGTAAGCTTCAAATCCGTTTCAACCCTAGTCTCCCGGTCGAGGTAGCGGACTGGTCAAGGAATGAAGATTTTCCAGTTAAGATCTGAAATGTCGTATGTTATGTTCAGTGTTATGTTATATTCAACTTTTAAATCTTTATTAAAAGTAGACAGTTGCAATGCTATTAATAATATCCTCCAAATTTATGATTGATAACATCTGTCGCAAATCGAGAAAGTATTGCTAACCGGCTTATTAATAGGCGACCCGGTTTGGACTGTTTAATCAAAATTGTACCGGGTTTCTGGTATACCAGAAGGTTAAAAATATATAATTAGGTTGTTTATTGAATAATAAAACTCAATTCAAGTAAACGAATCAAACGGCAAGTAAATGCGGCTAAGTAAATTCATTGCGGCTATTCAGCCACTGGAAAATAAAAGTATTAATCATTATTAAATTATTAGCTTGGGATTTTCAAATTAGTAACGATTATATAATTTCTCAAAATTATAGTTTTATATAAACAATCACATTATCAACATGATAGACTTACATTTGATGAACGAAGATATCAGGAGAGATAATTGTTTCTTACATTTTTCTCTAATACCTCTTAACTAAAGCATATTCAATTTTTTTGTATTATTTAAGTTGCTTTTAAAATCAATCCCCAAATTAAGAATACGTTTATTGTACAGTTTACTGATTTAGTCATATCTACACCGAATTTCTACAACAAACAGACTGATCCGCGATCCTATTAGCGATCCATTTTTTCGTCGGTTGTAATGAACCCTACGAATGTAATGTACGTACGTTGTAATGAATATTGCTACGATTTTCTTCCGCAATTTAATAAGAACGCAAAAATGTATAGTATAGCGTTATCAATTTATCATAGATGCTTTATCTTTCTTCTTATTGGGTTTTGCAATAGCAACAACGCCGACGCGGCGACGCGCGTCGTGACGTTTCCCTACTGAAATTACTCTGTGACATTTAAAAATAGATTAAATCGACGTGCGTCGTGTTTGCTGAATTTTAATTAAGTTCCAAAAACTTTTGACCCCGACGTGATTTGAACACGCAACCTTCTGATCTGGAGTCAGACGCGCTACCGTTGCGCCACGGAGTCCTTGCTTACAACTTTAAAATTGATGTATTGTATCATATGTAAAATAACGTAAATGTGTTTTTAAATAGATTATTATTGTAAATATTTTTTTTCCAAAATAATGTATTAAAAATATTTATAATTTAAAAAATATAACAATGTCACATAACCACTATACCTATTCTAGAAAATAAAAAATAAAAGTAATAAACAGCGCACTCTGTGCTCAAAGCAGCACAATACGTTATTACTTACTCGTTTCATTAGTTGCAAAGCGCTGTTGATAGATGGCAACACAAATATCAAAATATAAGTTTATTAGTAGTTATTATTACATGAATAATTTATTATGTAAATTACATATTGAGCAAAGTTACATATTATGTAATGTTTCTTACCTAACAATGTATATTACAAATGTTTTTATATTAGTAATTATTAAGATTATTTATATGAGTAATATTGTTAAATTTCTTATTCATTTGTACAAGCCCCTGTGGCCTAATGGATAAGGCATCGGCCTCCTAAGCCGGGGATTGTGGGTTCGAGTCCCACCAGGGGTACGTGTATGTATGAAATCAGTATATATTGAATAACTTTATTCAAGATTATCATTGTATATTTTTATATATGTTTAATTATTTATTCTTCAACTGTAGTCCCTTAATATTGGAGAATATAAAAGGCGAACTTAATGCCTATTGACATTATTTATTTACCAGGCAATCAAATATGACGGAGAAATACGAGTTAGGCATACGTACAAACTGTTATGCAACAATAGATTGTTCAATCTATATTAAAATATTAATTATAATATTTATTTTAAACGAAGCACGGAGTTACAACAAAAATATTACGGAAAATAGCAAATCGTTTGAAATGTTTATAAAAATTTAATGTTTCCAATACAGATATGAGATCACATGATATAATAAAAGTTTTAATTTCCAAAAAGACGTTCTGTGAGCTGACGATCCCAGTAGTGGCAGGCAGCGGGCGCCGTCGTGGCGAATGTAGTATCCTACTTGGTGAGGTAGGCGGCAGTCCTTATCTATAAACATGGTTCAGTCATAGTTAAAATATTACAGGACAGTATAACAGATAGTGAAACAAATTTGAAGTGTAAGTACGAATGTTCGTGATTTAAAAGGCACATAAAATGATATCAAAGTTTTAACTCAAAAACTTTTAACACTTCGAAGAAGCATTGCATTACAGTTTCGGTTAGTTTGGCGAGTACATAAAAAGATTTCTATAAAAAATATTTCTAAAAAACAATATTGAAATGATTTATTATCTATAAATTATTTTTAGTTTATTATTAAATAAACCTGGTTTTTATTATAAGTATCTAATTCTAATTTTCACAAGCAAAAGTATCGGCGCCGTGGCTTAGTTGGTTAAAGCGCCTGTCTAGTAAACAGGAGATCGGGGGTTCGAATCCCCCCGGGGCCTTGCTGAACATAATTAATGTTTTGCCAAAATAATTGAGTAACAATGTTGTTAAGCAAATTTATTATATTTGAACACTAAAATTATAAAAGAATCTTTGTTTTATTTGTATTTAAAAACTTAGATTTTTAGAATATTTATTTCACTAATCGATATTAAATATTCACAAGGGCCGTAACGCGTATCGTATAATACTTATGGATGTGTGTAATGTAATTTGTAATATTGTATTATGTAATTAGTAATTATTTTTTGGACATTTTTCTATTTTTTTTTATTGACAAATGTAATTGTAGCGTTAAATTTTTTGACATTTTTTTATTTTATTGGAACTATTATTATTGACATAGATTTGTAATTATTTATAATGATATCTCTACACTAACGAATTGGGAGACTGTAATGTTAGATGTAAGACGTGTATGAATAAATTAATATTTTTAATATTTTCCTTCGGTACACAAAAAATACTGAAAATTGTAAAAAATATTACAGGATTTAGTATAACATTAGTAACATTTCTAATTGACATTTATGATCACAGAATATAAGAAGCATGATGTAACATAAATATGTATTCTCAAAAGTTGTGAACTCGACTCAAGTACTAGGCTTATATAATATTTTTGCCTTTTATTTCACTCAACATAGGCAATACTAGTAATATATCAATATTATTTAAAATTCAAGTACGTGACATTGAAACGGCTGATAAATTTGAATATTGTCTTCTAACATTTCAGAAACCTAAAAGATCGAAATTACAACGGAGATAAAATGAAATTATGAACTCTGGTACCTGTTCCATGAAATCTTTTGTCAATAATAAATAAAAATATTAATATATTAAGACTGAAATGATTAATAGTAATCACGCTTAATTATTATCTATTTATATGCTGAAATTATTTATATTTACATATATTTCAGAACGTCTGCTGGAGCCAGTGAGTACTTAAAAAGGTGTAGTCGCATTTTTTAATAAAGTCAACAACGCCTCTATCGAATCAGTTCATAATTCAGCGACGTTTTTGTTTCGAGGTGTTAGAACTCGAAGATATAATATAGATAAGCATATTAAATTTCGAATCGACACGTCAGAGTTTCGGCATGAAATGCACTTACTTATAACCATTTCTTGACTTTTAATTTTAATGACCTTTTTAATATTTGTTAAATTTTCATATAATAATCTACGACAATTTTTTTTTTAAATACTATTTAAAGTTAGTAGAAGGAAGATTCAGGATACCTATGCTCACATACTTACTAGCGCAAAGATTAAGCGTGGAGAGGGCAGTGACAACGAAATGCGCGGGCGGGCAGAAGTCGGGCGAGGCGCACGGTGCTGTCAGGTTGAACGTGTGCGAGTCTCGCTCGTTGATGGTCTGGCAGTTGTGCGATGTCTCCGTGCCCCGCCACATGCATACCAGGATACGACCTTGGCCGTCGTTGCGGAACTGTATTAACATCGTTTTATTTATATAAATAAATATCACAGGGCGCCTTGCGACCAGATGACCTGGTGATCTGGAGAAAACAGCGGAGAGTCGGTGGATTCAGAGGGCCCAAGGCCGGTTGGACTGACGCCAACAAATACTTTGGTCTACTAGCAATTGTCTGTAAAAGGCTGATAGATATAAATAAAAGTAATTCCCACATATATCAAAAATAATCGCTTAGAAACGACTTGTCCGATTTGGCTTTCTTTTATGCCTTCGTAATTGTCAGAACATGGTGTGAAATACATTTTTAGAAAAATCTAAGTCAGAAATTTTAGTCCAAAATTTTTAATAAAAAAAGGTGGCGCTGCTAAGCGCACTTCACGTTTTCGCCAGTAGTATATTGTATCCACGAGAAGCCGGGGATGGTCGTTAGTAAAAAATAAATTTGGTATTTAGGTACATATGACTTCCTTTGAACTCCAAGCAGTGGATGAGTTTTGTTTATAAAACTTTTAATGTGAAAGGATTACATAGATTAGAATGACATTAGCCGTTGAGTTCGTTCTTAAGAACCTTAATTAAAAAAATATATTAATAATAATGTTAATAAATAATATCATTTATTTTTTGATAAACTTCTTTTATTTTGAGTTTAACTGGTTTTTGTAGTGTTTTGTATCAGAAAATATTGTTTGTTCATTTAATAGGGAAAATTATGGTTTTAACTATTTCAACTGGGGAAATTCAAAAATAAATCATAGAAAAATAAGTATTAAGAGTTGAATGTGTTAAGATTTAGCAACATGCCTGCACGGTAATAAGAGGTTGTTGCCGCATATAGAAAGGATGAATCCGGTAATTCTGTGCTCTGCCCGGTAAAATGTAATCTTCGTAAGGGATCTGTTCGTATACCGTCCCATTCACGGGACATTGTGCTCCAAAAATCCGTACGGGCACAGCACTATTTACAATGTAGGTATCTACTGCTTCTATGGCATCAACCACTGACTTTGAAGCAAGCTGAAAAAATAAAATATAATTAATATCCAAAATATTTTTAAAGCAAAGCTTTGATAGCATCGTTCGGTGATCGACTGTCAAGACAGAACTGAGAACTGTATTTTAAGAAAAATCTTAACAGTGCGATTCTAAAATCGGTACAACGCCATGTAGTTATTCATTTCGGAAACACTCCTCTCGCCTATTAAAAATTGACAATCTCGCCCAACAGGAACAGAATATCCAAAATGGGTTTATAATATTCCTACACAACGCTCGCCACCCATCACAGACGAAAGCCTAAGAAGATTTAAAATATACATAAAATTCGTTTTAATTTAATATTAAAGGTAATATAATATATACTTTGATTTAAACAACTTCTACTGAATCTTCTACATTATTTTCTTAAATGTTAATTAACAGTAACGTTTAATACGTATAAAACTATATGAATATGTGAAAATCATTAAAATCAAATGAAATGAAATCACTAAATCTAGTCAACATAATACGAGTATAATGGTTGATCAATGATATCATCATTTTGCATTTCGCTACACAAACGTGATGTAAATTAGCGTCTGAATGGCGAGAAACAGACACTCACTGTAGTCTGTAGGTAAATATTACCCCCGCCCATTTACATTCGAACTCAAACTCCACGAGAGCCAACGTGTTGTCAAGGCAAAAGACTGTTTACTCAAATATGCAGTACTATTATTACCCTCAAGAAAATCTCGGAGTAATCTAAATACTCGTAGTTGATGTTCTGAAAATCGGTCAACTCCGGCGCCGCGTAGGCGAAGTACACATCGACGTAGCTCGTCCTAAGGGATGACATTAAGTCCCGCGCCCGCTCCAGTTCCGTAGAAGACGGTCGGTCGCTGGGGCTGATTATGAGGACCAAAGTACTGCGACCAGCGCTTGCCATCTCTTCTATGTCCCGAAGAGTCTGGTTTCGGGAATGTCGGATCACCCTTGATATAACGTTCGGGACGTTGAGACGGTTAGGCCCTGTTCGGAAATTGGTAAAACAGACTCATTAGTGTTACGAGAGTTCTGCACACTTGGATCGTCCAATTAACGCCTCATCGCTAAGCTAACAATTGTTTTTTGTTTATCTTTTATTGAAGATTCAAAAGAATTATAATGGACGGACTTTCTATATTAATTTGATTAAATATATATGTTTAGTATATACAGCCATAAAAATGATTCTCGAATTTCACACTACATAAGCGAGGGCACAATTTATCATTCAATATTTACCATTGTAAATGTTTCACTGCGAAATCAACACTAGTTTGGATATGTGATATTCAAGAATCACCATGCTGTACCTACAATGTGCCACACAGTACAATACAATACAATACGTATAATAATAATTTGTGTTTAATAATGTTCACTTAATAATTACTCTTCTTGGAACTTTTAAATAACAGGTATTGCAAACTGCACTCTTGGAGCAGTTTGCAATAATAGCATCTAAATTAAATTAAATTAAAATATAAATGTTTTGTTTAGCATAAGCTCTCTTAAATACTTAATCCTCATAATATTTAGCGTTTAATGTAACCTCAATCTTCTCAATATAGTATTAGTACAGTGTTATTTAATATCCTTGTAGCCACCCACTTTCAATGTTTGCTTCTTTACTTACTTAATACTAATCTGTGGTTAACGGTGTCAGCCAGCGACTAAGTAAAATAATGCATCTTATCTATTATATTGTAAACCTTGTCGTGTACTGTTTGATGATCCAAATAAAGTGAAAAACAAAATACAATACACAAACGTAGGAGAATGCAAAGTTAATCAGGATAACCTATACGTAATCGGTATGACAGTTCGAAGTTACATGGCAAGTTACCTCATCGTTATAACAAAACCTTTGGTTTTCCAATTGATGGTAACTGGAGGTAATAAATTGCTACAAGCTACTTTTATAGAAACTAACATAATACAAGTTCCATAAAATCATGCTCACATTGAACAGTGGAGTTATGTAAATGGTTAAAAAACGCAATGAGATTGCTCGATGGCGGTACGATCCATTGTCCAGTGTTACCATGAATAAGTGCGACGGTACTCCTCTGAGCGTCTATCTCGAACGATCCTCCAATCCATCTGAAATATTCAATCAAATTACTTCCTAGCTTGCCATAGCACCCATATAATTGGCTCGAATCTTCAATGAGAAAGAGAGAGCCCATAGTCTACTACGCTGGTCAAGTGAGACTTGGTAGATTTTAGACAACTTTGAGAACATTATGAAGAGCTCTCAGATGTTCAGGTTTCCTTCCGACGTTTTATTTACTTTTACACACAATTTAAATAATTAAAGGTACGTAGGTACCTCTCGCAAGATTTCAACTTGTCTCCTCTGAGCGCAAGACTACTAAGCACTAAAAAGACTACTAAACTATCAATGTTTAATATGGCAGAACGTTCGTTACTTCGGTCATGATAAACAGTATAAAGACTTGTTACATTATTAAGAATTGATAATAATTAAGAAGGCTACCAATAAAAGCGTAACAACTTGACGCTCTTGACTATTGTAGGAATAGCTGTTTCATACGGTATGTGAAATCTTAATATGAGGTACCTTATTATTAACAATTTTCGTCTTGGCCAACAATATAGGCGACATCTCTTGGTATCGGACTTCCAGCACTAGATGGTGCAATTGCTAATTTACCGACTTTCAATATAAAATACAACTATAAATTTAATAATAATTTATTAATAACTAGCAAACTGCGTTCGCGTCGTTTCAGAAAAACTACGCCTTATAATTAGAAGTAGGACCTGCATTATTTTTGGACTGGGTTTTTCTCTTTATAACGTTTTCATTTATGGGCGGATTGCAATCAAACGAACTTTAAATATTTAGTGATGTTTACTGTAGTACATTAATGGAAACCGTAACGAAATCGGTTAAGCCGTTTCTAAGTTTAACGCACACAGACAATAGACAAAAATGTTAACAACTATTTCTTTGGATTCTATTGCTTTAATAAATACCCCTCATAATAGTTGTTCTCATACACTTTTCACGTACCTACAGAAACGACAGAACGAAAAGTTAGAATTTTATTATATATGTATATATACTATATCTATAGTTATAGAGTAATAAAATCGGTAATTTTGTGTCAAGGTCTTGAATATTATACTGCACCATTAACTCACTTTAACCTTAACCATATGGTACCTCCTTTTCTCTGCTCGCATATACTTACGACATAAACTGCTCCACGTCGTATCCCTTCCAAGTGGCGTCCGTCGCCACCAGCAGGTCCACGACCGGCACGTTGTGTGTTACTTGGCATTCGCGGTGATTTTGCTGCAGTAATGAGGCTATCGAACAATACATTTTATATTAAATCTACCCGACAAAAAGTGGTTCTAGCCAATGATACAGTATGCACTAAGGAAAATAGCAAGAAAAAAGATGCAAGACGACCTTTTAACTGATTATTAATAGTGACCAAAACATCAGGAATATTTCACGATTTATTTCAGAAAGTCAAAGCCAAAGAATATTACATCATACGCGGGTAATGTCGGGATTAAGCCGACTGGCCAGAGGGCGTATCGAATTTTTTTTTATACTTTTAAATATGAAAAAGCAGATGAGCCTCCGTCGCCTATAGACATATGCAACCTCAAGAGTTGCCAATGCATTGCCGGCCTTAAACGAGAGCTCTTTTTACACCTTTGTTTAAAGAATTCCATGTCGGAGCATTGTTTAGCAAGGTTCATCACAAACAGAGACTGAGGACAAGTGTAGCCAATTACATTCCTAATGTCTCATTTGTTTATAATAACGTCAATCCCAGTACTGGGAATCCTGCTATGTATGTGTATAAAATATAACATTGTCCCCCACACTATTGTTTAAACGTTTATTACTTTTTAATTATTAATTTAAAAATACTTACGAACATAATTAATGAAAGTCGATACAGCTGCTTCGGTTATCCTTTGCATCTCATCCACGGGGATGTATACAGTGATTTGGCGCAGGGACAAAATATGAGCGAATCTCGATGCCTCCGTGAGCAACTGGCTACTATCTACGACGTTAGAGAACAAAGCGTGTCTATTGCAAGCTCTCACTGAAGGATCGAACGAGACTCCTTCGTTGGAGTAGTACATCTCTATGACTTGTGACAGCCGCAGCGTCCTCCTCTGTGCAACCCACGTTGAAATATACGTAGCTAAAATAAGCCCTGAAATTTTAAAATTAATCGATTTTAATATACGAGGGACAATCAAGATGGAGTTGTTCAAAACCTGTACGCAATGTAGATTTGTGCATATTTAGAACTAGTAACCTACCCTCCAACCAACAGTCAAAATCGTTACGTTTATAAATAAACCTACCCACATGAAAACATTAGTATCAATGTTTGACAGGCGGTTGATTTCTTTATTTCTTTTACGGGTCGATTTTTAGAATTACTTATATTAGAAACATATTTATTGTTTGTAATAACTAAGAATTTCTATACAATTTTTATCTCTTATACCGCGGGAACATATTCATATGCTGGTGAAGTATCATGTAGTCCAGCTGTGGAAGAACTAAGGGCTGTGAATTCTTAATGATAAAGAATTAAAAATATAGTTTCAAACCTACAGAATATCAAACTCACAATTAATAATTTGTAATAGAATAGAAACCAGAAATAAATTGATGCTCAGAATCACCACACTAAATCTGCAAAAGTAGACCTCATAAAGCTTATTTATATATCTTTTAAACTCGCCGCCAGTTATAACGACAGCTATCTGAGTATATTAATTATTTTCTAAACGGTAGTTGAACCAAAAAAAAAAGAATGTGTATAAGAACATAAACGATTTATTTGAAGACAAGCTGCATCGTAATTCCCTGATGATAAATTTTCCTATGGCTACTACCTTTGGCAAAAAGCTATTAGCATAGATATGTTATATGATGATAGATAAGATATGCAAAGATTTGCATGGCACTAGTTCCACCGTGCAACGAGAAGTCCTATAGCAAAGCACACTACACTGCTTCAGGGCAGATTGAAGTATCGAACATTGAAAATTAATTGCTTAAAATCTTGTCATAATTGCATAATAATTGTCCATATATTATAGTAAATAGTGAACGTATATCGATATTATTAAATTGGTATTAAGTTTTTTATTATCTAGGTAGGTATCTACTTATCAAAAAATCTTAACTTTAATACATACAGTTCACCTCACAAAGAAATTATATCAATATTATTATATGTTATAAGCGATATCTTTGTAACATTATTTATTAAGCACATAGCATATCAAACACTGTTCATAAGGGTTATTGCAAACTAGTTTTACTTATTTAATAATGCCTGGTGTTAATAAAAACTATATATTACCGTCTATACCCGCCAGTATCTCTGCATCAGTAAAGTGCCATTCAGCTTCCGTGCTGTTTCGTATCAGCAAGTAGTAATCTCTGGGCAGCAAAGTGTCGTTCCATCGGTTATTGCTGCCAACCAGCAGACTCTGGGGCGTAGCTACGACTCGCGGACCTTGATTAACAACCACTTCTGCTAAGTCGCCTGAAAAAAGATAAATATATTTTTTAAAATCTATCACTTCTTACTTTTGCGCTAGAAACGAAGAAAATTGTGGACTTATTATCTAAAATGTAAATTTGTTAAAACTAGGATATATCATTGATATTGAACAGTGTTAAAAGGCGTAGGTATAGATAGCGTCATAATTGCCTTTTAATTAATTAGACCTGTATTTTAATTAATGTTAAAAGTTTTATTGCCTAAGAGTAGAAACGTATTTCTTAGTGATTTTACAATATTTATGCAAATATTTTTGGGGCATACAAGGTATATTTCTGCATTTTAGCATAATCGGCGAAATAATTGCATGGGTACACTGGTCTGTGTACATTATTTCGAAATATCAACTGTGACTCAAAAGTGACTAAAAAATCAAACACGACTCGAAAACCTCAAAATTACAAATTTAATATGAATGTGATGTATATGAATAAATATGCATCGTATATTTAATCTCCTTTTCGAACGCGGAATATACATACCTGCTAAGGTAGCAACCCATATATTACTGATATCGGCTCTCGCTGACTCAACATCTTCCTCGTCAAGACCTTCTTCGTCATCTACTTTATATTTCTCGTTCATCTTGGTCCAATCCTGCAAAGCCGACTCCATAAGCTGCTGTGATATTTCTTCTTTGTATACATTTGCGACCAATATATCCGTGACCAGCACCCGTTGGAACTCCAGGGCCGCAGCAATGGCAGCAACGATAGTGCCCGGAGATATAGTCCCCCACTCTGTTTGAATGACGCCATCTTCTATTGGGCATCTGCTAATTACTCTGCAACAAATTTTATGAGTTTCGATTTTTAAATCATGTTAAAGTTTTCGGAGGTAGCCGGAAAACAATACAAAACATAAAAGTTAGTATGGAAATTTTGTTAAGAGATTTAACGTTTTAATTGTTTCTTGTACCTATGAAAAGTCATGGCGGCTTACTAGATAACAATAAAAATAATGTTACTTTAAATTTAGTACCGGTACACAGCCATAACTTTAAATAGGTATTCGATTAATGAATACAACGAACCATAATACCAAATCATTTATGACAAGGGGCCCCTGAAGCCAATATTTCTTTGTAAGTAAATGAGATAAATGGCGCAAAATTATTACAGTAGAACCAGCTCACGTTGTTGGTTTCAATCACATTAAATGTATCATCAAAAACACCCTTCTACAAATATTTCATACATATTTTGTTTCTCGTATTTTTATTGTGTGTACAAAATAAATAAATATAAATTAATGAATTAAAATTAATTTAAAATTAAATAAATTAATTAAGCTCCATCCACCCTTGAGTTTAAGCCAACTTTTTGTGATTATAGTAGACAGTAGCATTGGTGACCATTTACCATCGGGTGTTTTGTTATTTTTAATAGAACACTAGAATCAGTAAAATATTGCGACTACCGCCTACACTACCTCCTACCATGCCATGAATTTAAAACTGACCTCCGATTACTCTGTGCTATATTTTGCCTCTGCTGAACCGACAATGGACACACCATGTTCTCATCGCCTCTCTGCCATGGCCGCACAGTAGAGCTCAGCATTTTATGTAAGATACATTTCTCCATAGTAGACAAGCTTTCGTCTACATCCAAAAGATTTTGACTGGGCAAAAACACATCCATCAGGAGTTTATACTTATGAAATTGAAAGGCAGACGCCCTGAACGGCAAAAGAAAGTCTGTTTCAATACTATTTGCGTCTTCTTCTATTCCATCCAAACGCAAGCTGTCAAGACGATGAAAAATACAAAATGTAACTATTAACATTGAAATCATCAATCCATTGTAAATTTTCTTTTGTTACTATGTAACCGACTATTTTCGTTATTTGTCTTGGAAATTTTAAGCAAATAAAGTAACTAATTTGTGCCATTTGACTAACAACCCAATACTTCAGCCAGTAGTAACCTTGCCTGACGAACGGATCTCGATGTCGATGGCAAGTACATATTGTGTGACTGATTAGTTTTTTCTCGGGCCCGGATTGTTTCTGTTTTTTTTTTGGAATATGCAAGTGTGCGTGTTTAATAAAAAGTAGGTACAAGAATACCTTCTGAGTAGATTAGTACTAAAAAGCCTCAAGTCCAGTGTAGAACCTGATTCCAGTTGCCTGAGTAAAGAGAGAAATACGTCGAGGCGTCGCGGTGCGGCGAGCGTTGGCCCACCGTCACGGTAACATTCCAACAGATGAGCAGGCACACGTGGGAGAACTACACATTGAGAACCTACCACATATATATTAGATTACTTTTAACAGGAATATCTTTCAGTCCTTATTCGGTCGACTGTAAAGGGAGGAACTCACATATAGTGTAGCTATGGCTATTTCGAAATTGAATATTTTTTCGTGATGGTAGCAGACAATTAGGGCGAACTCCGATACAATGTAAGTTGAAGATCGGATTTATTACTAATATTAGAAATACGTTAAGCAATGGTAGTCAAATAGTTTTGAACGTCAGTCTCCGGCAAGGTGAGGGCGAGATTTCGAATCCTGCATGCGTCCTAATTTAGTTGGATGATATTAAAAATCTCAAGGTAGCATATCAGAAACTTCAGTTTTCCCTAATGTTCTTGAAGTTGTAAAAAGTTTGCCTATCCGTTTTCGCGTGTATGTCTAAGATCCTTTCATTGAGTCATAAGTTGCGAAGAATAAGCAATCCATTCACTTATCAAGACATCTATAACTGCCTTATAATAAATAAATGTGAATTTCTTACAATTCATTACACTTACATTCATTTTAATATCCTAAGGTAAAAGTGACCGTTTAACTCTATGGTATGTACACTGATTACTGATATGTAGGAAATACTATAGGGAAAATATATTTAGGTTATGTATCGTAAATTATTCGTAATTTTCAAATCTCTTAAAAAAAATTCTGTAGAAGAGTTTAGAGTTTGTTCTAAAATCATAATAATCTTTACTAGACTCGTAGATTTAACATGGCATTTAGTGTACCTGTTAATTAATGACTGTCAGGGGATGAAGTCGTTTTCTGTATACATACCTATATATCAAGCCAATTTAACCTTTAATAGATATCTTCTAAGTACTTCATTTAATTAAAACTAGAGCTGTTTATAAGACTCATTCTATTTTTACTTAAATTCATAACCAGCGTGCCTAATTAAAAATTTAAATACTTACATATTACACCCGTCAATAATATAATTATTCGCTTCATAGTTATAGTAAAAATGTAAATAACTGTTCCTACTTATACTTAATTACATTATTTACGTTCCATGCCGTGCACTCACTACATGACAATGTGAGTGGGACTAAGATAATAGATTAGGATGATAAGATAGTGATTCATTGTTCAACTAGGGCGTGCCATAGTTACCCTGTACTCATGAGGCCACACAGGTAGCACTAATTAAAACACGGAATTATAAAATAATTACCATTTATTGATATTAATTCCGTGATTGGGCTTTAGGCCACAATTTTCGAGATCAATAAACTCCTTAAATATGATTCAATAATGGGTAATGTGGGTATGTTACAATTTCAAAATGTTCGTTAAAATGAAATATTAACTAGGAAATTATGTATTACTTGCATGTTGCATTTCAAGATTAAAGTTTGAAATATAACAAACATGTATAATAACGAATTTACGTTATACAACCTACTTACATATTGTGATTTTTATGAAATAATAAACATTATTTCTAAATGTGTTCACTCAAAGGTCAACACAAAGTGTTTAATAAATAATACATAATTTTGATATAAATATCAACTTTATATCTATGATCATTGAGGTATTGTCAAACATTGTTGAAACAGCTATTTTATGAAATGGTGTATGTACTTATATACTTCATATAATTACATTAAGATATTTCAATTGTGATAAAAAATGTCTAATTAATCTAGATAAATACTACAACCTACTCCTTCCACATACAAAGGTATATGTCTATTTTGGTGTATATATTTTATTATGTTATAATGAGTTAAAAGACTAATTTATTTTCATTTTTAAGTAATCAACAGGCTTTTAAACATCACAAATTCAATATTGAATGACACATTCAGTTAATACACACTGCAAATAAACAATTAAGACTATAAAATAGCATAACACAAAGAACGAAATGAACTTATTAATATTTGTACAAAAAAGGATGTATTTTAGAAAAATACATTTTATCTATGGAATCTCTTAAGTGTGGAATTTAATCTTGTTCAGTTAATAAATGCAGACTTTGCTTTTACACATAAACAAAAATGTTCACAACTATCGCAGCACTAATTTTGCTGGTTTTCCATGTATTTGTCGTGATGTGCCATGCTTAAGAGTGAACTCCCTTTTGGTATAAGCAAATAATAGGTCAGTTATGAGGAATATCTGAGCTGTTGCAAAGGATAAAGTGACTCCAAAGAAAAAGTTTGCATTAGCCGAGCCAGAGTATATCCAGAGATGCCAAACTGAAGGGCCAAGGGCAGATGTGATGATGAATGCACAGCCGATTATAAACTTCTGACGCATAACTACAACAAAGAAAGAAATACATGCTAATAACACATTTTGCATAAACACATTCCTTAATCCTAAGTTTCAATTTCATTATTTCAATTTTAATTTTACATGATAATAACTGTGTTTGGTGAGAACAGTATCTCTTACTTATGACTTTATGTCTTCATTCTGACCACCAAAATATGTTTTCAAGTTGTAAGTCAGTGAAGAAAATAAAAAATCCTTTGAAATTATTATTAGTAATAACTTACTCCACTGAATATATTAATTACAAACACTATTATTATTTACCGAAATGTACAACAAAGCAATTAAATTTATTTGAAACTGAAATCTATAATAATTATTGATACTCACATGTGAATAAATGTTTCCACATAGGCAACAGAGCCAGGTAGAATCCTACATCACCAATGCAAGGGTATGATCGGAATATAGTTGATAGTGTTATAAGAACAGTTGCTAGCAGTACTGGTTCCCTTTTAAATCTCAATGTTAGAGGCACAACATAGAGTGCCAATGCATTGATTTGAAATGCACACACAAACAGTAGTCTAAAGTGCTCAAACATCTCTGTAAAGAAATACCAAAACAATCCAATATTGGGCTTTAAATCTGGCACCGTCAGTCTGCAACAAAAAACACTATGTTATTATCTGTAAGTGCAATGTGAATTCTACTCCTATACAAGTTAAATTACATTTGAATATTATCAATGGTAGTTTTGTCATGTAATTAGAAACAGTTTAGGTATTTAAAGTTTGTTTTTTATTTCAAAAATATGATTCAGATGTTTGAAAATATAGATTTAACAAAGTTACTTACATGAATCCATATGTATTATTCACATATTTATAGGAGCCATCCATAAGGTATGCTGATATGTATATCAAGAAACCCCAGCACAGCACAAAAACAAGAAGAGTTCTAATGTATGAGCACTTCTTGCAACCTTTGTGAACATCTGCTAGTAGAATAGATATTGGCACAATGAGTAAAACAGGGTACAGAGCTTGATGAGTTGCTAGAGCTATGAATGCACAAGAGAGCAATCTACGTCCACTACATGCTCCCCACAGAGATGCAGCAACCAATAAATTTTGAACAACCGTAGTTGTCATGCCCGCGCAGTTCAACACTGAATAGGGATTAAAAAGGTAGACTAGAAGAACATGCTCAGGCACTGCATTTAGTTGTGCCTCACTTAGTAACATATTCTTTGACTCCTCAACTATATCTTGTTTTGTTCTCTCTTGTGAATCCTTGAACATCCTTATAAAACATTTCGAGGTCTCGTACAATAAGAACGCTGTCAGAAGATCCAAAATAGTAAACAGAAGGGGTAATAGATATGGTACCCGTTTCAGAAAGTAGTGAAAGAAAATTAGTAATATTGGCGATTCATGAAAGGAGTCTCCTTCGTAAGGATTAATTCCATGTTCATATAAATATACTCCTTCAATTAACCTCTTCCAAGAGTTCAGAGGTGTAGCTATTTCTACTCTGTTCACTATCGTTTGCCAATGGTCTATATGTATTAGCCAATATCTTACCACACCGGCTATTAAATATTTAAATATTACAGCCATTTGTAATAATATTGATAGTAATCAGATTATAAAAACCTCATTATTTAAGAAATTTGTTTATCTTCAGTTCTTTTATCAAACAAGATATAAAAGCACCTTATTTAAATTAGACTTCATAAACTGACATAATCGTCAGAAATGTGACAGAAAGACAGATAGTACAGATATAATAGAGCTTTTTTTCATATGGGCTACACACGTGTTAGTCGTGACATCGTGGTCGCCAAAAAAAAGTGGAGAGAAGTATGGAAGTCAAAGAAAGGGAATGCTTGCAGATTTGATCGCTCGATACGGAATTAAAAACGCTCAATGAAAAAATCGCTAATCCAAACATTTGATGTGTGATATTTATAAAAATATCAAAATGACATGTTGCCGTATGATATAATCAGACGTATGCTATAAATTAAAAAATAAATGAATAAATTTCCGTCTATTATAGGCAATTACTGTATCAATAATAGCGCTGCAAACCGTGGTGCGGTAGTGTTATATAGAACCTATTTACTTAGCGCGTTCTCAATTTTTTTTGTAGGCGCGAAATTCAAAATGCTTTAAAATTAAGTAACATAGATGATCCAACAAAACAATACGAAACATAAAATGACAAATAGATTTATTCACTACCATATGTAGTACAACATTTTATTCTTCGTGAGACATCAATATTATGTTGTTGTGTTGGCAGACAATTGCCTCAAGTAATACGTTTTTTTATTAACTTAATTCACTTCATTTTCACTTACTTAATTTACTTCATTTTCTATTAATTTATATCTATGAATATTAATTAATTTAGAAATCTTTTTATAGTTAGTTCACTGTTCTAATTCCAAATCGGTAATAATCAATGTTTCATGTATACGTGAAATTATTTTCAGTATACACCTAAACCTCAATGTTTTAAACGATCACAAAATCAATAAATATAGTAATAAAATTAATGAGAGAACGGCTAAAGCCATAAGTTTAATTAAGTTAATTAATCAAATCAGTTTTTGTGTGAAATAAAAATGTCACAATAGTAAAATTATTACATAATATTAAACTAATGTACAAAACCAAGATTCTGAGGAAGCTGATGTGTAATTAAAAAGGATCCACTAAATTATTTGGGATATAAAAAATATAAAAACGTTGGTATAGCATCACATAAATTGAACGTCTGGAATATCTAATTATCTATGTCAAATAATTACAGATGTCAACAATACAGCTTTTGTGCAGCTTTCATCAAAATTAATTCTCTTTTATTGCAACCACACTTGCATTTGAGCTTTTAAAGTTGACAGGTTGGTGCTTTGTTTATTTGTGTACAGAGCTATTGAGCATTGTTTGTAACTCGGTACCAACGTGACCATTTATCGATCTACGCCCCACAATTTCCAGAACTGAGTCTTGGCTTTTTTTGACTTTGTCAACACTTTTTACCATGGTACGTGCTGTAGACATAATATGTTTCATCCAAAAATATTTTGAAGTCTTCGACAGTTCAATTTTTCTGGAAATTCATTGATTGATTTATCGATGTTTATTACTCGCCAAACAGTTTATCATAGCGTTCTATTAATATATTTCTCAAAGATTACCGTTGTTGAAATAAAATAATATTTATTCAAAGTTGGTTTTTACAAACACTTTTCGGACGTCAAACTACGCCATCGCTTTAACAAACCTATTTCTACCGTGAGTGGTCCCAGAAGAAGAAATGTGAATACAATACTAGGTATGCAATATTCTATGAAATTTTGTCATTCTTTCCAGAAAATCAGTATCCTCTTTAAACCCTGCGCTTAACTGAATTAAAGTCGACATTTCTTTCGTCATTTGAAACTGGTAATTTTTTTGGTTGAATAGCATAGTGGTTGAAATTATCTGAATTCAAATTCTTTCGATGTGGACATTTCCTCCCTGGCATGACAAATGTTACCAAGAACATTATGCTTAAACTGCCAATGAGAAAATGTAAAATCTCTCGAACATAGTCCAATAACTATGAATGTGATTTATCATTTTACGCAAGTAGACCAAGCACCAGCTTAGGCAAATAAAAAGGCAGGTTTGGTGCCCATGACACCACCGTAACTCAAGTAGTACCGTACTCAAGTACCGTAAGCAACTCAAGTAATTAATTATTATGTTTATTCTTTTATTCTTTATAAAATTTGACTTTCTGATGAATAATTTCTAGTGTGAAAATACTAAAAAATATTTTTTTACAGACTCCTATAACTTTCAGTGAAAGTATAGTTAATATCAGTTAAGCTGTTCTGAAGTTTAGCCCGAACAAATGACAGACAGAATAAATCTCTTTAAAACAGGATGTTTACATACTGGTATTATATAAACAACTGTATTTATTTAAGAAAACACCATGATTTTGAAATCACAGGTAGACACTTCAAGTTTATTTATATACTTAGATAAAATACAGTATTAGTGCAGTATTGTTTTGGAATCTTTTAAACAACATACTGAACAAAAATAACTTTACAATCCATTTAAATTATATTTAATGAATTAATTTGAAGTCTACTTCTGCCCTAGTTTTGGATGAATAAGATACAGTTATTAATTATTAAAATATGTAGAATTGTTATTATATACATTTAAATCACTAAATATATAAATGGCATGTAATAAACAACAGGTGTCTTATATGTGATTTAATCTACAGTAAGTATATAAAATAAGGTTTTGTGCAGGCCACAGTACACATTACTTACATTGACTAATAATATACATATGGCTAAGGATAATAACACGTTATGTCATATAATTTTTTATAATGTTAATAGCCGACGAGCCACCTGATGGTAAGCGGTTTTATCGCCCATGGACATTAGCAACACCAAAGGCATCACTAATGCGTTGTCGGCCAGGAAATTAGAAGGTAAGAAAGAAAGTACTGGCTCAAGCCCCGAACCGGAACTCAACCAGACGTTTGGCGGCTGACTCAAGCAGGAGGGTGGTAGCTAGCCAGACAGGCTTCACGGATAGATACCAGTAATAATATTAATGACATAATAATAAAACTGGTAATAATAGATCTTTACCTATGAAATTACCGTTCGGCTGTACTGACCATTTCAAATCAAAATATTTTTTTTTTGGCTGATAATTCTAATTTCAAATTAATTTTATTTTTAAAACATGGAATTCTTTTTTCTAAAATCGTCATTTGTTTAATAGTTAGCGTTTTGTTTTCAGCGCATTCGAACATTTTTCGTCATCATGGATACGTTAAAAATTCCAGTAATTATGGAATATGAGTACCGTCGTGGCAGCAAAGAGGCACAAGCGGCACGCAACATCAACGACGTTTCGGAGTGAACACTACAAACGAACGCACCACCCGTTATTGGTTTGCCCGCTTCCGTTCTGGAAATTTTGATCTGAAAATTGAACCCCGTGGTCGTCCGAAAACTTTGGTCGACAATGACGAATTAAAGGCGATTGTGATAGCTGATGAAACTCCATCTACGGCTGAATTAGCAGCAGCTTTCGACATTAGCATCAAAACAATATTGGTCCATTTGCGTCAAATTGGCAAGGTAAAAATGCTTGACAAAATGGGTACCCCACGAACTTAATGATCGCCAGCGCGAAGTACGCGTCGAGACGTGCCTTGCACTGCTCAACAGGCATACAAATGAAGGAATTCTGAACCGCATTGTTACTTGTGACGAGAAATGGATCCTGTCCGACAATCTTAAGCATTCAGCAAGTTGGTTGGACCCTGGTTCAGCACCCAAACAATACCCTAAACAAAAACTTACCCCTAGAAAAGTGATGGTCACTGTTTGGTGGTCTAACGCGGGTGTAATTCATCACAGCTTCTTACCAAACGGGACGAGCATTACTGCAGATGTGTATTGTAAAGAACTGAACACAATAATGGCGAAGCTCGCACGTCTCCAAACAGCTTTGATCAATCGTTCGGCTCCACTGCTCCTGCACGACAACGCGCGACCTCATACTGCACAGCAGGCGGTCTCTAAGCTACAAGAGCTGGGGTGGAAGTTCTCCGTCATCCGCCGTACTCACCAGACCTTGCGCCTACAGACTTCTACTTTTTCCAGAATTTGGATAACTTCTTGGCGGGAAAAAAATTCAATACTCGAGAGGCAGTACAAAATGCCTTTGAAGAATTTGTTGCCTCCCGTCCAGCTGGTATTTTCAAAAAGGGCATCAATAAGCTACTAATGCGTTGGCAAAGATGCATCGATCGCATGGGTGATTACTTTGATTAATAGAAATAAAAAATATAGAAAAAAAAAGCTTCATTTATTTTATGAAAAACGGCAATTTCATAGGTAAAGACCTATTATAATCTTTACGCGAAGCCCTACCACTAAACAGGCTAGCTTCTGTCGCCTCTTACGACAGCTTGGTTTGCCAGCATGGGATTGAAGACAGTATTCTAGGCCGCCCCAATGCGGCTAAAATATAAAAATAAATCTTACAATGCATTTAACTCCCTTGATTTTAATATTAATATAACTTCACCCACCATTGCGTGGTTACGTTCTTATTTTCGAGGACGTTTTCAGCGTGTCTGCCTAGATGACAGATTGGTGTTATGTAGTCGCGGACGTTCCTCAAGGTGGCGTCTTATGTCCTTTATTATTTTCTGTCTTCAATAACTCTATTACAAATGTTATCTCATAAATTTTCCATCTTTACGTCGATAATTTGCATCTATAGTTCCATTTCTCAGTAAAGAACACTGAGGAGGCAATTCACGCAATAAACTCTGAATTGATTTTTTGTCTATTGATTATAACAAAACCAAAACTTAAATGTTTTACATGTTAATATTGAACACCTAAATTATGATTTACCTTGACATTAACACATTTATGTAAATGATCAAAAACAACATTATTTGTATGCTTCTTGATATGCTTGTGTCGTATAAAACACAAATATAAAAGGTACCAACTATTCACAGTTGTTATTATGAACCGTGAACATAACATCCACACACTTAGTACATAACTGATAATTTATACTATTTTTTTGGAACATTCAATGAGAAATAATTCATATTATGATGTCAAGTTATACATAGTATTACAGTGTTGTGTTTTGAACATTGATTCGAGACGCACTGTATAACATTTCTAAATAAAATTTTATACGAAGATCTACGGAGAGTCTAGGAAAAACAAAACAACGCCTGGACTATTGCTTTATATAAACCCCAAATGCCTGTAGATACTTAAGATTTCGCAGGAAAAAGTTGATTATACGGCACTTTTAGGAAAATCTTGTTGGCAACACGAATGCCAGTCTTGTTCCAGTTACTTTGAGCGAACGGCAGCAATTCTCTGTATAATATCCTCCAATTCTCGTTGGTGATTCTGTTCCCCAGACTTGCTAAAATGAAAATTTGCGAAATAAATACTGACGAATAATAAGTCTAATCTAATCAATAAAAATTATATATTTCTTCGACCTAATTTGCGCCTTCCATACCAATCCGAATTCAAGAAATTTACATAAACACGAAGTTATTAAATTTTCTATAGGTTGATACGATCCGTCGTTTTGGTACTTTTTAATTTTTTTTTTAAGTAAGTAGCCGATAAACGAGCAGGTAAGCCATCTGAATAAAGTACTGGCTCTCAGGCCCCCAGTCGAAACACAACGATCCTTATGTAGTAATCGGATAAAGACTGTAATGAGGTCAAAATGTGAAATGAAAAAATGTAGAATTTTACATAGGATGCGAAGATATAAATTGGTTGTAAATGACATGGAGTTTGAAACGAATAAGCATTTAATGTAATAAGTATAACGATTGATACTTTCCTTAAATAAAAAGGCACTATTAGACAGTGGTATTAGATAGGTAGTTCAAACTTACTAAGTTCCCTGCTAGCGGGGTTGTCATTGGTGAGGACCGACTTCATGTCACCGACGTCGGGCCGCATGTAGAAAGAATTAATCCTTATGTGGGTGTCATCATTTATTTTCTCCGGAATACCATCTAATTTCCAAGTGTATGTCAAATCAGCTGAAATAAAGATAGTGATAGCTAGATATATCAACATAAATGAAAGTAAAACCTAATAATATGTCAAGTATACCATGAAGAAAGGGATAGTATTTTGTGTGGGACATAATTTGTGTAAGATTCACTAGCTGTATAAATTTATAAAGTCAACCTTGCGACAGAAGTGCTAGAAAAGAATAAGCATCTAAAAAACGGAATATTTGGGTGCGTATAGTTTTACAAATTAAATTTATTAAAGTTTATTAAATGATCTTTAGTAAAGTTGTTGTGCAAGAGCCCACGAAGGTTTCTGAGTTAGTACGACCAATTTTCGACAGATAGCGCCACTGTTTATTTTAGTTGGTGGCGTAGCAACGCGCCCTGGGTACTGCTAGTATTCAATCAATTTTATTGAAACGTATATATTACGAATATACGTATCGTTCTTAGAATAAATTAACGCCCGCCTGGCCCATATTGTAGTGAACTTATGCAGGTCCACAGGTGTGGCATGCGCCGAGAAGTCCCGGGCAAGATTTCCATCTAGAACTGACATTTATATGACAGAAAAAAAATTATTTTCTCGGATTCGGGTGTGTGTGTGTGATGTCATTATTGTGTACGTTTATGCTATCCGCAGTACAGAGAATCTTACTGCAATGGTGTGTTTGAGCGATTATTATTATTATATTATTTATTAAATGTATCTTTACTTACTTACTTAATATTACCTAATAAAATAATAGTCTTTTAGTTATAATAATAAATAAATACTGTCTAGGTGCTAGACTGAATACTAACTCATAGTGGTGTGAAAATCTCCACTAGCATTTATTTGCAGGGTGTTGTAACTTCCGCTACCGCTATATTTTCCCTTCACTTGTATTTCCGGACTGAACATATCAATTTCTAGATGGAACTTGTCTTCGTCTGCTCGTAATCTGTTTCGGGAGAAAACGAAAAGAAACATTAGTTATAAATTATTTTAAATGTAGCGCGGTTTTAATTTTAAAAATCTACAGTGTGAACGTATGTATAAAAAAAATTTTAATGTTCTTTATATTAATTAGATATGATAGTGTTTGGGTTACGTATTGTTCTGCCATGCACATGAACTAGTACATCTGATATACCCAGATTGGACAGAATTGGAGTTAACTAACTCTCACAAGCAAATAATGGCGACCGAAATAAATTAAGAACACATTACTGTTAATTTCAAAAGTAGCTAGATTACCAGGTAAAAAATTCTATTTTTAATCTCTTTTATAAATACCGTCAATCTTACGCTAGCAGACCCCAGCTCCAGAAGACGATAACTGCAGATTCTGCAGGGTACACGACGTGATGGGAGATTGGCTCAAGCCAATCAACTTGATCAATTGTTTGAATTCTTAATTTTTAATCTTAGTTTTATTACCTAAGTTATTGAAAATATATTTATCCAATTATAAATACTAAACTTCACGAGACCATGAAAACTGACTCACAGTTTATAAATAAATAATTAACAAAGAACCACGGACTACAAGACCATGAATTGTACCAGCGACGAGGTTGCAATTAAACTCAGAACCTACCTTGCATCGCGAACTTTGGCTTCTTTTAAACCGGTTACGTAAATATCTTTCACAACCGCTTTAGCCAATATCTGTAAACAATTATCACATCATTAAATTTACATAACTCTATGACTCTTGAGTATTATATACAATTCTTTGTATACGTTGCAATAAAATATTGCTGAATAACGTCAATATATAATTATTACTTTGGTATATTTTATAGACCTCGTCTGCACATATTGCAGTGGGCCAAGGTAAAGTTTTATGTCTCATAATATGATAGATTAACAAACACACCTAATATGTAAGATAATATATGGCATTTTATGAGCATTTATAGCCTTTGGAATTTAACGTCAATCCACTCGGATGATCTTGTCTGAGTCCTGCACGCATTTTGGAATTCAAAAATTATATATAATACTATATACATGATGATTGAATTGCATCAAACTGTCTATATGGTAATTAGATCTATATGGGTGTTGTGCTTTCGTTTTGCACCTTTCTCAGAATAAGCGGAGTCCACTAAAACGTTTTGGAATTATCGTAAGGACTGCGAAATACTGTGATATGAGCTTATGCCAAGTTATTATTTAACTGTCAAAAAGTTTGTATTAGGGAAGAGGTAAAATAAAATGACGCGTTTTTCTCGTCGTAGGCAGTAATGCGTGTATACCACAAATGTTTCCAGTATATGACCTCCATTACGAGTCTACGAGAACAATACAATTCACAATAACGTTTTAGAAGGCGGAGAAAAAACGTTTAATGACATACCCTTGTCTCATACATACAAGTCATGATTACATCGTGACTGTTTAGCCTTATAAGTTTAGCCAATGACATACAATGTAGTTTCGTATTTGGTCATGTTTCTTTTATATACTTGGTGTGACTGTGTTCCTGCGTACATATATTCTAGTTTAATCATTATTTTCTTCTAGATGTATACTTATCTTGTTTGATTTCATCGCAAGCAAATCATATAATTTGTCAGGGAGCATGTAAGATTTTAGCAGAAGAGCCCATAGAGCTGTCAGAGCTAAGGGCTTATCCCACAGCATTATACTGAGCCAGCTGCCTTTTTGTCACCTCAATGCACAGTGGCTTCGATTCTGACCGTCCAATAATCTAATAATCCAATAATCTAATCGTCCAATCCGTCTGATTCTAAATACTACACCTACGATGTAATTTTTGGCATTTAGTACAATATACGTGTTTGTGTTTCTTTATGAAGAATTCAGTTAATACCAATCAGAATCACTCGAAAGACATCAAAAAATCACAGAATCAGAATATAGAATCTTATTACACGACTGAAAAGACATCATTTTTTTTTCATGTATATACCGAGATACTGTATTAAATACGTTGTATTATTATCTTCATTAATTGTTAACAATTACATATAAGTTATACATATTATGTTACACTAGTGGGGTTTACAAAGCTCCGGTTTCTGTTAGATTATGATGGGTTAAATCAAAAATATACTACGTTAGATAAGTAGGTACAGAGTGGTAAACTTACACACCTTTGGCAACATTTGGGAAATTTTTATACAGCGATCCAAGTCAGCTCCGAAAATTCATGGTTCATGTGGATAAGGCACAGGTTCCAGTTTCGAACTGCCTTCATTGATTTGCGGTTGCCGGAGAAAAAGGAAAATTTGATCTTCATTATCTAAATAGTTTACTGACCTGATTGTTTTTATATTCCATTCTCAATTCCTTTTGGAAATAAGGATCTACTCCTGGCACACCTAAGTCTTTTATACCGCCAGCAAGCACCCCAAGGCCTTTTTGCACAGCTTCAACTAGACATTCGTTAACTTCTGGCGAGTTTCTGTCACAAACATCAATATAATTCTCTAAAAAACAGAAAACACAGTTGTTGTTGTTGTAATTGAATGACAATAAGAGCAATCATGTAGAATTACAACAGCCGTGGTGGATTTGACAAAAAGCCCAGTAGGCCCGGGCCTAAGACGGTCAATCGTGCTAGGGCAGCCAATCGTGTCAAAAATTCAAAAGTAGTCTAACAGTATATGATGGGTGCTAAGAATGAAATGGCTGGTACTGACTATATGGCCCGGGGCCTCGGGCGGCCAAGACTTGAAATCCACCACTGACAGCAGCTAAACATCATTTGAGTTACACAAATTAATAGGTTCCACGAATTAGTGGTGTACTAAAGTCACAAGTGTCTAATTAAAGACATCTAGCGTATACTGCACAGCATGTCTCCAGTGCGAATTTTTCAATGGATTACTGGCCAAATAAGTTTCGCCTACTATTGTCTAAAGCGATAACGCGACTTTTGTCAGTAGTAATCACCCATGCAACTTCTGAGTTGATGTCGGATGTAGTTTGTTACGTCGTATCTGACTAAACCTATTGGGCGATAAGCCCGTCACTAAATTTTCTTTCTTTCATTCATTCTTGCAACACTGCATTTCCGCGATAATTCACGGGGTTGGTTCGCATAAAAGGTCAATGAGATCTAGAGATAGACCGAAGACGATTTATACGTTTTAACTGACTATCCGGCTAATTGGTTCTACGTTTGCCTTATAATCGACAGGATAGCCGATAATACCGGTCATCCTAATTTACTTTAATGATGCTAATAATACAAATGATTCAATCTCAAATGTTATTTATGATAGACGTCTTCCTAGTTAAGCAAGTTTTCAAGTCATTATTTTATTTCCTCATAAGATTTTGGATAACATATCTACACGGTATGTGGCAACACAGAAGTGTTTTTTGCTTGTAACTTAATTAAATTACATTTTTTTAATCCTTCCATAGAATAACTGATGATGATGATGATAAAGAAATAATAGAGAAATAATATATGTCGGATGGACAGCATTGCTGGCGTCGTGGTCACTATTCACGATAATTACAAACGAAACGTAACAGACCCTATGGTACAGGCATTAGCAGCACGGTTGAAACCCAAGTTAGGCCTTTTTTGAACTCGTGGAATTTTATCACAGGTTTCTTTAAAGGGATATATCTACAGTTTCTGAATACTTTCAATTGAATCTTAATGCATAATGTAAAGAATTAAACTTAAATACATAGTATACGCAAACGTAATACGCAAAGACCTAGATTACATGCACGGCATTTAAATTAAAGTTACATTTTGTTAAAGAACCACGTAGGTAAAACCTACTTCACGCTTCAATGTAAACTCTAATAGGCAAGTAAAAATAATCATCTAAATATCAGAAATTGAACTTAAGAATAAGTATTGAAAATTAATTCAGCCAATTTTTCTAGGTCTTTCTTGAGAATGAAAACTGACTTTGGCGTAAGTTATCAGTATTAGCGATGAGCAGTCTTCAATATCAATGAGGAGCTGCATTTACTATAAGTACTGTATTCAGCTGCTTGGACCAGACTAGGAGATATACAGCAGGTTAGAAGCTTGCTCTTAATTTTAGAGTGCATCACTTTGCAAAAAAGCCTTTAAGACACTATAAGTAACAGCATTGCCTTAAATGTGAAGTGAATGCTACAAGAGCCCCGGTCGATCGTTTCCGGCGAATTCCATAATCATTTTGCTCTTACTATGTCATGAATCCCAATTTAAATATACGCTCCATAATTTTGGAGATTATGAGGGTAATTGAAATGAACTGACAGTTACGAGAGTCAGTACGGCAGCCGTTTACATGTTAATTTGGCCATTAGAATTTAGCCATTACTACAATCTTAAATGAGTGGAGGCACAAATGGGTAAATAAATAAGACACAACTGGAATGCACCTGTTTTTAGGACTATTAATGAATAGTTAGATCGCCTCGTCCACCTGTTCTGTTCCCATCTAGACATCGCAAGAATTAAAAAAAACCTCTTTGTTGTTGATGACAATATTTGGCAAGATATCATTAGGTGGCAAACCATTAAATATTTAAAGTGAATGTGGCTCGTAAGTAAAATCTACTGAATTAAAATATAAATATATATTAGGTTTAGTTCTTTTCGTTGTTGCAGTTGCAGCTGTAGCGATAGCACCATACATACATTTACTTTTTGGTTTTGAATACAATAATAGTAATTGCACTGCATTAATATATTTAGAATGCCAAATTATTTGATAACCTTTGGAGTATTCATACCACATATTACATAAAACATGTAGCAGCAAAGGCCTAGTGTTTCGATAAAAAAAGCATTGGAGCCAGTTTCAATTTTTTTCAAGTTGCATGCATTTTTAACTTTTAAAATTTTGTACGTATGAACATAGAAATTAATGACACCTTGTTTCGATGAAACGTAAAAAAAATTGCACATGTTACTTTTCCACAGTGTTCTCAAGTGATTGACTACAATTAACGTTACGTTACAAGCGCCCAACAGTGAGATAATTATAGTTTGTGTGTTCTGTTCTCAAAAAGCGCAATTTGTTTATGATTAATTAAAACTACGTCTATACCGGTGCAGTTTTTAACTTGGATTAGTATTCACGGAATTGATAGTTACTTTGTTAAGTGCTTACAGGATCTTTCTCAGTCCACTCTCCTAGGATTTGATTTAATAACCGTCTAGTTATTAAGCGTCTATGACGCAGTACTCGTAGGTCTTAAATATCATGTAAAAACCTTTGAGTTATAAATCATTAGGCTATCACTATTGGAAGCAATCGTACGAGCTTTTATAATTTAATAATATTAAATTGTATTTATTTAAGTCGGTTTTGCTTAATCCTTTGTTCGTAATCCTTTAATTATATATAAGCACTCAAAGTGTCCTTCCATATTTGCTTGATTGCGTGATATTATAAATGGTATTCAAAGCGACAGCGACCTTCATATTTTCATTGCAATGTATTTAAGTCACGTTACTTGGTTAATCATTTACAAAAAAGATTCATCAATTAAAGAAGTTAACTTCTAAATCAATTATGTTTTACTATTAGATGTCTGCTTTACTGGATATACCTAAGAAGCAAGAAAACTTAAGATATCATCGTTTTTCTGTATTTTAACTAAACTTATAAATATATGTGTTGTATACGGATTTAAATCCGTACCGGTAGAAGTTATTAAATATTTAACTATATATGTATGTTCTACGAAGTTCAGAAGAACATAGTACAGAAGCGGTTATAATAAATAGCGACTTTATTCCATTCTCTGTTAACAGTTTTATTGAATATTATTAGTTATTTCTTTATCATTTCTGGGAATTATACCTATATAAATAAAAGAATACTTACCTATGTTGACAAGCCCGTACGTACTAGAGAATATTGTTAGTACCATGTAAATTTTCCGCAACTGAGTTTCCATGGTGGAGCCGTTTAGTGTCTTACAATTAATTATTTTCTTATTTTGCTTTAAATTTATGTTACGCGATGTGTTCCATTATCTTCCAACGCGGTACTGCGAGAACTTTGTGGCAGTCAGTTCAACAGTGTCGTGATTGCACAAACACGACCAGTCTTCAATGTCATTTGCTGGTTCTTGAACATTATAATTATGGATAGTTTAATTACTTATATCACAGCTTCACGTGGTAAAAATTAAATTTATATTGTTTTTAGGGTTCCGTGTATCTGATGGAACGAAACTCATAGAGGATCATTTAGTACAGGGTAAAATATACGACGTTTCTGTCAGTAACGTTAGTGATAGGATTCAAAGTGTTAGCATACATAATGTTAAATCAGAAAGAAACATGATAATTTTAATAATTATCTTAATGATATCTTGTAATGGGTATACTGCAGGGCTCAATTTTGTTTTCTTTTGTCTTGTTGTCACCACTTGAAGTTTACATAGAAGTATTATTAGATGATCTTTTCTATCAAAAACTTCTGAAGTGAAGTGAAGTCTGTATACATAGCATTCTCCTGGAATGGTTCAGACATAAAATAGAAAGTTTGTTTTTAAGGAAATCGTGCTATTTACTGATGACAATGTAAAGATATTTGTGTAGTAGTTTAAAAAAATATATGTAAAAAAACAGTTTAAAGCGATATAAATAGTTTTCTGTCGTTTTTTTATTTTCACCTTCGTATATAGATGTCAATGTTATGTTACGTTACGTTACGTTACGTTGCGTTGCGTTGCGTTGCGTTGCGTTGAAATGCTTTCTGGTCCAAAATATTTCTTTCTAAACAAAGTTCTTAAACTAGCGGTAACCTTCAGATACATTTATCTCGATGACTGTAATGAGGTTTTTAATCATAGGCGTCTATCGTACGATGTTCGTTGTACGTAGTTTTACCATCTTTCCGAAGAATATTAGAGTAAATAAACTGAAAACTTTTATATATCAAGCCACATTTCTAAGTCTAAACGTTGAAAAAAAATCTATGTATACATATAATAAAATTGTAACTAATCGCTTTTTGTACATGACGAAAACTTTTATTAACGCCTATTTTATTAACGCCAAAAATAATAGTTGTTAGAATTTTTGTGTATTTGTCTATGCGTTTGTGTGCGCTAATTTCAGAAACGGCTTAACCGATTTCATTATGATTTTTACTAATATCATCACTGAATATTCAAAGTTCATTTAATTTCAATCCGTCCATAAATACAAAAGTTATAAGTTAATATACGTATTTCTAATTCATAAAACGAGAAAAACCGATTCTAAATCAACGCAAATGCTATATCCAAGCGTAAGGCGTAATTTTTCTAAAATATCCGAATATACATTCACAATACGGAATTCTGTTTCATGCAAATCTTAATTGGACTTGGTCGGATTAGTTGTTATATGATTCAAGTTTTTTGCGTTTTATTAAATTAAAAAAAGACCAGGATAAGGAAACCGTGAGATATAATAAACTAAATGTAAAACACATCAATTAAAAATCTTATGTAAGGTAATAAAGGAAGCTGTGTTATATGTATATACGATTACCCCGATTACATTGGCTTTGTGCTTACGTATTCTTTCCTAAATTTTTTTGCTGGATCCAATACCATATGAATTTATACATATAATAAAATTCGAACTGATCGCTTTCTGTACTCATTCACGATAAATGAGAAAAACTATTATTAGGGGCCTTTATTAACATAATAAAACCCAAAAAAAAAATGGTAGAAATTTTGTCTTTTTGTCTGTCTTTTATTCAAAGTTGATTTTAAAAACATTTTGAAAGTCAGGCTATGCCTTCGTTCGACTATATCCCTGCCATAAGTAGTCCTGGGAAAGGAAGCGGTAAGAAACTTCTACGGTGATTAATTTCAAACTTACGGTTACTGAAAACACTCATTACTTATGGTTACTTCTCAAACGAATATCCCAGCAATTATCTTTACACTGACCATATGGCCAGTATTTTTACGCTTAGATATAATTATTGCATTGTTTTAGGACTGGGATTTTCTCGTTCTGTGTTTTAGAAATACATATATTAATTTATAACTTTTTTATTTTGGACGAATTGCAATGAGACAAACTTTACATATTGAGTGATACTTCCTGTAAATACATTAGTGAAAACCATAACGAAATCGGTTAAGTGGTTACTGAGATTAGCGCGAACAAACACACAGACGAACAGACAAAAATTCTAACAACTATTGCTTTGGATTCCACTGCGTTAATAAAGGCCCCTAATAATAGTTTTTTTCATACATTCTTTATGTACAGGCAGCGATCAGTAAGAATTTTATTATATGTACGAGTAGGTACAGATTTCCATATCATTAAATGATTTTGGTATTATGTCAAAACACTTATTCACGTAATGTATTGCTTCGTCTACCTTATCAAAATGTGCTTTATCACTAACTAGAAGAAACGGCGAAAGAATCTCCTCGGCACATCTTTTAAATAAAAAAAATAAAAATATTAATTTTAAGATCCTGTTTTAAAACCTCTTTAGCGATAAACAATCAGTATTTGACGCGGGTGTCGGTTTAAATAAATACTCGTAAGCTTTGAAGTTTTGGTCATGTGATAGGGTACTATTTATTATATATGCTATCAATGGTGTTCAGATAAAGAAATAAAAGCTTTTTGAGCGTCGTTAGTTGTCCAACGGAGCAGGCGAGGTTGGGTTGAACTCATTGAGGAAATTATGCTCTCATTGACTGATTTGTCACAGTTACCTACGTGAAAGAGCACTGAGAAAGGAGTTTTGGATTTTTTAATTTAACCCCGTGAGGGTCGAAAATTTGTATAAAGATTTTGTTAAACATTTGTTAATTTCATGCAGCTTGTTAGAAGTACATACTCTAGCCGTAATAAAAACAGCGATATACCTAGATTTTTCAAAAATGTTATTTATCCCCAGTGGATGCAAAATAGAAGATGTTGTGATTTCCACTTTAACCTTTATAGTGTTGTTCTTAATTGCTATTTAAACAGGAGGTACATTTTGTGTTGTAGATATCAATTAAGAAAAATATGAAAATTCCATCTCCAAAAATCAATAATATAAGGTATGTAAATTTGTATATGGAATAATGCTCTTTTTTAAAGTTAAATTTATGACGATTGGAACTTTGATTTTCGGTTAAGATTTTTCAATTTTAGAATTAAAATCACAATATCATTGACTGTATCCTCATTTTCTCCTCATGTTCTCATCCTCATGTTTTCATCCTCATGTTCTCATCCTCATGTTCTCATCCTCATCCTCATCCTCATGTTCTATATATAATGTCTGTTTATTAGTCTACAATTGGTTCTGCCTTTTAATGTACAAGTATTAAAATTAAGAGATTTTTCTCAAGTAGATAAGCATGAGAATCGATAAGCATTAGGTACACACAGAATAGTGTATATTCCAATGGTTCGTTTATACGGTGTACTTATAACATAACATTTTTCCAAAATTTCTGAGAAATAATAGGTAAAAGTTTGCGTACAAACTTTGGTTAGTTTGTTTGCTATCCGAAGATGAGAAAATGGAAAAAAAAGTTCGGTCTTTAATGTAAACAAGATAACAGTTATTTATTCAAAGTTCATAGATAATTTTATGTCTTTAAGTTTGAGTGTAAAAGGAATCTGTTACTTGTGTTATCCTCAATTTTAAAATTCGTTAGATCGAAACATAAGAGCTTCACGACGAATAAAGGTATTGCTCACTAAATTCCATCAGAAGGTCATATTATTTATGTTCATCCTTTGAATTTTTTATAGTTAGATTTTTTATTAAAATAAAGGTTTTATATACGAAGATAAATATTTTTTTATTTAGTACTCGATAATTTTCTATAATAAAGTTATTTAATGTCTGGATCATTGGTTACATTTCATTAATCGAATAGTATACTAAATTAAAATAAAATTCGTGCTATCTTACAATATATTTATCCTATAGTATATATATCCAAGATACATCTGAGACACATTGTTTTTTTTATGTTATTTAAAATGTTGTGTTATACTCGTATATTAGAGTTAGGAGGCTCTAACTTACTTAAGTAACATATATAATGTAAGTTAATTAATTTTGATGTTGGGGTTTAATTTTAAATAGCAAATAAAGAAATTTAAAATAAATTCAACATACGACATATTTTATATAATTTGTGAAAATTCTTCTTCCAAATTTTCATGCAAAATAATAAATATTCGAATAAGATTTATAGTACAGCACTCTAGCCACGTGACTCTGATTTGGACTCGACTAGGTATTTATTCTTCATTTTAATCTTAAATAAACTATGTTAAGTTAGTATGACCATTTCTTGTAAAATGTCATGAGCGCTTATAGCATTTTCAGCATCACGTATGGCAGCCCAATTTTAGATCATTTGGCAATCGTTAAATGTCGCTAACGGCGATTAGGTAGGTACGGGAGGCATCAAACTTTCTTCACTGAAATTAGCTATAAACATATTAACTAATCCGTATCGGTGAAGCGTAATATATGCCAAAAACCAAATCATTATAGTATTACGGAATTCGTTAAAACAAAATTACCAATTGATTAATAAAGATATATCAAAAAAAACAGAATTGTGAAAAAAAAATATTCACGCTTTTACACTAATATGATTTTGAGTCGGTGTCAAATTAACAACCAACATCAAGCTATATTTGCTTGGAAATGGAATCTCAATCTCTATCATACGCTTCGTATTTCAACTAGGTCTAAAGTTCTAATCTAGATTAAAGAAATAAGCTCAAAGCTGTACCTACTTACCTACTATAAACCGTTAATGAGTTCCCTCAAATGTCTTCCACCTCCGACTTCAGATCAACTCCAGGTTTCCATTACGTTGTGATATCATAAAAACGATGTATGTCTCTTAAACTTTCTTAGGATCGGTTCACAGTAGAATAAATTTTGTAAGTGAAAAATCGATTAAAAAACGTAAAATCGAAATCCAACTCAGAAAAAAGTTAAGTGTGGCAGGATCAGTTAAAAAGTAAAATATCAATGAGCGAACCAAACATCCACAATTTTCCAATCCTTAAATGTGGACTTTTTTCTTATTTAAATATAATTTAATATATGCGACTATAAGAGTAATATTTAAATTTGCCCCTTTTTCATTGATTAAAACTACTTTATCTTCGTGTCTGTTATAATAAATTCACAAAGCAAATTTATAAATAATTTATCGCCGTAATTAAAACATTCTAAAATATTAATCGGTAGAGGTGGCGAATGAAAGACTGATAAATAGCCGTCACTCCATCTTAAAGTGACATATTAGCCTGTAAGACATTAAATTAAAAAAAATCTTAACCTTTTGGAGATAACATGTATAATTTAATCAGCAAAGAAATAAAAATACTTGACAATGTCAGTAATTTAATAGAAGACTTTTTTAACTTTTAACATTTATTTGTTTTGTCCAAAGCTTTTGATTACATTTATAGTATAATAAATGCTGTATAAGTTTATGCATGCTTGAGTATAAGCTCACCTGTGAAGCTCGTGATAAACTTGAACCAACCAACCAGAACCTAGTTTAAGCATGACGTTACTCGTCCATAGAGGTTTTTTGTCTACTTCTTTTGGAGGCCTGCTACTACCTCCTTCTAGAATTGACCTTCAAACACGTAGGAAGCCAGTTAAAAATGGATTCCTCTTTTTGGCTCGTAATGTAACAGTGGTGTCAATGTTGGTACAGATGTCTATGAGCGGACCAACCACTTACTGTCAGTGGCCCTGTCTGCCAGTTATAAGTGTAGGTACATGCCTGATTCCCGGAAGATATATCTTTGCTTTATGATTCTTCACAGAAAACTCTTTTCGATAGCGGCAGTAGGAAGCAAAATATTCGTACCTATTATATTTATTTGATGTCATAAAGTTAACTTTTTTATTCTGAGTTAAGTTCGCTGTTTCAAGTTAAGTTGTAGTATTTTTTATGAAACCCAATGAAAAATTGTAAGGCTCAGTTTGACACTCAGTTCGATAAACTCCTTTTCCATGAACGGACCGACTAACAAACAACGCAGAGCCTAATCCACTGGATATAGAGTAATGTTATAAAATAAACATACTCATTTTCTTTGTAAGTAAATAAATTGCAGCCATACGAAACCTTAGCGGGTCGCTAATCTTATTTTAAAAACTGCGAATCTGTTATATTTTTAATTACTCGAAACTGGTATAAAGAGACGAAAAAAACAAGCTTTTAAGAATCTGTAACAAATAATATATGTGCTCGTAAGTCGAGCGTAAAGTATTTATCCGTAGGTATGTTTACCATAATAATAGAAAAAAACTCGGACATCTATACAATAATAATAAAACCGTAAAGGGGTATTATTATTTAATTTTAATTTAGACACATTTTGTTATCGGTCAAACATTTTTGTTAAAATTCATGTCTGTTTGTCTGTTTCTACTGAACGTCTAGATACTTTGTCACAATTTAGATACTTTGCATCTAATAAACTGATCTGTTCCAGCAGATTAGGAGATAAAAGTCAATATGGTAATTTTATTTAAAAGGTAATGTAGCTATTGCAATTAGTAAGTGAGTGTCCTATTATAAATGTAATAATAGAACTATCATTGCTTAATAACAATTTCATAAAATGTCAATATACGAAAATGCTATAAAAATCTTTTAAAATAAATAAATGTATTTTTAATAATTTTTATGCAACGTAACAGTGACCAACTACAGTTGGTATATTAGTGGCCGTATTGATGATATACAACTTGACTCCGATTAAACTTCATTTTTAGTTTTAGTGAAAAAGAAATATCCTCATAAAAGCTTAATTCGTGGTCAAAATCTTGGATTCATAATAAAACCCACACAAACATTTTGGACTGTTTATAGATACTGTTGGAAATGACATAACGGGATCTCTAAAGATTGATGATACTTCATAAGTACACGGTTAAGTCTAATCTTCTTATATGTAAGCTGGATTCATTTCAGATAATATATATTATGGCAAAAATGCTTGTACGATGTATTCGAAGTTTCTTTATTATCGTTTTTGTTATAAAAATGGGGATTCTTGAAAAGGTACTCGTTAACTCTATGGGTGATTTTGTACAATCAATTGGGCAACCTTCCGTGTTTGAAAATTTGTATATTTAACCCTATGCGTTTTATTTGAACCAGTTACAAATGAACTGTCACGTTTAAGGTTCAAAATTCATCAGTTAATAAGTACACCGTTCTTTATTTCTATTTTGTCAAATATAACATTTCATATTTATCATGAGTACCTACATGTTAGTTCAGAACTGTAGTTCTGTAATCTCGCAGATCAAATTCTTATCTCATTCGGCGATGACATTATTATAATTAATATAATTCATAAAAACAGGTAGTTTAACCATAATAACTGATCTAAATATAATCAATATTAATTATTGCATAATAAATATTCTTTCTTGCCAATGTAATGATCTCACCGTGGAATCAGCAGTGAGTTTACTTTGTGAGATTACAGAATTACCGCGCTCTATAGGTTTAATCTAGTTAGTATTAGGTATATCGTTATCGCTTCATATGTTCCTATTAGCCTGTACTAACGTATAATAATACCGTGAGATCTAGTTATGCACATCGTGGCTGAGACATCTCATTATGTGAAATATCAATCATGCGTGTATAGAGTATTCTTAAATTAATGATAGTCTTTATTTTGCAAAGGTTATTGACATTAAGAATGACCTCTGTAGTTATAGGAGGGGTACGAATGTTCTTACGGTACTTTATCTAACATATTTACTCATGCATCCGTAATGTATGTGACAACCGGAAAACATCTACTTTTAATATTCATTTAAACTCAAATTAACATACCTAGCTAATAATAAAACAATACGTATCATGTTAATTGGATAAAATCCAAAATGTCGCTCAATCCCATTAAGGTCAAGCAGTCAGTTAGATATCGGATTATCGCAAGATTTTTTTTTCGTACTATAATGACAGGCTGAGATTCTGAGAATCGTTGTAGGTGTCTGTCTCGGTGCATTTAAAAACATGAGTATAAGTGTCTACTATTTTCTTTTTAATTGATTTTGGGTTGCGCAAAAGTTAAATATTTTTTTAATGAAAATTATTTTTATTAGTAACGTTTAATTCAAAGTCTTGTCCAAATTGTAAAATTTCATTGGGTGCATTAAATTGTTGAATTCTTCATTCCACTTAATAGCGTTGTAAAACAATACATATAATAAAACTATACGTATAGTAAAACTACACCTATAATAAAACTATACATATAATAAAACTATACATATAATAAAACTACACATATAATAAAACTATACATATAATAAAACTATAACTAAACGCTTTCTGTACATGAAGGATATATGAGAAAAATTATTATAAGGGGCCATTAATGAAATAGAAAACAATAATTGTTAGAATTTTTGTCTGTTTCTCTGAGCGTACGTTCGCGCTAATCTCAGAAACGGCTCAACCGATTTTATTATGGTTTACACTAATATATTGCAGCAAGCATCACTTAATATTTAAAAATCGTTTCATTGCAATCTGTTCATAAATAAAAAAAGTTATAAATTAATGTATTTCTAATTCAAAAAACGAGAAAAACCCAGTCCTGTGACAAGGCAGGTACTATTTGTAAGCGTAAGTGTAGTATTTCTGAAGCGAAGCGAGGGCAGTTTGCTAATGTCTTATAACTAATAATAGTTGTAATTAAAATTTAATTAAAAATGAAAATTATTTTTATTACCAATGTTATTAACAATGAATTGAAAATATTTCGTATAAATTGTAAAATTTTATTGGGTCCTTTAATACCGCATTGCATTTAATAGCACTGTAAATCGATAATAAACGATTACAAAGTCACAACACCACATTAGAATTCTCTTTATACCCACTACGATGAATATACACTGATGAAACAAAAATAGTAACCTTAAACATTTATCTTTCACATAAACATGGTAGATAGCTATCGCAGCCGAGAATCAAACCCGAGATCAGTCGTCTGACTGACTTACGAACGGAGCTACAATGATGTCGGTTTTTATTATTTCATATAAAGCATTAATTTTAAAACATAAAACAGTAATTGAATCCCACGCGTTATTAAAGGGTCATTAAAAAAAATATATTATAAAGTCATTGAAATCCATAAAGATGCCAAATAAAAACAAAACAGATACAACTATATTTAACTTCATTATCTGTAATGTATCGTGAAATATTTAACGTCGAACAATTCAAAATTCTCGTTCGTCTTCCCTCAGTTCCTTAAAATAGGCTATTTCAACCTCAATTTAAGTCTCGGCTGGAATCATTACAGAAATTCCTTTGGGGTTCGTTGATCTCCAAAATGAGTAATCTTTAATTCCCTTTGTTATGGTGTCGTGTGAACGATGCAAAAACGACCACCGTAAATCGAAGTTCACCTTTTGGAGCACACTAATCGAACGGTTGTCATAATTTATAAAGCTCGTATATAATGGCAGCAAATGTCAGGCAAGAACAAAAAGATAAAAAGCTGTGTTATCTTTCAACCTAATGTAGAACGACATTGTAAACATATTATAAAGAAGCAGCGTATAGTTGCAAAAGCATTTTGCGAAGCGCCTCCTCACGAGACGCACATCCTGGCGTCACTTACTTATTTTTATAATCGAATTTTGTTTTAATCAGTAAAGTGAATGTTGTATTGTAGAATTTAAAATGTCATTAAGGACTCAATTCATAATTTTCTGGTTAGGCCTGACTGCAATTACGTGTGGAAGTGTGTCCGAAAATGAAAACGGATTTTCGGCAAAAGACGGTGCATTTTACACTGATGACGCTATTTTTATGAATGGTAAGAAGAGACATGTCTTATCAATTAAAACAGATATATTTATTGTTGTTATAGTTGTTCAGAAAGTCAATTAATATTGTCGATATTCTTAATTTTGAATTACATTTAAGTTATACATTAAACTTCATTCTAAGTATAATTTTCATTAAAAGTCGTGAAATAAATGATAATTGATAGCCCGCCCTCGCGTCGCCTCAGAAAACCTACGCCTTATGTTTAGAAATAGCACCCGCGTTGTTTTAGGAATAGATTTTTTTACTTCTGGAATTCAAAACATATTAATTTATGCCAGTAAGTCAAAATTTGATTTACTGCCAAGAGGGCAGTAATAAGGTTAATATGGACATTCTATTAGGAGAATAGAATGTTAACAACATTAACTTTTAAATTCTACTCTGTGGGAACGTATCCATTCTCTGGGATAGTGGTTTTAGTTTTATACTTGGTCAGACATACAAACAGACAGATTTCAAAAAAAAAGTGTTGACCTGTATTTTGATAACAAAGTCTACCTACGTTAAAATTTTCAAAACATATTCCACATACAAATTCGACCCCGTTACAGCTTTATTACTATTTTTATAACGTCAAATATATTTAACTGATGACAGGTTCTCGCATTTCTGCTGTTTGTTGAATTCGGTAGTTACGATAGTCTGTTTACATTTTTACTTAGAATGAAATGGATATTCATCAAGTATTCTTATAGTGTGGTCTCAAAACAATGCGTGACACTTGCCAGTAAGAGGTTTTGAGGCTAGAGAAAGTTAAAATTTCCAATCTTGAGCCGAGGCAAGGCGTAAACATAGATTAAGATATTTTCGAATTATCGATATTAAGCCCCATGTATAATCATTATGCAGAGGTTAAGGAACGTGAACAACTCGATAATGTTTAAAATAACCTATTGTTGTTAAGTCTGTGGTCATCAACCCAGGGTGCGGTTTGATTATTACCTAAAACATGTGGGTCTTTATTCGGAAGACGCTGTGAGATCAATTCAATGCAAATGCCTGCACGCCTACGTGCCCACAAGCGATAATATCAATCAATCATTGTCCTCACTACTCGCTGATCCTAATAGTACCTGCGCGTTACGTTTTTTGCTCCGTCACTCGACTCACTCATACGAGTGTCAATTAGATCTTCGACGGAAGAAATATCGAAGCGGTTGTCTCCGCTGACATTTTCCTGTGTTGGACGACTGAACCCGGAATCCTTCGAACAATTAATTGTAATATCGACAATTCAACATTTTTAAAGACCAAGACCTTTAAATGTCTAATCTAGATTAAATGCATTGCTCTGGTATTTTGAATGCTCGATGTTTGAAAGATGTAAGTAACTTTAAATTTTAACGAAGCCATCGTGGTGTATAGTATCACATTTGACGAATGTCACTAGTTACCGATTTCCGCTTTCCAATTTATTGAAATAACTAGCTACCCGCACCGACTTCATTCCTATATCGTACATTTGGAATAATGTACCTTTAAAATTTAAAGTTAAAAGAATTTTTCAGCTAGATGCCTTGGTTCCGGAGATAACTTTCCGCATTAATCACTCAAGGCAAGATTGTAGTTTGTGGATTTAAATTAATGAAATGGCAAGAACTTGATTACATTTTAAAGTTAAAGTTATAGTTTTATTACGCACTAGCAAACTGCCTGCTGCTTCGCTTCAGAAAAAGTACCTTACGTTTAGAAATAGTACAGAGTTTTTCTCGTTATGTGAATTAAAAATACATATTATTATATTAATTTATAACTTTTTTATTTATGGACGGATTGCAATGAAACAAACTTTAAATATTAAAAGACGCTTACTGGAATACATTGGTGAAAATCGTTACGTAATCGGTTAACCGTTTTTGAGGTTAGTACGAACAAACATACAGACAATCAGACAAAAATTGTAACAACTGTTGTTTTGTGTTCTATTGCGTTAAAAAGGCCTCTAATAGTATTTTTTCTCATATATCGTTCAAGTACAGAATGTGATCAGTTAGAATTTTATTATATGTATTGATAAATGTATGTGTGTGTGTGTGTGTATGTTTCGAAGTGGTGGAGATTGCTGTTTAGTCAACTGAGCTTCATTGATGCCTTTTGGTGTAACGGACGTCCATTCCATGATAGTCTATGAGGTTTAGGTTAAGTTGAAAATTAGTATTCCTTTGGTAGATTACTGAAAAATATTAGACATAGTAGATGCTATATTTTACAGATATAGATAATTTTACAGAATCCTGTACCGCGTGATTCTCATTCGGTCTTAACTAGCTTTTATATAGCTTTTATTAATCATTAAGAATTAATACTTTGAAAATTTACACTACTTACGACTACTAATGTGAGTTACGTACTGTGAGTAATTTTTTCAATCCAGAATGATGAACTGCCACAAAATATTCTAAACGCAACACAACTGACGTAGGATTGAATATTTGCGCGATTGTTATTCGTGCTTTTCGTGTACTAATGAGTTTGTCATCGACACCTTAAAATGAGGCGGAGTAACTGTCACATATCTGTGATTGACTTTAACTGAACTGTCCAATTTCAAGCTGGTTACCAATGTCCGTAGACTTCAGTGTTCACTTCACACCAGGCTTACTTACTACTGACTGTCGACTGACAACTGTTTAGACCAGGTTGCCTCCTTACCGACAAAGGGTTTCAAGTTCCATTCCGTCCGGGGAAAATATTTGTGTCACAGGTACAATTTTTATTCATGCCACCCGCAACACAGACTAATAGTGAGTATGAGTGTATGAGCGTTTATTAATGTACATAAACCTATCCACGGTTCTAGTAGATATAAATTATTGTATCAAATACGTTTACAAATATTTTTATAAATTGTTCTAAAAGCTTTGTACATGTAAGAATATGTTCATTAGTGAAATACTGAATTACGATTCAGACTTTCAGTTCATAAGATTATAATGATATGAAATATATTGCACAATATGATGTTATTTATGAGCTTGTTTTCTGAAATGTATCATTTAGATTTTGTAGGCAGCATAGATGTCCTAGGCATGGCGTATTGACACAATGTCAAGATGCCATGCCTACGACAACTATGTAGAGCGATACTTGTCATTGGAAACATCTCGCGGGACAACCTATTCTTAGCTCTTTGTTGTAAAAGTCAGTATCCTTCTACACTTTCGGATCTCAATGCATTTTTAAATGCAAATTCGAGGAATGCTTGAAGGCAGTGCATTCTTATTAAGGTGTCACAGAAAATCAAGTTTAATTACTAAGATCATTCGGTTGTAAATAGTACAAATAGGAAATTAAACTTTATTTACTTACATCTTTAAGGCCGGTTATTTATGATACTTATTGAAGGTTTTGTTGTTTATTTATAGATACAGGTTTCAGGTCGATAATATGTTTATCAAGATTAAATCTTAATTAACATAGTTAAAGAAAAACAGTAAAAAAGACCAATTTAATGCTAGCAGACCCTTCCGACTACGTTTGGGTTGAACAATTAATTATATATACATGATTCTTCATAGTTTTATATTTTTTCCATGATTAGATATCATTAGATTTTATATAGATTTTATATATATCATCTGCGCATTTAAGTGTTCTCTCTACATACCAATTTTCATTAAGATCAGTCAAATCGTTATTTAATTATATCGGGACATACAGACTGACGAAAAAAATTAAAATGGTCAAACTGATGTCAGAGAGCCATAAAATGAATATTTATTTAATTATTTGATTGAACATAAGTTTATTATAATCACAATACTCCCAACATCCCATTAACCAGTTCGAAATTATGTTTTGTGTTTAGTGGTTGATAAATGATGAAACTTTTTGTATTGTTTTGAAATCAAAAAATTTACTAATTGATTTGCCTGTGTTAATTTAAGTATTTAGACAAGTCTAAGTCTTGGATGTATTGTTTCTACGTTAAAGTCAATAAGTTATCACAAAATTCAAACGAGCAAATGTTATGCAAATTTAAGTTAAGTCAAGGTATCACCGTTATACAGTCACCAAAAAACATTGGCCGATGCGTTTTGAACGTACCCAGAATAATAAATCGATAATCTTTCACATATATTGTAATAGGTAACTTATCGCTTTATTGATTCTTATAGAATAATTCAAGTGCAAATTGATACTGTTTATTTAGAGATTAGAATTGGATAAGAATAAACTTACATAGTTAGATTAACGACCTGCGTTTAAGTTTATAAATTCGTATCTGAACCTATGACAAACCAATATGTGCTTCAGCAGTTTAGTAATCAAACATAAAGTTTTACTAAACTTGAAATCTATAGTAAAATGTTTATTTTGCATATGGCATAAATAAATATTTTTTTATTTCTAAAAAAAATCCTAAATAATTAAATTCTTACACATTGAGTTCTTTTTTAATTTACCAATGTAACCAACCCACCAAATTCTATCATCTTGTCATCTTACAAATCGTGTTGTGTGTAAAAAGATGTTTTAATCAGTATTTTTCAATTCTTCAGTATGATTATCTTCGGAATACGTTTCCCCTATAAAAAAGTAACAACGCTGGGAAATTCAAGATATAAAATTTTTTTTTGTTACCAAACTACCAAATTATTTTTACAACACGTTATCCTCATATAGTATATCAGCCGCATTGTGTCAAATATGTAAGCTCTCTTGTAACAAATATTATAAGTGGAAGTGTCTCTTGATGGTCTGTTCATATCTTAATGCAGATATAATTGTCAAATTATTATTAAAATGGACTGCCATTTACTAAACTTGTCTGATAAAAAAGGTACCTTGAAAGTTTCGCTCAACATCACTCAAGTAATAACATATAAAATAATAATTAGTAATAATTCATATTAATTTAATAATAATTGTTAATAATTAGTAATTTCATATTACATTATTTGTTACATGGCTAGCCTTAAACTTTACAAAAACATCATATCATAGATCATATGATATATATTTATCGTATATACAACGATCATGTTCCGGCTACCTTCTCGAATATTGACAGCTCTAATCACCTCATGTGACACGACCACAGTTTCTTCTTAGAGATACTGCTGCCCCAAAACCGACTGACATCATCTGTCACCTATATCATCATCATCGCTTGTGATGCAACCTGTTTGGTACTGCTGAGTATCAATACAATGTATCGTTCTATGAACAAATTTTTCAAAATTATTCTTGACAATATCAGGTGCACTGCAATTACAGCTGGGCCAGCACTTGGAATACGCCCAAAAGTAGCCTCGGTATGTGTTTACGCTTCCTTAAAAGTATCATCTGCAATATTTTAAATGTTCCAATGTCATCTTAGTGAACCATATTACGTGTCAATCTTCCAAATATTGTCTATTTGAAAAAAGTGCACTAACATGTTATTACTTTTCATTTTACATATTAATTATCGCAGTTATTATTAATAAACACAGTTCTTTTCGCTTGTTTGCTGATATTAAATTTTGTCGTTGATACCGTTAATTTCGAACAGAAATCTCTTCCCGTCAATCTAAGAATGAAATAGTGCTAAGAGCACTGAGTGTGCATATTTTATGTGTTTTTTTTGTATATTATCAAGTCAATCTCTAACGCCTCCTTGTGGGATACTAACATGAATGTGTATGTGATACATAAATATATATACACATACACACACACATACATACACCACGCGCATATACAAACACAAATAATACACACACTAATCAACAATATCTCGGTCTTCGTTTGCTATTTTAGTCATAATTTTCGTCAAATTAAAAATGTTTACTTATTCCCTGTCTATAATATAAGCATAACATATCGTCAACCTATATACTAATGAATATAATATTATATCTACTCATTTAACTCTGGGGTGAGGGCCTGGAGATGTGTCATACAGTTTGTCCTAGTACAGATTCCAGTCTCATACGAAGACATTCCGACTTTTAACTGTTCATATCTGTATGCTGATATTTTATGATCCTGTCTGTCTGACTTGGTCGAAAAATAAGACTAAAAATAAAGATTATTATTAATATACGTTTCACGAAATTGACAATCAAATAGTCTTTTGATAATATTGTAGAATCACCAACATTTAACGATTTTATAAACAGTAATAACTTGATTAAACAATTTGAAAATGCGTAAAAATGTACCCAAATTTATAATTTCTTATCATTTAATACATCATTGACTATATTGTTGTAGTGCATACTTAAAACCCGTAATTTAAAAATCGACATTCAAGCATAAGTGCAAAAAATATGGAAATTATGTGATACGGGCAAGCACACTACGTTGTTCAGATAATTATGGAATGCAGAATCTCTTGAATGTGACATTTTTTATTTATATAAAACTGCAAACAGATCCACGGTCGGGCCAACGAGATTTTGGAAGTCATCCAATAACATACGACTATTTAATTGGTGTCATTCGTACCGATACTGAACCTTTTATATTTTGACGATATCGATCGATTCATTCATACACTCTGAATTATTTAGTTTTTAGACAGATATAATCATCAATAATAGAAAAATAATAAAATATAAGTTAAAAATAAAATAAATAAATAAACAGGTCGTATTAATTAAAAATATATTACCAACCCAATAGGCAGCGTTTTTACAGCAGCAATTTCTACCAAGTCAATCTTGGTATAAAGGACGTAGATACAAAAATATTTATGAAGTCTTTTCTTTTCTTAATGAAGTCAGTGACAAAAGTAGATATAGATCTCTTAATTAATGTAAAATATACACATACTAGACTCACAACAAATTCTAACGCAGGATATTTATTAATATTTTATTTATCTTCAAATTTTGGTGGCAGGAAGTAGAAAGTCGGTAACAGCAACATAATCCCGAAATAATTCTCGGTCTATAACGGAATGGAAAAAATCATGTTATATTAGATAGATATCACATGAATATTCAATAAAATTTGGGCTTTAGTTGCTTATCGCCAATTTTGTAATCTCACAAATTAAAGTTACAACTGATTCTACGGTGTAATTTTTACAGTCGTAAATCTCACCGCGGTTTTATAAAGATAGATCTGCCAGTCGTTACTGAGCTACAGCGCTAATAATAATAGTCATAATTCGTTTCAGCTATGGTTGATCGAGTTAAACGCGCAGACTCGAACAGCACTAGAGACACCAGGCAAATTCTGCTTTTGCAGACCAGAGAGGTGAGTACAGTAAACTTGTACATTTCCTGCATGCGAAGTGCTCATAGCCCGAGGGCTTGTAGTGATCGTAATTCATGACCGAATTAAGCAACTTCGGGCGATCGGTAGTCGGACGAGGAATGCAAGTGTTAAATTTTCATAACAAATGATTTTGAACAGGTAACTCTTCTTCCCACAGGCTGCAAATAATGAAGCTCGTGAACTTTATTGCGACACTACAATGGGTAAAAAAGGAACTTGTAAAACTTTTCGCGATTGCTACCCTCTGTTCAAGGTCGTTGACTTGTCTGGCTTCGATGGATGGGTCATGGGCCACTATGACACCTGTAGTTATGTCAACGCTGATAATATGGAGGTAACGTTACGTAAACGTGTAATATTTTTCTTTATTGATATTTAATAGTAAGTAAGTACCTACGTCGCAATTTTGAGTTCATGGTTAACAAAAAGGTTTAATTTCTTGCCATAAGAAACCTTTATTTGTACTTTAACTAGTTTTTTACTACACTTCTCGATTCAAAATGTATCAAAACGAGTAAAAAACAATATATCGCGTGATAATTTAATCTGGTTCCTCGTCTGGTTCAAGCACAGTTGTTTGCCTTGCACTGGTGTCAAGAATCCGAAGCGGTTGGGATCTAGGGAATGATTATTCTTATCTAAAAGAACAAAAAACGCGACGAAAAGAGGACCTCTTCATATTGAACCTGTTTCAAAATTAGCAGCCCAGTGCAAGGGGTCTTTGACTTGAAAGTTCCGCCCGACAGATGGTGTCATGTTTTACATGAAAAGGTAGAGTTCATGTCAATATTTAAGTAGCGTGTTTTTAAGCAGCTATTAATCTGAAGACCTTAAAAGGAACTGTAAAAAACAGATAATTTTCTTTATCTTTGACTTTGATTTTTTCTTACTTTACTTACTATAAAACGAACATCTTGTTTTAATTTCAGTTCTCCCACAGGTATTGTTTGCAAAGGTGATATGTAAGGACATTTGTAGACGAGCTTTTGAGTACTACTTAATGTTTCAATATAATATTAACTTTATCTGTATATTGTTTATATTATCTAGCATATGACACGTTGATAATGTTCTAGAAATTAAAATATATATAATATACGAGTATGTAGTATCTAATTGAAATTATTTTCCTTAGGCCCACATTACGAACTCAGTTCTGTTAGGGGCCAGAAGGCTCCTCACATTTTCGACATTTCTATTCTTTATTTGCATTATATTAAAATTTATAGAATTGTGTTTGCCGGCGATTAATTCAACATTTTAATAATATTAGCAGTTACATGACAAACAAACGGACTTGAATTAGTTTTCTATTACAAAATTCTAAAAAGAATATCACTCTATCGATAATTTACATAATGAGTAATAAACGGTGTGTGAATTGATATGAGCCCTAGTGCGAAAATAGTGTAACGATATTTTATTTTTCGGTCAGATCACAAAAAACCAGCCTATAGAAACTTGTTTGGCGACATTGTCGAATACTTGCTCGACTTATCGTCACTTGTAACGTTCGTCTAGTTTTTGTTTGCTTTACACTTATTTATGGTTAATGAATGCCCTTCGAAAACTACCAAAAAATAACAGCTTTGCAGTATTATTACATTAAATTCTAAATTTCGTTGCATCACAAGAAGTCTGCATTCGTGCTTTTTAAAGTATTGAAAGCTTTGCCTATAAAAGCACAAAACTACACTACATCCAGGACGACATTTTTACATGTAGTAGTTTTTCTACGACTTCATACTTAGAATGAATTCACACGTGATATTTGTTTTAAATTATGTAAAAAAAGCATCAAATATATAATTATATATACAAGTAAACTGAAATAGAACATTTGTGATCTTTTGTGAAGTATTGTGAAAATAATATGTTATTATTAGTCAATAAATACGAATTATCTTGGAATGTATTAAATGTGGAGAGAAAACAATGAATTTGAACAATTAAATGCGACAGGTTTTCGGAGTTTGCTGTACGGAGCCCGTAGACACACCCCCACAGCAAGAACCCGACGTGCAACGTTTGGGAGTGCTTCCACCTGTTGCTCCATTGAACATACCAACGGTGCAATCACCTGGGTTAGTTGTTTAATTCAAAAATTCTAATTAATCAATTGAATAGCTGACGTTGTTAGTAGTTACCGTATCTAAGGAAGGACAGGATTCAATTTGCGGCCGAAGCAGACATTTCTACGTTAGGAAAATATTTGTACGGGTCTTGGTCTTGGAAGGCAACATATATTATGGATGAGTAGGAAAAACCTTTTGTGATTGTTTAGAAGTATTCTTTTAACAATAATATTAGAGACCGCCCTCGCTTTGCTTTCCACGAGAATAGATTCATTACCCGGCATGCAAAGTATACTAAATGTTAACCGATAATGTAAGTTCCAAATATGTTTTCAAACAGACACGAACATAAAACTGCCTCCTTTAGTTTGTCAGTTAAACTTAAAAATGTGCGTTATCTTCTAATAGAAGACGCTCCCGGCTGCCAGCCTAGTTTTATTTTCCGCAGATCTCCACCAGGTAGACAGCAGCCGCTACCAACGGTTGTTGCCAAAACAAAAAATAAAAATGTTATTTGTTGTTAAAGTGTTTAATAGTTTCAAGTACTATGAAGTCCCAGCCAGGTTCATGTACACTATACTCAAATACAGAAAAACATATATAGGAAACATTTTTTAAATTTTCAATTTAATTTTAAATGTTTGTAACTTTGCTAGATTTTACGATTAAAATACAAATATTTACGTTTATCATTGTAATTTACCTTTATCAAATTTCAATCTTTATATATTACAGTATAATAAAAAATCATCAAGACGATAGTGGCTACGTTACAAATTTAGTACCTAATGTTATTTTATCAGGTTTCATTTTATGCAAAAAATTTATAAGAGTATATAATGTTGCAATGGTTAACATAAATTATTAAGTTTAGTACCCAAATCACGACAGACATTAAAAGCAACTGAGTGTAGCACGCTAATTGCAGTGCGGCGGACGTTTCACCATGAGTATTTTAGGCACAGAACAGCAAAATAAATGAGAGACCATTTTAAAAGTTGATAAAAATAATTGATTATTAAAATTTTTGTTCATTTAAAGGATACGTGTAATAATGAATGTGAATAATGTGTCTAAATGTGTGAATAATGAATAATTTGTTTTTGCTTGCGGATTCCAAGTTTTTTTTTTCATTTTTTTGAATCTTATTGGTCGTACTTAGTACTCTCTGGAGTTCGGAGTAAAATCACAACTCCTGGGACCAATCACATTATCTGTAATGACAATTATTTCTATTATTTCTTCTCAGAGTGACACCTAATGATTTCTATATTATACTGTTGTTACATTGTTGGCACAAGCTATCAAGAATACATACATTTTTATTCACACCAGTCTAATTGCATCGCTTTGTAATAACGACAGCTAAGAACTAGCATTGGAATTAGTACAGTGGCAAAATGAAGCACGATTTTAGAAAAAAAAAAAGATATATCCTTGTATACCTCGCAAAGTGCGCTGAATCAAATAGTCATTTGTCTCAGTAAAATTATTAATGGGTTCTATATAACCAGTTCATTCTAGTAATATTATAGAAATCAACGTTAAAATCGCAAAACGCATTCACAGATTCCCGAACGGTCCGCTGGGATCGTTGCCTCGCCAATGGTTGGTCAACATTCAACGCCAGATACCAGCAAATTGGCCTCCTCCGATCCCAACTCACCCTCCCGACCATACTGCGGCAACTCATCCTCCTTCACTAGGTAAAAATTATTATTCGATAAAATTTTAAAAGAATTGTTGCTAACATAATTATTTAAAATTCTACCTATGTTGTAGTTGCAGGAGTGAAACCAACCACCCGTCCTACTACTCCATCAACGACTTGGGCGACAAGACCTCCTGGAAGTACTACCAAACAGGTAAATTATCGTCCATAAAATTATCTTTAAAACTTAGGAATGCAAGTTTTCTCACTACCATTAACAAAGCATGTGATAATTCATCTTAAAAGCACACAACTTTCTAAAATATAATAATTCACGGAAGATCTGAAACTATGCTCTAACGCAGAAAACAAACTTTCAAACCACAAGGCTGTTACAGTCGACCGGAGATTCACCTACATTTATATATCTAGTTCAAAAATTTAAGGAGCTTGAAACTGTACCTTTATCCTTATAAAAATAAAACTATTTTTATTTTCATATGTCTTTTTACACAGACATGGCCTCCAATGTATCCTACACAACCAACGAAGCCACCGTCTGCTCCAGTAATAGGCGCTTCTTGTGGTATGAAAAATGGACCTCAGGTAAGGATTGTACTCCCAAAACTTGCAAATTCGTCATGGCGTTTTATAAATTCTTCATGTTTGATAAGGCGATCCAGGGATATCCAGGGATGGTGTTTAAATTGCAAATCTTCATTCACCAAGTGGTTGCGTGGACGATGGTGACAAAAGAAAGTTTAGATAGGAAGATAGATAAGACAAAGATTTAAAACTACCTACCCTAAACAATAACATTAGCTGGCCTAGCAGACTTTCATCTTTAATACATTTAAATACGAATAATTTCAATTGATAAATTATTACACCCAACGACTACCTAAATCGGATCCTTTAAAGGTATAGACCATCATGGTCTCTGGAAAAATAAATATAATGTTATACAATCATTAATATTTTACTGAGAAAGTACCTATATATCTATTGTAGAATTATATTATTGTATTCTTAGACATACGAGAGCACGTACGAGTTGCAGGATGAGGAGCGCATCGTCGGAGGCCACAACGCCGATCTGAACGAGTGGCCTTGGATCGTGGCGCTGTTCAACGGCGGACGGCAGTTCTGCGGCGGCTCGCTCATCGATGATAGACATGTGCTCACTGCTGCGCATTGCGTAGCTCAGTGAGTAGTTCTTTTAATTATTTAGATGTTTAAATAAAAAAAAGATCGAACCTAATATCATAGTTATTAGTATATATGGAACATCGAAACGCTTTTAGGCTTCTGTAATTTGAAAGAATGCGGCTGAGCCAAGACGGGTGACCAATAATAGGAAAATTTATTTTCTACACCAACCTACATCCTTACTCCCGACGCTTTCAAGTTCTAAATCAATCGAGTTGATTTCGATCATATGTCATTTTCGTACTCTTGAATGTCTAAGCTAGCGCACGATCGAAGGGTGGTTCAAATTGGAACTAAAAATCATTAGGATCGAAAAAAGCGTACTTCCCACACTTTCTGACAGTCGTCAATTGAGTAGCAGGATCGAAATCAAACGTCAAAATTCACGGTAACAAAAAATGTTTGCTTTGAGTTTTGCATTTTGTTCAATTTAATTTGGGTTTTCTTAAAGTATGGCTCTCTTTACATTATCATTTAATGTTCTGGAGGAAGCTCATCGTATAGACATTCGAGAAAGGAGAAACTTTCTTAGACTGCGTCGATATAACTCTCGGAGACTTGCTTCACTTCTCGGGATAGTAAGAATTCCAGAAGGAATTATCGTTTGCCCAAGGAGTTATTCGACGTATCGGTGAATGACCTTTCCCCTATCATGAATAGAGCTACACGACGAAGTGGTATTTCTATGAAACAACAATTCATTTGTGACTTTCTTTGGCACGTAGTATACAGTGTTAAACTATGTATTTTTCGGATCTTGATAGAACTATTATTCTTTGCTAGTAGATGTTACCAAATAATAATGGGCAGATCATGTGGTACAGTCATGTCTCAACAGTCTGTGTCCAAATCTTTAACGGAAGTGTTGAATACATTAAACCATAAAAATATATTGACATAATATATAAGGTTTCCTCAGTCACCGAAACAAAGGAACATCATAAAAAGAAAATATGTGATAAGTAAATATTTCAATATATTCCGTACATATAAACATACATAACCAACGCGTTTTTAAAATTTGACACTAGATATGTTGTCAAAATAATATGATAGATTCATGATCACAGATTAGTTAATAGTAGTTGTCACGATACAGATAAGTTCAAGTGATTTTAATTACTTTTGTCAAACGAACAATTCATATTCATTTCTCTATCAAAATTCATATGAACAAATAGTAAACACAAGGTTTTTTAAAAGAAAGCTATTAAATTTAGCATTTTTTTAATATTTACATATATGTGAAATATCCATGTACTTCTTGCACTTCACTGTGACGTCACTAACCGTATACATTTAACGACGCCGATAACGTTCGATCGTAAGTCGATCTTGATATTCGATTGGAGTTGGTTCGAGAGTACGAACTTTAGATCGAGTTAGTTAGTTAGTTTTCGAGTGCGAATGAGGAACAAAAACAAAACCAAAAAGTTTTCGGGCGTAACTTCCCTGTTCTGGAGAATCGTGATGAATCCATGAGAAACCCGTGCCCAATGGTGATTAGCTAATGGAATGAAGCCCCATAATAATTTGTATGTGTGAGGGACTGGGAGAAATTTTTGCAACAATGCAAAAATGCTTGAAAAGTGTGATGTTGGTGACATCCATCATGACAAATGTTTGAGGTTAATTATACCTATTAATGGAATCTTCATTTGGTTCAGTACTTTCACATCGATAAAAATTTAATACATTAATAGCGGTCTCCTGATGGGGTCGCTGAGAAATTAGCAATACATTTGTTTGTGTACCTCACGTGAAAAATCGACTAATATGGAGAGACACGGGCGCCGCCAGGATTTTATTTAGGGAGGTGCATCTGTATCTATACATTATACTATTACCTAATATGAAATATAGAATTATAATAATAAAACTTATTAAAAAAATAAATGAACTAAATTTTTTTCTGTGTATTTTTTTCCTGACTTCTCCTTGCTGCCGGCGCCCATGTAGGCAGATCATACGAGTGGACGTGGAATCTGTTAAGCCATTGAGAAATAACATTATATATGTTAAACTTTTTTTAAGCGGTTCGAGTTCCGTATAAGAAGGAAGGAAGCCCTAAGAGTGAATTTTTATAATATTGCCAATTTTACAAGATTTGTCCGCCACGCCTCTTTTAAAATCCATACAACGTAAACAAATTATTATTAAAAACTTTATATTGCAGTATGACCTCATGGGACGTGGCTCGTTTGACGGCCAGGCTCGGTGACTATAATATCAGAATAAACACGGAGACTCAACATATAGAGCGGAAAATCAAGAGGGTAGTAAGACACCGGGGATTTGATATGCGTACTTTAGTAAGTAGCAGTTTCTTTAAGTAAATCATATGTATATTGACGAAATATATATGGACGAAATTTGCATCCATTCTTAGGATACGCATACTTAAAACAATACCCTCGATTTCGATTTTGAGAGAAACAATACCCAAAATGATACAACTGTGGACCCGGGCTACGAAAATCTCAATCCTCAATTATTACAAGACCTATCAACGATTATGTATATGTAAAGCGATATATGTTTAAAACTTTTCAGTACAATGACGTTGCAGTCCTCACTTTAGACCAACCGGTAACATTCACGAAGAACATCCGGCCGGTCTGTCTGCCCAGTGGTGGCCGATCCTACGCCGGCCAGTACGCTACTGTCATAGGCTGGGGCAGCTTGAAAGAGGGTCAGTACTAATATATATACTATCAAATCAATAAGATGTTGCCTTCGTTATACTCGGCGATATATACATTGAATAAATCACTTAAATGCAAATACTATCGTTAACTCTATGTGGGTATTATCTGTACTTATATATTACATCAAGCGTATATAATCTTCACTTATGCTCCACTTATTAGTACATCAAGTCGAACCTTAGGTATTACAAATAACTTGGCAACAATGTAACTATAAATTCTAAACTTCACAACATAGCCTATCGACTTTACATCTTTACTTATGTTGTTTAATACATTTATTTTATATTAATTTATATATTAATAATTTCACGTCTTACATTACAAAATTAGTGGTCGTAGAAGTTTCCGTTGGCCAAATATTAGAGAGTGCCCGTGAGGCTATGATACAACTGGATCATATATAATTTTACACTAAGAATAGACAAGAGACGTTGTTGTATTTTATAAACTATATATTTTTACTATTGATAGGTGGTCAACAACCGCACATTCTTCAAGAAGTTACTATTTCTGTATGGAGTAATGCTGAATGCCGACTCAAGTACGGGTCTGCAGCGCCTGGTGGCATCGTAGACCACATGTTGTGCGCCGGTAAAGCGAACATGGATTCCTGCAGTGTGAGTACTCACATAAAGCAATACCACAGATAAATAAGAGACCGTTACGGACCTCAGTAGAGCAAACCCGACTATACTTGTGGGAAAGACCTTTTATTTCTTTATTTCTTCAAGGTAAACTAAAAGCTAATTACAAAACTATATAAGAGAAGAGACGATACGAATAGTAAGGCCAATTATAAGTGTTCACATAATTATAACACAGGTAAGAAAATAATAAGGACCATATTAAATGTCCACGTCGTGTTTAACAGCTGTTTAAAAAATGTAAGTTTTGTTTAGTGTCCGAATTGAATACTGGATTTTTTGTTGGTACAGCATTAAAACCAGGGATGTTACGGAGCTCCGTAACCTAACCGAAACTATCGGATATCCGAAATAAAAATATATCCGAAACCGCAACCGAATCCGACAAAAATGTTCCGAATAATTTCGGATAGGGGCTGTGTGTAAATGAAACATGTTATGACACTCGCTGGCCCGGCCCGTACACTAGCCGCGAGGAAATGGGTCTGCAGCTTCGGAATTTCAGAATTTTCTAAAGCGACGAGGCGACAGGTATTTGATATGTGTTTTGTGAACAGGGCGATAGCGGCGGACCTCTAATGATCAACGAGGGTGGTCGCTGGACTCAAGTGGGCGTGGTTTCGTGGGGCATCGGCTGCGGCAAGGGACAGTATCCTGGCGTGTACACGCGCGTCACAGCTTTCTTGCCTTGGATTCAGAAAAATTCTCAGTAGACTATAAAAAACTTTATAATTTTCCTTTTTTATATTTTTTAAAATATCAATTATTTTGAGAAAGGCAATAAACTCTCTTGCCTTTCTTAATAAGTTGATGATAAATATGTAATGGTAAGCTCAGAAAATCAATGGAATTGTGCCAATGTAATTTAAGATTTTATGTATAATAAATGAAACTATTTCTAAAGATTACATTTTTATTAAAACTATTAATATCATAAAATAACATAATTTTGGTAATTTTAGGATGCGAGTAACATACAAATACACAAGAGATATTTTACAATAATTACAATATATATCACATAACACTTCATTTGATTATATAACTTCTTACATGTCAAAATTTGATACATGTAGTTGCTGCAGGATATTGCGAGCTGAAAAAAAAACAAAATATCCAATGGGTAATGTTACGGGTACTCACGATTTATGTATTTCTTATACGAATTTTGAGACGGAATCTTAATGAAGAATAAGCAGATGAGTGCGAAATGCCAATATTAGTTCCTAGAACACAATCATTTCGTCGCCAATGCAATCATACTCTATTTTCACAGGTCTTCCAGCTTTTGTCAAACAGAATTAGTATCTTGAGGGTGGATACAGACATATTCTTATCCAAGGCCATTGATTCCGCCAACCGTCGGACTAAAATAAAACTTCGGTATTAATTTTTCCGTGAAACCAATTGTTTCACAACAACAACAACAAGTAGGGTCATCCATCGCCGCCGCCCCTACCGCCTTATGGGCGTGCGCGTTATGGGAAGAATTCGGGCCTCAAGGGTCATTCCCTTTTACCCGAACATAAACTCGGGAGAACAATGTCTCCCGGTGGAGGAGGCGGGAACCCCGCTGTTCAGCGGGGGAAAATCCCTTATCGTGCCGTAAGACTAACATAGGTCGCAGCCAGAAGTCCCAATGAGACTATCCTGTCTCTAAAAGCTCCCGCGGAAGAGGGAACCCCTCCGGTGGACGGGCGTGCAGAGGCGCGATCCCTCTTAGAGATTCATGTGGTCCATTGTCGACGCGGTCAAACATGTTCCGCGCCAACCGGACTCGTTCCGAACGAAGCGGGGTGCTCCCGCGATTGCTCGAAGAGCCAGGTTCTGCTGCAACTGCATACGCTTTCGCTGCCACCTAGATGCCAACGCGTACCATGCCAGCGCCGCGTAGGCTAATCTGGACCGAACGTAGGTGAAGTACACCATTCGTTTGGCTTTAAGCGGTAACCTGGATGCCAGAACCGGTCGGAGTATAGCTCGAGCGGCACGCGCCTGTTGTATGACGTGGCTGCATTACTGAGCCATCCGCATCGAGCTATCTATGATGCATCCAAGATACTTTACGGTTGGCTGTCACACCACCTCTCGGCCATAAAAGCGGAGCGGCGCCAGCAGCTTACGCGATTTGGTGAACATAATGGAGACCGTCTTACCGACGTTTACGGCATCAGCCACTTGTTCAACCAATGAGACAGTAGGTCCAGCAAGCGCTGCATTCGCGAGACCGCATACTCAGCCTTACGGGACGATAGGAAATACGCGCTGTCGTCAGCGTACAACGCGAGCACCGCATCGCGCTCCCACTCTCGGAGGTGACCCGCGAGAGTTGGGATGTCGTTCGTGTAGAGCGCGTACAGTGCCGGCGACAGGCAGCTCCCCTGTGGTACACCCGCACATATTGGGCGAGGGTCTGAGGTCGCGTTCTCAACCGATACCACGAACTGCCGCCCATCGAGAAACGACTCCAGTAGCCTAACTAGCATAGCTGGCACGAGTGAGTCCAACAATTTGTATACGAGCTCAACATACCATACGCGGTCGAATGCCTTCTCTATGTCCAAGAAGACCCCGACCGTGTGCCGCCCGTAGTTGAGCTCGTCACAAATATGGTGGATCATCCGCGCCATTGTTTCACAAAAAACTTGTTTGCCAAACAGCAGAAGAACGACTGAACAACAACGAAAGCCGCATTGCTACCATCTCCCTGTAAGGAACAAGCTTAAGTTTGCCTAATCTGTGGTTCGGAGGATCTATGGTTGTTGTCGATAATTATCAAGTAACATTGATTACGTATACAAAATAAAAACAAGAGAAAATATACATGACAATCTATACTAATATTATATACATAGAGGGCGAATTTTGTAAGTTTGTGTGTATGCTGAGAGTAAACTCCGGACCACGGCATCTATATAAACATTCATTTACCATTTGAAAGGTTAAATCATGGATTACGATAGTTATGATGATATTTACTACTATTTAGGTTAGTTTAGATTATATCAAAGTAATATTTACTAAGATAGATAATTGTTCAATCCGAAGTCGAGGCGGGCCATGATTGTAATAAAAGCACTTATTATTCTAAATCTGAAAAAAAATTTAGTAGGTATATATAGTGTATAATTAATAAGTGTAGCATTACTACATAGCCATACAATTTAAAAAATAAACCCTCCATTGTCCTATAAAAAAAAAAGTAACACGGCTGTAATATTAACCTTCGTTGTTCTCACCTTGAAAGTATCCGGTGTCGTGGAGATCATCAGGCGTGGGTATAAAAGGTGGTTCGGCTTCGAGCTGGTGCTCCCAGTCTATATGACGGAACAACGGCATGGACTTCACGGTGGTCGCCGCGGGCCGCTCGCGGGGATCCATCGTGAGTAGGGCTTCGATTGCGGCCACCGCCTCCTCTGACAACGCCTCGTCGGCTTCTGGCCATTCTATATCTGGAAATGAGTTATCAATATTCATAATCATGGCAGCTGAGCTAAGGTCATCTATCATCTATAGATACAATTATCACTTCCTTCGGTGACGGAAATTATCGTAAGGATATCTGCATACTTGAAAATTCTCCATGTGTTTAAAGGTGAAGGTGAAGTCCGACAATCCGCATTGGGACGTCGTGGCGGACTATAGCCTTATCCCCTTTCCTTGTAATGTGGTGTCTTGTCAGTGTGCGTGATCAAATTTTACTCGACGACACGCACAATAATACATTTTTAAAATCAATTTAAATGAATAATCAACCTGAAGTGAAATTATATTTTCTAACGACCGTGCAGGTTTGCAGTCGCTAACGAGTTCCTTCCACTATTTTCCTCCTCAATGTTAAAGCACCGTTTCCAAGCGGTAGTAGAAGCAAAAAATTATGTGCGTTGAGTGTATTTACAAAATAGTTGAATTATTAAAATATTTTGAATTTGGATAATATAATTGTAGTTTCATAATAACATACTTCTAGTTAATATGTTGTTGAATACCGCTTGAGGAGTTTCATCATTGAATGGAGGCACTCCTGTCATAAACTCGTATAGACATACTCCTAACGCCCACCAATCCACTTGTGGACCGTGGCCTTGCCTGAAATTAAACAATAAAATTGCAAACAATGACGGGTCTTTTAAACTAAAAAAAATTATATATACAGAAAAGAGAACACGAACAATATGTAATGTAATGTAGCTACATTAAGAATAAAGACATGGGCACAGACAAAATACTTCACATAGTTTGTTAAATGGTTAGACCTTTATAGCTTGCCTGAGAACAATTATTACATAAGCTAATTTCGTCGTAAAACAAAAAGGTGTTTCAGTTTGAAAAGTGCCGGGATTACTAATACTTATCAGGTGTGAGTTATCAATCTTCGAAAGAAGCAATCAAAGTCACCAATTTCAGAATTAGTGGATTTGAGCTTCCTTAGAGATGTAATGCCCAAAAGCACTCTGTTATAACACATAATTAAACAAGGCTTCAAACCAAAATCGGCCAACTGCAGGGTATTATTTTCTGTTCGTTTTCGACAAGGTCCAATGCGTATCGGTGTAGGCAAACAGTTGCCCATCGAAGCGTCGGAAATTTTTATGCCATTCAAAGGTCTCCGACATAGCTCAACGACTCCTATCACACAATAACGACAGAGACTAACGGTTTAACATGCCCTCTAAAACACATAAAACCCTTCAACAACAAAACAATAAATAACACCCCATTTAACTACCAATCGCACCCTACAATTTCGTAACTCGGTCGATCACTTACAACGGAAACAAGTCGACTGGCTATGACCATTTCCTACCTTTATCGTAAACAGAATTTTAATATAAAAAAACTGCGTAAAAAAATTATTATTACTTCAATAACAGCTCCGGTGCTAAATAATCAGGAGTGCCTAGTATTCTTTGATCTGATATTTGATTTCCCCTTCTCACACTCTTTGGCGTTCTGTAGGGCGTGTGGGAGGTCGCTAAGGGTGTCTTGCACAACTCTGTAGGTGATCTACTGCCTTCACCCTGAAATATACATGAAATACGATCGTTTATTTTAGTTAATCACATTAGTTACATCTCTTAAATCCTCAACACCGCTAATATGTCGTCTCACAAAAAATTCTCTACACGACACCATCAAAATACCGCCATCGTCAATTCTCTTGACTTTCTGAAGGTTACTTAACAGAGAATGCTTTTAACATTAAGTTTGTCTATGTTTTATTACTTTTTTAAGGTTCAAAAGTATATTTATCTATTTAGTAAATTATTATGTTTTTATTAGAATATATGAACTAGGATATCCTGTGTTGTGGATAACCAACTCATTCCCAGTAATCTTAAATAGTATATATATTACTTCTACTTAATCCTAATTAAGTTAACATACAACGAACTTAACTGGTAATAGATCTCGATGCTTAAGAAGCATAAAATGTATAGGACATCTCCTATCTAACTACCGAATGCGCCCGAAATTACTCACCTCAGTCAATCACTTATGATCGACACAATCTGAAATTATAACCGTTTTATCTACCTATAAAATACTAATAAACAAGAATAACTTCTACCAATACCTTGCTGAACCTCCTTGTTGGAAAAATCTCTAAGCTTGTTGAGACATGTTTGCTGAATGAAATGGACTTATTCTTTGCGACAGAAGCTGGGTCATCAATTGGCAGGTTGAATCTAGTAGCCTTGTGCCTCTTCTTAGCTCCTGGCGATTTGCTGTTCGATACTGGTGTTGAAAATATTACCCCCACGTTAAAATGGTGACTGTCGTTTTGTGACACCCATCTGGATACAAAAAAGCAAATTCATCTTCTATTCGAAGTTTGAATCGACAGGGATAGCACCACCATCACGTCTTTAAACGTCGTTTGATAGGAGCAAGTTGCTTCAACTAGCCTTTTATTCCGGTAACAAGTAAGATGAAGCCAGTCACGCTTATTTATAGTATTAGCTGACACAAAAATCCGTGATCCAGGAGCGTCACCGATACATTGCCAGCCAAGATGAAGACTATAACAAATCCGCTTATCAACTAGCGCTACAACACTGCAAGCGTAACACGTTAAAAACATTCACGGTGGATTTTAAAAACCTTCAGTGTTAAGCTAAGTACCACCAGCAGTGTCTCGTGATATTAAAAAAAACCTTACAGTATTGCCTCGTTCAACGTTCAGCACAGTACAAGGATGAGGTGAGGACCTTACAACCCAAGACCGACGCTTACAATTGAGGCATCTGATTACATCGTATCTGATTTTGGTAATTGATCTCCGTGAGATACCAAAGCGAGTAAACACTATATGGACTACAAACGCGAAAAAGTCAAGAACAGTGACGGTTATCAGATAGTTAACTATTATAACAAATAACTATTCCATCAAATTACTGTTCATGTGATAGCCTTTAAGAATAATCACTGCATTATGTGAAAAATAGAGTTCCGTAATATTTTTCTATAGCATTTTTTACTGGTTTACTACGTCTAATAAAACATGTCTATTGTTATATTTAAGTACAACCAGCAGTGTCTCGTGATATTAAAAAAAAACCTTACAGTATTGCCTCGTTCAACGTTCAGCACAGTACAAGGATGAGGTGAGGACCTTACAACCCAAGACCGACGCTTACAATTGAGGCATCTGATTACATCGTATCTGATTTTGGTAATTGATCTCCGTGAGATACCAAAGCGAGTAAACACTATATGGACTACAAACGCGAAAAAGTTAAGAACAGTGACGGTTATCAGATAGTTAACTATTATAACAAATAACTATTCCATCAAATTACTGCTCATGTGATAGCCTTTAAGAATAATCACTGCATTATGTGAAAAATAGAGTTCCGTAATATTTTTCTATAGCATTTTTTACTGGTTTACTACGTCTAATAAAACATGTCTATTGTTATATTTAAGTACAAAAATACTGAGTTTGTTAAAACTGCATTATATTGTAATGAAATGAAACCTATAATTCATCTGTATCATTTAATCTTTGGAGCTTTTCTAGCTTGAACTTACCATTGTCGAATGGCAGAACACAAAATTACTTATCCGAAACTTTTTTATCGGATTCGGTTACGGTTTCGGATATATTTTTATTTTGGACATTCGATAGTTTCGGTTAAGGTTACGGAGCTCCATACCATCCCTGAAATAAACTAACCTCTTTTTCAAAACACCTTTAATGGGATTCTTCCGTCTTTCCGGCGTTGGATGAATCGACATTCGTTTCGGAGTATTCTGACTTAGTTCTAGAGCCATGATCTCTTGTGTGAGTCCACTGTGGTTCTCCTTGGACTCCGCAAGACCAGTAACACCAGTAGGAGTATCTCCGTCATCTAAAATCCGCTTCCGTTTCTTCGCACGAAAACTGTATTTTTTTTTAAATTAAATAATTCTATTTATTATTAATCAATTGAATCCTTACTCTAAAAGATTCTACTCTAAAGGACTCTTGTCTAAAAATAACACTTTCCAAAAAATTTATAGATTATTTACATAAGTAATTGTACCCTACTACGCTTCCAGCCGTTAGCGCCCTATTGTAAAGTATGATCGCGCCTCGCAATTCTAAATAATTCGAGAGCACTCCACCGCACAAAACATTACACCACCACAGGAACAGCTACCCAACTGTAATAAACGGGGCTGACAGCTTAATGTGCATGGAATGAAATTTTTGCCATTACACACTGCCACTGAATAATGATACTGCAACCCTATATTGCAAAGAAATTCTATCCAGGTTGATCAATTATATTGATACAAGCATTCAAAATATTTGTATTTGTCGTTCTGAATTGATCTTCGGTAAAAAGTATTTATTAGACAACAAATCATTACAAAAATAATATTTCTGTAAAAGCAGGAAAATAATTTCTATTTTTTAAATAAAAAATATGAAGAAAAGCTATGTAACTGTGGATTTATTGTGTTACCTTGGTATTCTTTTCAATGACTGTCCTCTACAAACCGGAGAAGTAGAATGGTCATGCAGAGAGTCACTTAGAACTGTAGACTCTACAGAAGAACCATTAGTGCTGCTTATGTCTGTTGATTTGTTACTATGTGAGTTTTCGCTTGTTTTGGAAGTCTCGCATGTATGATATGAACTCAATGACTCTGATCCCGAGTCTTGTGACTGTACAGAACATGTAAAAACAGTTGTAATTATATTACAATAAATAAAAAGAAGAAAGCTTGGATATTATTATCCACCAATATATGGATTGTTTGTAAGTAAAATTTTTTGTAAATAAATACACCTTTACACATATTCCAGTGCTACTAAATTACGAAGCGGTATTTAAATAACTGTTAAAAGATTCAAGCAAATATTAAAATACAATGTCTTATGTAAAACCATTAAATACTTGCAGTGATCTCATCAAGATGTATGCTTTCAGCACTTAAAAATGGATGAATTCCAGACAATTGGGAATGATCTAGTTCATTGGTAACTTCATAATTATTTTTTATTTTAGCTGAAACAACAACATCAATTGTGATTGATGATCAAAAGAAATTTCAAAATAACACAACCTATAGATCTATCCTCTATATATATATATATATATATATATATATATTAGAAAACTCTAAATCTAAAAGGAACTCTAAATCTATCAAAATAATCCCCCAGGAGACTGATACCGTCTAAATTGGAAAAAGCACTAAATGTAGTTTTAATCTTCTAATTAACATTACACTAATGATGTACATGAAGATAGAAAGTTTCATTGTAACAATAAGTTATGAATGAACCATAATTTCATACTAGTTTCTTTAAGTTCATCAAGTAGGTTCTCACAGGCATCAATAACTGAGTTATGGGTGCTATCTCCTCCGCCAGAACCGAATGAGAGGTGAGATGTTAAGGACAACAGCTGGCCTGGTGTCCTCATATTAAGGCTTGGTGTTCGGTTCACAAAGTCTGATATCTCTAAATCTGTAACAATTAAGCTTTATTAGAATCCATTACATTTTCTGACACTATAATTTGTTTTAAAATTCATATCTCATTGATTTGATAAAGTACTAACCTCTGTGGATTTCAATCTTCGATAACCCAAAATCTGTCAGTTTAACATGACCAGTCTTTGATATCAACATGTTATCGGGTTTTAAGTCTCTGTGAACAATATTGTGTTTATGCAGATAGTCTAGTGCTAGGGTTACTTCTGCAATGTAAAAAACTGCCATAGTCTCTTCAAGAAATCCATAAGCACCTATCAGTGATTTCAAATCACCACCAACCATGTACTCCATAACCTAGAAAGGTAAAAATTAAATTTAAAAATCTGATAGCTTATATGATGGTTTAAGTAATGTGATTTTATCTCAGTCAGCTAAACATGAAAATCTATATACACAAGCATGTTACCCCTGACAAGATTGACAAGATTCAATGATAAGGATGTTGATATGATATTTAATCACATGAACACAATCTATATATATGCCATTGAGAGTAATATGCAGCTTGTTTGCAAAATCTTACAACAGCTGATTTTTAAGACAATATATCTGCTTTATTACATATTGTAATGAAACTCATGTGTGTCTGAGTACCTAATTACACACTTTTAAAAATTCCCAAATTGACATTTAATTTGGGCCCAGTAGTACCATATCATAGTAATTTGTACTATTCATAATTATTTAGAGAGCTATATTGAGTACTTCAATAAATATTTTTTTTTATTGTTTAAATAGACACACTGAGTTGTACTTCAATTTCATCGACTACATCAAAATAATCATTTCAACCACTAATCACAGTAATGATTATAAACATTATCACATATCAAATTTATACTTATATAAGATTTTATCAGTGTATTTTTAAGTTAAACTACCGGCAAAATGCAGATATTTGGAGAGTAAAACATTTTGAGCTAATTTTTCTCATGGCTCATGTACGATTAAACAACTATTCAAAAATATTTGAATCTTACCAAGTACACCGATGATGTAGATTGTAGAGAATAGAATAGGTGTACACAAAAGGGGCTCCTAGCAAGGGCCAGTGCATTCCTCTCTGTTACAACTTGAGTTACCATGTTTTTATTAATCATGTCAGACTTTTTCATTACTTTGATAGCATACATTTGCTCTTCATTATTTTTCTTGTGTGCCAGAAACACTTTTCCAAATGCTCCTCTGCTTATGGGTTTCACAATGGTAAAATCATTAATATCGGGAGGCTGAAAGTTATTGTTTACACTCTTATATTAACATAATTAAAAGTGACATGCAACTTGCACATTTCCATAGATGGCAAGCATATATTTTTTAGTTAAAAGTTATAACCAAGATATACAAACTGAGTAAAAGTCTATTGAGCTTTAAAAACACCCACATAAAATTCGGAGAGTTAATATTGCATCTTCAAATACTATTTAATAACACTAATAATAATAATAATAATTCACATAGCATAACTAGAATGAACATTAGGTCTCGGGATCATTTTGAAGCTAAATATTAGAAGTAAAATAAGTAAGAAAAATCAGAGTAAAAAACGATACCTTATTAGCGACTACTTCCGGATTGTTGGCATTGATCTTTTCCAAAATCGTAAGCCGAATCGAATCATCGTGCATTATTAAATTATTAGAGGTCATTATAAAAAAACTTGATTATATACACCAAATAGTGGCACTAGTAAATATTTTAAAACTCAAGTCTAGGGCATATTGAACATTGTTTCTGCATTAAAATAGACCTAAACTTACTAAAAGCCAGAATACCATTTTGTCTGTTGATACCTATTGATTTATGAAGATTTTGAATAAACCGACAAACCGCTTTTTAGACATATGTCATCATGTCACTTTGACATATATACTGTCACGAAGATATATTGATAAGATAGTCTTTTCAATTTGTGTCATAAATACATACTTTATTCTTTTATTGAAGCCCGTTATCCAAACGAAGCCCAAAAGAGATCGGTATTGAGTGATAAATAATATTTTTATTACTCTTTTGTATACATTAAACCAGTATTAATACATATATGTATGCGAGTAGGCATAATAAAAGAAGACGAGTAATAAAATTAAGTATACACCAAAAATTTCAAATTTATTGAAGAGTACTAAAACTATCCGCACTAACAATGCGCATTTTAGGGAAACGCAAACCTACTAAATAAGTAGAAAAATATGAGCAAGATTAAGTTTATGCGTTATAAACTGGATAGTTTTAATTCCGGATTCAAAACAACGTTTGCGGACAGCAATATACCTGCAACTTTTTTCTCGGATCGTAATTTCTAAATTGTTCTGGATGCTTTAAATCGGAGCTTTACAAACGTGTTTGAATTTAGACTGTCGTCGTTGCCAAAGCTTAACATTTAAGGGTTAATAATCAAAATCTAAATTAACTTTATAAAATTATCACAGGTTAACAAGTTGTATTTTGATTTTTGACAAACAATATAATGCAAAATTTCTTTTATTCTTCAATTCTGCAAGATGTTACATAGTTATTGAATGCTTGTACTATAGCAGAACATACTAAAGGTTGATGGGGATTAGCTTCGTAACATTGTAGAATCTGTAACGATTAATTCATGTTACTGTAACTTAAACACTTAAAAATGACAGGAAATAAAATCATTCTTACCTGTGAACGCCAATCAAAACAAGGCTTTATTATTTGCATTTTGTCTTGGGCGACATTAGAAGCTTGAATTAAATTGTTATTTTCATGTATTGTTTTCTCAAATTCTTTTTCAATTATTTTATTTATTAATTGATGTTCATGTTTTAAATAGTCGATTCTTTGAACCCGGTATTCTCGATTTTCCTCGTTATCAGGCCATCTATTCGTGTCTTTAAAAAGCAGTTCATTATCGTTATTCTGTAGACCAACATGTGAACAACATTTTTTATTTATCTTATGAATAATTAATATAATATGATATATTATATATAAAAAGTTCTTGTTACGTTTTACTTTTACTGAGAAATCGGACAGTTCCATTATTTAGAGGCCAAATTTTGTCCGAATTACACTATAATTTAATTTTCTCATAAATTGATCATATAATTCCAAAATTAAAAATAAAATCTTAAGTAGAAGACAAAAAAAATTTAAGCGCGGATTTAATTGAAAAATATATTATTATAAAGTTACTTAAACTCCTGCTCCTTACTCCTGTTATGCTTATCTATTTCTCGTTTCCTTTATTTTTTCCTTTCCTTCCTCCTTTACTCCTTCCTAGTAGGAAGTATCCTACTTTAATTCTCTTTCACTCTTGCATACATAATATATGTGTTATGCGTATTCGCTAGTCTTATTTATACGCCACTACCTTTTATTCCTCTGTAATGACTTGTCCTAACATTGCTTACGGAAACCTGCATATTATGTTCGCAAATAGCGCCAGCACTAGAAATAATTTTTATTTGTTTTCATCCGGTGTTCAATCATTAGCAAACTTAATTTTATTATTTTAGAAATCGGTTTTCCTACTTTTATAAATTGCAAAAATAATTTTCGAATAAATGGCAACAGCTCCAAAAAACCGCAGTTAAAGTTTTCTTGACTACCTTCTTAACAGAAAGACCATCATAGCATTTCCCACTACCGTACACGGGAACACATGGACCTTAGGATGAAATGTATATATTTCGAAAAATATTCATGTATACATTCAGATACTTAAATATGTTTTTTTAAGAGCAGAGATATATGATGAGTCTTGGCAATCTGTTGAATTTTCATATATGTCTCGAGGTAACTTTAATATAATTTGGCGGAATTATTGGTTATAAAATTAAACGTTTGATCGGAAATCAAAGAGCATTGTTCTATTTATTTTTCATTTTCACATATTATTCGATTCAAACTCCGTCTGATCGTTTGGTTGTACACACTTAGTTTTCTTTATGATTCAGTTATTTAAGCGGTTTTATTTGCGGATAAGCAGACTGATTTCTTTAGATTTATAAATAGCGCGCACGCGTAAATCTTACAATTCCAATTGTAACATTAAATTTTTATGCCGATCAATATTTTTATAAAATTAAATTATTCGTTCTTTTTAGTAATATAAACTCTATACTTTACTCACTGCTGGCAATTCATTAATATTCATTAAAACATCATCTTCAAATGGTTTTTGTATAACTACAGCTGGATTTATTGCAAAGGTATTATCAATACTTATGCGTCGTGTGTATTTACTTGATAAAGTCCCCATAATAAATAAATATTAGAATTTAGGAAGGTATTAAAACTAATATTTCTAGTCATTTACTGTCCAAAATATTATTTTTGAACGATTTGGTTATATGTTCATTGTCACTCCGTATTTTCCATGCTTAAAATGTGACAGACGTACATAGAGATGTAGAAAAATAAATAAATACAGAAAACTTTTTTATTAAAACATACTATTTTTATTAAAATACTTCCTACGACTTTTTACATTTTGATGCTATTCCACATTGTCTACACTCTCTGCCTGTCTATTTGAAAAGCGTGACCCTAGTGATGGGCGATTACGAAGATGTCTTGAAATATCTCTTATAATCATTACTTACATTACCAAACATGTCAGTGAACAAATGTGATGACGTCTAAAAATTTTATAGACAGTAATTTCAGTTGTTTGTTTTTATAATTAAAGGAATATTAATTTTGACTTAAATTTATTTCTTGTTAAATAAAACGGAGTCATTATCGGAGTATTAATAATATATATTGAATTAGATACTATTAATATTATAATATTGATTAACATTTCTTTGTGGAAGAGTATATGTTATTATTTATAACGCGTAATTTATTTTCTACACTGAGTATATGCTATATGCACAGAAGAAATGAAGCGTTAAAATATATTGATCTGTAATCTGAATATATTAATCTATACTTTATCGTAGCCGTGCTCTATTCGCTTTAAGTGTTACTGTCAAAATTTGACAATTAGACGTGACAATGACATAATTTTTAGTTTAATGAATGAGCTTTATCATATCAATTAAATTGATTTTGGTTTGGTTTATATCGTTCTTCTAAGTAATATATCTTTTATTATCTTTCTCAATCGTACAATAACCTAAAATGTCTGTCCATCCTGAAACGTGATGTACGTAACTTGAAGAGGTACATTTTATTTTGTGTATCATAAATAAATATTTCCCTTTCCTTATTGAAGCTAAGCAACTAAGGTCTCCATTTATTTTTCGACCTTATTTTCAAAATGTCGCTATATGATGATCTAGATACTATTAAAGCTAGAACTACAGAGAAAGTGGCGGCTTGGTCTTCGGGCATCAAACTATTGCAATCTCAGTTGCAACTTAAAAAAGCAGCTATCACCCAACCTAAAAGAGAAGCATTGCGACGTTCAACTCAGGTACCATCGATTTTATTATTATATTTAATATTTGGATTATAGAACGTTGTTGGCATTATGTTAAAGTTACTTATGGCATTGTGTATTTGATATTTAAATTTTACTTTTAACCTGGATTTAAGGTTATGTTACCTTATTGTTGTGTAGGTGTTGACACCAGTTATTGATTTAAAAAGTAAACAAAAAGATGAAGATGAAGCAAATTCTAACAGTCCTCACAGAAATGTAAAACCATTGGCATCTTCAACTAATATTCGAGATTTTGACTGGAATGTGGCCAATGAATATGACCCTTTGTGGCCTAATGATTATGAAAAGGTCGCGAAAGGTAATTATGTCTTCCTTTTTATGGCAACAACTGAATAATAAATTGCAGATTGCATAATGATATGTGGTTAACACCTGCAACACTAGAGGTAATATTGTTCTATTTCTGGTCAAAAATGAAATAACCATATCATTTTTAAATCATTTATTATCATTGGTGAATTTCCTTATGACCTGGCTCTCCAACTTTTTTATTGAAATACATCTCCCAGTACATGTGAGTAGGCACTCACAGGGATTTGGATTAAGCCGAATGTCATAATAGCTCTATAACTTCGAAAAGAAGAAATTTCATGTATTTGCCTGTTCTGTTAATTAACAAGGTACATCATAAGTAAAACATTGTATGGTGTGTGGAAGACGGTTGTAAAGGATCATGCCTCCTTCTCCTCCATCTCTGAATGTGGTACATGTCAAATAAACTAAACCTTACAAAGTTGTATAATTTATGAATATTTGATCAAATGCTGAGTTCCTGCTGAGATTGTTAAATGCTATAATTTTTTTTTACTACTGGTCTTATCTACTCAACTTATTTTACTATTAATAATATTAATGAATTAATATAACTATACATTATTGTATACCCACATAGGGTGGAGTGTTGAGAACTCTTTATCATCTGTATGGTAAGATCTATGTATAAACCAACGGTAAACAATAAATTTATTTATTTATTTATTATTTACCATATGTGCTCCCGCTCCAAAAGTCTGACTGAGATTGCACCTGAGATGATGTTGACTCAAGTATAGAATTTTCTCCTTTTATTCAAAATATATCTATAATAATTAACTATATTGAAATGAAGTAAAAGGTTACCTAAATTATAATTAAGTGAAATATAAAAATGCAATATGAAAAAATTTAAAACTAGATTTTTACATTGAATCTACAGTAAAAAAAATATTGTACACATATATATTTTTTACTGGAGACTCAATATGAAATTATAATAGATAACCCCCTTAACATAAGCATACTCTTTTTAGAAAATAATTATCTAAATTCTTTATTTTTAGAGTAATAAGCATTTGACACTAAAGTTGTTCTACTTTTGTTATGATAGAATTACAAAACAAGCGACTTAACTGGGGTGAAGGAGGTGATAGACCTGACAGATCTGATAGAAAGCGTAAGTCAAGGTTTGGAGAGGAAGAGGAACCAGTACCTGAAAAAACACTTGTTCCAATAGTGAGTCTTTATTTTAAAATAAATACAACTAAGTTAATTAAAATAATGATTTTATCACAGAAATGTAATAATATTTTATGAAAAATATTGTTTTACTGAACATATTATATTATGAATTTAAACTTGAGAGCAACAAACTGTAATCACTTTATCGCAGGTTGCTCTAGACTATTTTTTACAATATTTACACATTAAACTATGAACTGTGGTATATAATTTGAAAGGTAATTTTTTTAGCTTTCAAATGATATCAAAAAGAAAAAAAAAATTATTTACAATATTTATGTTATTAACCTAATATTATTTGGGCAAATCTTCGAATTTATTAGTAGTTTACTGTTGCCTGACATATTAAACTATGCAGTTTAGTGATAGGAGGGTCAACTTAAGATCCAATAATCTCTCTAATCTTGGTAATACACAGAAAACAATTTGTTTCCGATTTAATTAACGTTATGTTTATGTTAATTTCACTATATCATTTATTCTATTATAAAATATTGAATACATTTGACACAGTCAGGTAACCAATGTAACTTAACTACACTCGTGGACAAAATTAGAGGAACGCAAAAAAAAGGTTTAATATCTCGTGTTATAATTATCGTGCGTACTGGCCACATACATTAATATACTCTATGAAAATAAAAAAAGTTTTGAAATGTTCTTTTTTCGAATTTCATTTGTTTTTCTGTCATTATTGCGTAATTATTACGTTCTTTCGTACTGCGAAAAAATTTGCCAACTTTTGAATTTGAATTAAAATTTTGGTTTTGTTTAAATTTTTGCCTTGGCTTCCTTATTTATCGTGTAAAGTGTAAATTGTTACTGCTAATAAACTGAAAATGCCAGACCTAAACGCCACTCAAGTTGCCAGGGCTGTTACTTTAATTGAAACTGGGCACACCTACAAACATGTGGCCCAAACATTACAAGTATCCAAATCTGTGGTACACCGAGTTGTCAAGAGGTATCGGCAGACCGGACGATATACGAGACTCGCAAGACAGGGTCGTAAACGGAAAAGTGTGGCGAGAGATGACCGTTTCCTTGTTAACCGGGTGCTCAGGAACAGGATTTTAACTTCTTCTGAGGTAAGAACGGAGCTCCAAGAAGTTCGAGGGGTTACAGTAAGCACAAAAAC
>PDGT01000026.1:2368554-2424767 GCA_003671415.1 Megathymus violae
TAACGAAAAATAAGCAAAATACAAATTACTATACTTAATTGTCACAAATTTCCATGATATTTTGTTTTACACGCACTTTTTTTTGCGTTCCTCTAATTTTGTCCATGAGTTTATATAGTAGCATTTCGATTTTTTCCCTTTTTCATCTTAATACTTCAGTGTTTTGTTGAATTTTGTTGCAATTTTTAGGCGCTTTATAATATAAAACTGACGTCTATACGAGTGCAATTGTTCATTATTTATCTTCAGCAACCTGAAGAGGAAGAAGCAGAGGAAATTTCCAAACGTGCAACTGGCGTGGCCATAGCGCCGCCGCCGTCCCTCACAGCTGAGACTCCGTCACCCCCGCCTCCTCCACAAGCACCCACTCCGCCATCCACCGGCTTTTCAATCGGCGGCTATGGCACTAGTTCAATAGCTGCGAAAATTATGGCCAAGTATGGTTTTAAGGTCAGTTTTTCAAACACCATCTCCTTATGCTACTATTTATTACTATTACATTATGAACGTCATATGGAAACTTAGGTATGCAATAGGGATGTGGATATGACATTTCGGATCCGGATATGGATACTGCTATATGAATATTTTACCGGTTTCGGTTACGGTTATGACTATGAAATTATTTCGGATAATTTTGGTTATGGATATTAGATGATTTACGACTTGGATAAAAAATGTAATTACAAAGTTTGACTTTGATTATAGGTATTATGTGATATTCTAATCACAGAAAAAACAAATTAGATAATAAAAACTGTCTAAAATAAGAACGACACGACTAGTGTATCGGCTCGGTCAGCGTAAACCAGACATAACGTGCCTTATTTAGACTCTGCCTGTCTCCGAAGTTATCCAAAACTTTTTTATTGGATTCGGTTACGGTTTCGGATATATTTTTATTTCGGATATCCGACACATCCTTGGTATGCAACATAGAGATAACAAGAGAGAGAGTAAATATTAAAAATAAGTAAATAGTATTGATATCATGCGTAGGTGCTTACTATTTTGTCTATGTCTGTTTAATATCAGGATTAAATTGAGTGGTACAGAACCCAGCGACATCGAAGAAATGATACCTGACGCGATTGTCTCATTTGTTGCTTCAATCAAATCAGGAGAAACCATTTTTCAAATCAGGAAAGGTTGAGTTAGAAATGTATGAAGCCTCTTATGTCCCAAAACTTATTATTTCGAGTTTTATGAACTTAAAATGTGACAATCTTATTTTTATTTCAGGAAGGGCAAGGTTTAGGGAAGAAAGAGCAGGGCATGTCAGTGGCTCTTCAAGTAGAGAAGACTTCGAAGAGGGGTGGGCGCATCATACATGAGAAAGATAACTCCGTGATGCCACCTCCAGCATTTGCTATGCCTTCTCTACCTGGACCTGGTTTGCTGAATATAAATCATTATTAAAATAACAGTTTTTTTTATAATACACGCAGTTGAAATACATGCATTTAACAAATCTCAGTACCAATTGCCCCATCTCTTTAAGTACAAATTTTGTTATCATATATTTCTCTCATAATTTTATTACTAGTGAGATGACGTCTGGTAGAGAAGTATGGAAGAAAAATACATGCTGCGCCGACCACAAATAAAATTGGGATGAGGGCAGGAAGATGATGATGATATTTCTCTCATAATGTGTCATTAGTAATGACAAAAGTTTTGTGTAAATTGTCGGTTGCTATTTTTAAAACAAAACTGTTTTAAATTTTAATCAATATAATAATTCATTGTAGTAGTAGTAATATAATCTTTACTCATACTATAAAAAGAGTGTGAATTTTTTGAGTTTGTGTGTATGTGGAGGATAATGTCTGTAACTGTAACTGTGAGGTAACCATGACACCTATGGGAAAAAATATTTTACTATTTTAAATGTACATTATTCTGGACGTAGGCTATATATATGGTTTAACCCGAAAAGTGGGGCTGGGCCATTAGTATATTATATTAATGCTGCAAGTTATGATTATAATTGTGAAATAAAATGATTTCAGTTTGTGAAATGTTGTTGGAAAGCCAAGAATAAATAAATAGTTAATACACTACTACTACCTAGTATAGTTTTGGCGTTAAATCGAGTTATAAATAGTACTCACAGAAGATGTTATCTTTCAGACTCTCCTACTGCTACAAACTGCAATTCACCACAACCTGGAAAATCAGAGCCATCGATTACAGAAATAATGAAATCCCCAAGCAAAGTAGTTTTATTAAGAGTAAGTCAGTTATAATTTTAATACTCCATATACAAACTAATAAAACTGTGGATAGCTTGTGGACAGTATCTTCATGTGACAGTTCCTGGGGAGGGCATGTAGTTTGGTATTTTGATGCTCTCTTGCTCGAGAGAATGTAAACACTTCATTGGACTAAATCTCTTTTATATCAAATAGATGTTGAGAAATAACTGATATGGAACCGCGAAACCATTTAAAGGATCACGCATTTTGCATTAAATATATGTATATATTATTTAATGAGAAATGGTTAATAAAATTATTTTTATGAAATGTAACAAATGTTCTATGGATATACATTGGGGCTAGGTAAATAATAATTAAGTATTTTTTCAGAATATGGTGGGCCCAGGCGACGTAGATGAAGAGCTAGAACCAGAAGTGAAAGATGAATGCAATACAAAATATGGTGATGTGGTCAAGGTGCTAATTTTCGAAATGCCTCATATGCCACCTGATGAAGCTGTTAGAATATTTGTGGAGTTCAAGAGAATAGAGAGTGCTATTAAAGCAGTTGTGGACTTGAATGGCAGATTTTTTGGAGGAAGACAAGTTAAAGCTGGGTTTTATGATGTAGAAAAATTTAATTCTTTACAATTGAGTGAATAAAATAGATAGTTTTTATTAATCAGTATTTATTATATACCAAAATAAGATGAATGGTATTAGCCAAGAAAAAAGCAGCAAATAATTATTTATAAGTCATATTTATAATTCAATTATAAATTATACAACAATAAATAATATATAACGGTTGACTCATATCATAGTCTAATTTGTTGCGTAGTACTTTTAGTTCAGTCTAAGGATTTATGGATATGAAATTTCGGATCTGGATATGGATACAGATATATGAATAATATTTTACTGGTTACGGTTATGTGTATGAAATTATTCCGGATTATCCGATTGTTTCGGATAATTTCGGTTATGGATATTAGATGATTTACGAGTTGGATGATATAATGTAATTACAAAATTTGACTTTGTTTCTAGAAAAGTACATTCTTTCTTATCTTCTTCTCATTTCCTGGCCGACAACACATCAATGATACCTTTAGTCTTGTTGATGTTCATGGGCGACGGTGACCACTTATCATCAGGTAGCTCGTCTGTTCGTTTGTCGGCTTTTAACATAAAAAATAATATGAGGTATTATAATCACAGAAAAAACAAATTAAATAATAAAAACTGTCTAAATGAGAACGACGTGGCTAATGTATCGGCTCGGTCAGCATAAACCAGTCATAACCTGCTTTATTTAGACTGCCTCTATCCGAAACTTTTTATCGGATTCAGTAACGATTTCGGATATATTTTTATTTCGGATATCAGTTACTTTCGGTTACTGTTACGGAGCTCCATAGCAACCCTGGTTCAGACTAGAGCGCGGTTGTCAGTAAATCCGAAAGTTGTCACAGTGAACCCGACGAACCTACGACGAGAGTAAGCTCCTATACATTTAGTAATAAGTGTTCAAATACTCCAGAACTAGTCAGTGTCATAATATTGAACTTCATTACCATCTATACTAATTTTGCTATATGTAAAACAACTGAACAGATTTAGATAATTCTTAGCATATTTGGAACTTAATTAATCGGTCAAAACCTAAGACATTTTTAATCTATTTCTGCGGAATTTTCCAAAGCGAAACAAGGGTGAGTTACTTGACCAGATTAAAATACAAAACATACAAATTAGAAAAATAAAACATTTATCCTGGCATAAAAAAATTGTACCTACTACAACTATGATTAAATTTTGCATTTATATATTACATTTATCTATAGGTTAATCTAAACATATTGTGTGGTTGCTATTATACCCGAGTAGATAATAATAGTTACTAAATTCGATAAAGATAAAAAAAATAGTCTTCCGTGTTTAAACATCCATAATATTCTACTTGTACGTACATTTATGTATGTGTCGTTCGCGTTTGCACGAATTAAAAAGACCTGGGTTGTATTAACTGTGAGAACGAACGGATCGCTGTGGTGAAAATAATACAATATTAATGATACGTTCTTGTTTTGATCAATCATTCAAATATATTGCATTACGCCGATGATAATTATGAAAATAATTTGCCCTATAAAATCTCATCAATGTACTCAACTGTTCCAAGTAAATCTAGTCAGATTTCAAAATTATTGTAAAATAAATAAATTGAATTTAAATATATACAAATGTTATGTATGCTCCTAAACTAGTAAATCACTCCCAATAATTACTACTTATAAAGTAAATAATTCAGATTTAATGCGGGTTGTTGGCAACCAACATTTATTATTTATTTTTATTATATGACAAGCTGTCATTAAGAATATATTATTTTAAAAAATTTGTAAAATGATGGTGTCAAAAGCAGGTATGTATGGAGCTCAGTAACCGTAACCGAAACTATCTGATAACCGAATTAAAAATATATCCGAAACCGTATCCGATAAAAATGTTTCGGATATTTTAAGATAAGTTCAGAGTCTATATAAAATACGTTATGATAGGTTTCCACCTGCTGATACGATACACGAGCCGAGTCGTTCTCATTTTAGACAGTTTTTATTATTTAAATTTTAAGGCACTTATTTTTTCTGTGATTATAATATTACATAATATCTAAAAATATAGTCAAACTTCGATAATACATTCTATTATTTTTCCAAGTTGCAAATAATCTAATATCCATATTCGAAATTATCTGAAAGAATCGGATAATCCGAAATAATTTCATATCCGTAACCGTAACCAAAACCGGTAAAATATTATTCATATATCCGTAACCATATCCAGATCCAAAATTTCATATCCGTAACATTCCTAGAAAAAGATCGAAAATTGACTCCGGATAATACAGTTATCTGTTCAAAATCTTCCTTGTTGAGTTTATTTTCACTACCTACGAATCCAGCCCTATTATAATACAGTTTTTCTTAATACAGGGTTCAATCAATTTAATTTAGGAATAATTTTTGACCTTAAATTAACATTCGATCCACACTAATACTATTGTAGGCAAAGTTTCAAAAACACTTGAATTTATCTTGCTTATATCAGCCGACTTTAGTTGTATAAAAACATTTAAAACTTTGTACTGTAGTAACGTTCGAAGTAACTCAAAATCACTTCACAAATGTAAAACGAAATATATAATGTTTATATTACTGGTACTGTCACAGAGTACATTTGTATGTCCCTATGTAATCTGTAGTGAACATATAACATGACAAGAATAATCATGAATAAGATATCCATTACTTATTACCACAGAGTACATTAGTTTAAACTGTTAAATACAGTTGTCACAGGTGTCACAGTCGTAAGCTGTTTTATTTTAATACTGCCGAATAATCAGATTATTAATTTTCTTTGAAATATCTTGAATGATTAGGTTAATAGAGTCAATTAGGGATGTAGTATGAAAGCTGGTTGCTATGTTTTTAGAAGTTTTGCGAATCATACCAGTTTTTATGTGAGAAAAGTGTACTTGAAAATAAACTTAAGAACGGTTGAACATGGCTTTTTATACATTTAATAAATTTAAATTAGTAGTCTTAGTTTTGATGGGTTTGATTACATGGCAGCTTTTTCATCTGTTTCACAATCCTCCAACTACGTCACCAGAACTAAAATTATCAGTGGTAAGTTTTAATTTTCTAATAGGTTTCTTTATATTCCCTGGGCAAATAATGTTTCTAAATGACATATACACTAATAAAACAAATTGTAAAAATTGAATAATACTACAATCCCAGCTCGCTTCTTTTCGCAAAACGACGCTACGCATTGTGTGTGTATGAGCAAACATTCACAGACTATTTGAAACTTGACTAACCCTAGGGGATGAAGTTTTTTTAAATCATAATGAATGTGTTTATTAATTTTTAACTGAAAGATCAATTCCCATACACTTATATAGCATATATTGCCAAATTTCATAAAAATTTACATCAACTATATGCTATGTGAGAGATGTAATTTCCAAAATAACTTTATAAAAAGTTGTCTATGTTATAAAACATTTAGTTTAGTATTGATAACTGAAAACTTTATATTGTGTTGAATTATGTTCATATCTTTGACTTAAGTTTGCACAATTATTTTTGTTTACAGGGGGATATAGTAGAATTAGAAGATGACAAGTTCAATAAACATAAAGTAGACAAATTAAAAGTAAGAGTGTACTACGAAGCACTTTGTCCCGATTCTAAATATTTCTTCACCAAACAATTGAGGCCAGTGACTGAGAAGTTGGCAGACTTCCTTAATGTAACTTTGGTTCCTTATGGCAAAGCAAGCGTAAGTATAGTTTCATTTCAATTTGAATTTTATTCAATATTAAAATACTTAATAATTTATGTACTTCATTCATTCATTATAGTTACATTTTGTTTTTTGCTTGTGTTTTATTTAAAGTTACTTTATTGAGAAGAACAAATGGAAAAAGTCCTCCTCAAACTAAAATTGTAAAATATTGTTTTTTTTTTTTTTGCGCCCAGACAATTTGAAAAAGGGCTACCCTCCGGAAAGCGGGGGAGGGGGGTGGTGAATGCTTTATGCATACCAGCGCAGCCGGCTGCGCAGGTTATGTGGGACTCCCGAGAAACCTAGGGGCTACCCACTAAACACCACCCGAGACTGGCTTTGGCCTGGAGGCCTTGAAGCCGACATCTGATGCGACCCCCTTTAGGGAAAGGGGGCGCTATAAAATATTGTTATGTTGCCCTAATTTTTATAGTTTTGGAAAGACTCCTGATCCATCAGTAAGTGACACTGTGCAACAGAATATCTGTAACTCTGTACTACTGAATATACTACAGTTTATTGGTACATGGTATATGGTACACCACCACCTGTAACACTAAATTTAATTAAGGTGCTTGTTTCTACATTATGCCCAATTCAAAGCTAAGTTTTTGTATGAAACATTTTTTGATTTGGGAAATATAATACCAATACTTACCAAGGAACCCTTCGCATATATTAGATTAGATGGGATAAAAAGAAAATGTCTTTATATTGGTCTTACTAGTTTTTACCAGTTAACAGTTAATGGCTTGTTTAGACATTCTTATATCTAGTTCACCATTTTATATTGGTACTTGATACATTTATGTTATTTTTAACAATTAATATCATCAATAATAAAATTAACAAATCTCATTCAAATTGGTTCAGCTACTTTAGAGATCTTTCTAGAAACAATACCTTATATATATATTTTTAGTGTTTGCTTAATCATTCATTGAATCATTTTGTATTGTGAATTTACTTACATGTTACTAAGATACATTTATTGGAACAACAACAAGAATGAATTGAAATTGCTTGTTAGTAAGTAGTAAAAAATAATATTTTCTTTTACAGACAGAAGTGGTAAATGGACATTATTATTTCAAGTGCCAACATGGAGAAGAAGAGTGTTATGCAAATAAAATTCATGCCTGTTCTATTGATATAATAGGAGACATGATCAAGTCAGTCCAGTTTGCTGAATGCATGATTGTTGACAACATGGATGGACTCAAAGCTCTGACAAGGGTAGGTATAACTGAATTTTACCATGAATTTAACGGCAAAACCATTTTTGTTAAACTCACACAAATAATTATAGTCTTGAGTGATTTTATTTTGATTTTATGAGATTTTCCACATTCTCATTAATTGTCTCACATTTGCTTCACATAATATATTATCTAATGTCTGTACTTTAAAATTGTCTTTAATAACCTTAATAAGTAAATAATCTCATAAAATTAATTTGACAGACAGTGAAATGCAAAAATAGGTTTATCATTTCATGGAAAGTAATCCTTTCTATCATTCCACACTGAATGTTGTGCCTATTACCGAATATTATAATGTAACATGTCATTGCCAGTGTATTATTCTTTTTTTTTCAGTGTGCCAAAAAAATGAATGTGAATGCAGAGTCAATCAGTAATTGCAGTATCAATGAACGTGGGTCTGCTTTGCTAAAGAAACATGGTGATGACACTAACATTTTGAAACCAAATTTCATACCAACCATCACTATTAATGGGTCTAAGGACAACCAGGCTGCAACATTGAAGAACTTTCTTCTACAAATATGTAAATCAATCGACATGCCTTTGCCTCCTCCATGTTTGTAACAGTGATATATATAGTTCATAGATTACTCATTATTGCATATAAAAAAGTTGGGACACCGCATAGTGTAAGGCTCCTTACTAAAACCTTAACAATGAATTTTATTTGGTAATATTTTTATAAAATATTTATGAATTTCTTTAGAGATCAATTTTTACCATATACTTTTAAGAAATAATTGATGGGTCGATTAGGGAGGTCTTACTGTAATTATAATTGACTATATACATGAACTAGTCCTAAATTTGTTAGAACTGTCCTTTTTATAGACTATATTGATTCTGGAAGGTAAAAATTTACATTATACTTAAGAAATATAAAATTTTACACAATGATGTAAAGTCCAGAAATATTTGGATGTAATTCAAATTCCTATCAATTATTTAAGACTATCTGCTGATTTCAATTATTACATTAAGTAAACATTGATTTAAATGTATGTACTATGACAATCTGTACCTAAAGTAATAATGTCAAATCTTAACTTGTGTTTTAAAGAACAATCTTTAATTTTTGCGTTTATTTATTGCCTCGCTTAAGAATTGAATGAAAGTGGCATGTTCCTTTTACTGATTATTTATGTTGAAATATATATTCAAATATTTTCTGAATTGTTTGTTGTAAGGTACAAATTGGGTTTAACACAGAGTGGAGGGGATGGAGTTTCTTCATGCTATTGTAGTAATATGTAAAGTCAAATTCATGTCATGTTCTACAATACAGTGATTTTTAAATTATTTTTTATTACAGTTAGTCTGGGGTTTTTACAGATACAAAACAAGAGATATATTAATTTATTCTTTTCTGCCTTGATGTATATTTGTGTTGCCTCAGATTGTTGAGGGCATTTCAGTTGGCAGCACCAATAAGTGAGGCAGTTTATTACTTTTTGAAATGACTAATATATTGATGGCCCACTGTAGGTCATATATCTTCATGGAGGTAGGGCCAACCCGAAGGTTGATCGATTTGCGAAGGCTGTAGAAGTAACTTAACGATTGATGTTTATCGATAAAAATTTCCACATTTTAGCATTTCAAACTTGCCCTCTGAAGCACAGAAACATTCATGAGTTTTGGTCACAAGTAGTTATTAATCAAACTACTAATAGCATCCATATTCATGTTCACACACTCGACTTCCTTCTTATTAAAGTAAATATTATTTTTTTATACAAAAAAGACTTCGTGAAAACATTGCATTACAGTATTTTAAAAATTATATATTAATATTCTCTTGACTTTATGTTACTCATGTCCCACCATAAATTATTGTCATATTTCCTCGGGAAAATATTCTTTTATTTTATAATCCATCATGGATATCTGTAAGCTTTCACAAAAGATGGTGTTTGTTTAAGATAAGCTGATAAATTTACATTTATAGTTTTCACATAGTAAATATAGATAGCTAGAATAAGTTCATTATTTTTTGCGTGTTGAAGCAAAATCAAGTATTTTTTCGAACGCAGTGGAAACTATATTGTTCGAATTAATCCTATACATATCAAATTTCCAATTTTGGACAGGTTATACAATAAGAATTTAATGGACTTGATTTTACTGATACTCTTAACGTCTTGGAACTAAGAACAATGACAAGGTTGTATTAATTGTTGTTTTTGATTATGAATACATGTAATTCATTTTTGTTACTTATTAATTAATTTACCTAAAAGGAGGACAATAGGTTATTTGTTAACTTTTATTTTACTATGTCTTTTGAGGTATTATTTTAATAAGGTTCCTACTTCCTATTATTAAGATTCGTATTTTAGAGCTTTTATTGGCTGTTAGACGTACTCGAGTAGCACATCGAAGTCATCTATTATATTTGTTTTCAAGTATTAGATTGTGTAAATTCATCACGACACAATCTTAGTTTTAAAATATTCTTTGTTATAAAAAATTCTTTTGGATTGTTATAAAATATATTGATAAGTTATTAAGAGTGATTTTTTGTAACCATTACACGGGCTTTGACTGGATATCGTTAAGTCATACATATATTACCGACACGTGCTCCTCGTACTGAAAAATAATGGTAAGTTAGAGTCATGTGCAGTGGTAAATAAATACTTAATGTTAAATAAATTAAATTAGATGCTAACTGTTTTTATTATGTTAAAGCGTACATTGGATCGAACCTTTATAAAATTAATTAATGATTTATTAATTTGTATAAATTTACAAATACACTTCTTCCTAGTTTCTCATCTGCCAAACCTAATAACATATTTTTGCTCTGCTGTCAAAACATTAGCTTTAAAGATTTTGTTTATCGTAATCTTAGAAATTATGAGAGTACTATTAAGTGAGTGAACGATTGTTGTTTTGTACTAATTTTTTCGGACCGAATCGTTTTCCTTATTTATTAGGTAGAACAGTGTCAGGAACTTTACAACAAAGTTTCTGATTAAATTACACTATCACATTTACAGAAATGTATTGTATGCCCACACCTGAATTTCTAGCTTATGGAAAATATGTAATGGAATGTAATTAATATTAGGTATATATATACATATGACAGAAACGAGCTACTCATAAATTATACAGAAGATATCATTGAAATTAGAGTGATAATCTATATTCTTGCCGTTCATGTAAAAAACTGATTTAGTTATGCATTATGTACTTTCGTGTAAATACTTTGAAAAGGAAATAAAACACCTTAATGGAAAATGAGAAAAATATCTTTTTATATTGCCTTGAACCGAAATTTCAAATTTATTAATTTATTAACGCAGATTGCGTTATACATTTTTTTTATTTATTGATAAAACGTTATATCTGTTAGTAAGTAAGATGTAAAAATAAATTCCTTTGACTTTTACCGTACACATTGCGCTTTCAACTATAATATAAGTATATAATATTTAGTAAATTTGATTTGTAAAAACTGACAACTAACTTTAATACAAAAGTAAAAACCTTTTGTTGACGTTCATGTCCAACTCTTTATTCGTTCGCCGCTACACATACAGCGTGATTTTTTTTATTAATTAACCGTGTGTACGGGCATATTCTCGAAGTATACGTCGGCGGATTTGATTATTTATTACTTGTTGACCATATTGTTTCAACTTATTGTATTTTATTGTATTTTGTTCTCGAAGAGTAAGGTATTTATTCAATGAAGTAAGGATCACGAAGTACAAAGTCTTTTGCCATATAGGTTATTATTAGGGATGTTATGGCGCTCTGTAACCGTAACCGAAACTGATATCCGAAATAAAAATATATCTGAGACCCTAACTGTATCCGATAAAATTGTTTCGGATAATTTTGGATAAGAGCAGAGTACATAAACACGTTATTATAGGTTTTTGCCCGCCGATACGATACACTAGCCGCGTAATTTTAATTTTAGACAGTTTTTATTATTTCAATTTTAAGGCTATTATGTTTTCTCTGATTATAATATAACATAATACCTAGACATATAGTCAAACTTTGTTAATACAATCTATTATTTTTCCAAGTTGCAAATCATCTAATATACATATTCGAAATTATCCGAAACAATCGGATAATGCGAAATAATTTCATATCCGTAACCGTAACCAAAACCGGTAAAATATTATTCATATATCCGTATCCAAATCCAGATCCGAAATTTCATATCCATAACATGCCTAGTTATTATATTTATAACCGGTAGGGCTGTGATGTCTACGAGTCGAATACGATTTATGAGGATTTTTGTAATTTTTAAGTAAAACAGCGTTCACTTAATAAAATTTAAACTTTTTTAGGGAAACGGTATTATTTATCAATATGCAAAAAGCTTACGATAACCTTTTTGATAAGTTATAAAATTTTTTTAGAAACACGTTTTAAGATGCACATTTAGGGTTAAATTATTTATCAACGTGCTCCTTCCAGTTTAGTTGATCATCAATAAGAAGTCCAAGGTATCTGTTTCTTTACTAGATTTATGACGTCACAATTACAGATTATAGGATTATAAGTGTGTTTTAAATGAAGACACTGGTGTTTGTGTCATGTAATTAGTGCTGATGCACAATTGTTTGTTTTCTTAGCATCGAACACCAGTCAAACGTGGGACCAATATGTCGAAGTCACTGAGTCGAATAAGGGTTTTTTACATTGCATCCTGTACGAAATAACTAAACACGTGTTATTCGCTAACTGATTAGAGAGGCAATTAACATAGATGAAATAGTGCAGAGGCCCTAATACAGAGCCTTGTGTGGGGCCTTCTGTTGCCAGTACTGGAAAACTTTGAGCATTGAGTACTGGAAAACTTATCCGATAGGATCTGTCCTGTTAATAGTTTGCACGTCAGATAATTAGTCAATCTCTAATTCTACTAGTATTCAGGTTTTGCAATAAATTGTCATGACAAAGGAAACAACAAATGCTTAAGCATGAAACGTGTTTAATGCATTATTATATTCCATAATAACGACCGAAATGTGCTCTTTCTTGTATCTTCTTCTTCTTTCTCTTATATGCGTGTTTTTATGTACTTGAAAGTTGTTATTTTATCACATAGCATTTTTATGTCGATGACTTTTGTACTGTTTAAAATCTACACAGATTTTTGGTGTTACGTTTATTCGATATATTTGATTTTATGTGTTTATTTTTTGTTTATTGAATTATTGAAATTACGTAGTAGCTTTGATGATTTTCTTACTTATTTAGTCGTTATTATTCCTTGTGTTATTCTAATTAAGTTTAGTTATACCTTCAGATTTTTTATAACATTCTGTAAAACTTGTATACCTGTAAACAATTTGTAAATATGTTATATAACGTAAACATTAAGACCTTCGAACGGAATAATAAGTTTCAATTTGTGTGTTTTAAAATTGTAAAATGGATTTTAAAATTGTAAAATTGTAATTGTAAACTTGGCAGCTAGCTTGAAGGCTTTCCTTTTAGAGCTAATATCCAAAGCTTTACGGCTTTGAGATTCAACTTAGTATAGATATGCCTAAATTTCAGCGCATTCAACATTGAACCAAGGTTGAGTTTTGACACCGTTGAGGATATCAAAAAAGAGGGATGAAATATTCCATGCAAACAGTGCCGCATTTCATTGCAATCTGCTGACTTGTAATGCCATACTCTTCATATACTGCCAAAATCGTATCCGGGAGGAATTTGATAAAACAGATTTCACCAGACAGTGATCTGATACTCACTGAGGAGGAAAGCTAAACATCGTACCTATCTAAATTTGGTTGTCAGGTCAGTCAGTCTGCTTTCTGGTCCAGGTAATTGGTTGTTTGGCTATCAACATCAGGCACCCAGGCGGCTTACTTTACCAACTGTGAAAGGACGAATGACGTGGAAAATTTCCATGCCCCTCTTTCAGCGTGGTCGGTCTTTCAGTATGGGAGCAGCTAGTGCTAATGACAAGCTTTTAATTCCCCCAGAAAGATCAGCAATGCAGTATGGTAACGAGGCAGAACCTCATCAGCGGCCACACTTAGATGTTTAAAGAGGTAAGTTTCCTTCTAGGCACAATAATATAGGGTTTGACTGATTTCCGTATCGACCAAAACCCAAATGGGGGGAAAGTTCTTGAAGAACCCACGTCTTCAATGTGACGGCCACGCTAGTAGCAGATTTCGGGTATTAGCAATTTCGGGCGACACAGACAGGCACGAGCTCATGAAACTACTATCTAATCTGTCATCTGTACTATATTAACTATCACCAGTCATCCAAATCATAAATAATGTGAATTGATATCAAGGCAAAGTCAATCCCACTACTCACAATTACTATCGGACCTACATTAATACACTCTATTGTCCATGGGTGAGTCATCGTTCAAAGTAAACAAGCGACTTCAGTCAATTCAATTTGAACTAGCCTGACAACGCCAATTTACTTTCGTCTAAATGGCTACCTTTGCTCCGAAAACCATTTCAAACACAACAATAAATCTTCACTGAAATCACGGTCTAATTTCGTAAAAGCCCCGACTCGCTTTGCTAATTAATATGAATGGCATTTGCATCCGGCTTTTTCTCGCGTGGACCATTTTCAACTATTGTTTTGCAAAGATCCTCACAATTTATTCCTATTTTTACTGGACTGCATCGCGTCGGGACTGTTATTGAGAACAATAAAACATCAGTTTTTTTGGTCAGGATGAAATGAAAAGCTTTTATATTCTTCAGACAAATTGGAGCTGTTTGCGCTTCTAGTTTTGTTCAGATGTAGCATTAAATTCCTTTAATTAAATTTCCTTACCTCGATTAATATTGGGTAAGTATCTACTTAGTGTTTCATGCATTTAAAATATTCAATTATATATTCTTTTGTGAAATTTAGGAACAAAATAATAAGTGCTTAACTACGAAGTACATATCAATAAATATTTAAGCTAGCAGTGGTGTAATTTTCTTCCATTTGGTATATAAGTAATATTTGTCATATTCCTAATATTAATACAAAATCCATGTCAGCATGGGTTTTAAAAAATTTGGTAGTCATTTTAGGCAACTTTTCCTACTGATATATTTTGAACCTCTTTATTCTTACTTATGAATTTAAATTTTCTGACAGTTAAAATAAAAATCATTTTCCTTTTTTTATCCATTCGTTGTTCTTTAATTAAAGAAGTTATGCTGTATTAAATTATTCTTTTTTATTTTACAAAATAATTTATTTAAAAAATAACAGATACCGGGTATTTAAACTTAGAAGTATATCTGTATCATGTAGTATGTATGATCACGTGATCAGTTCTGAAAATCGGTCACATGAGTTAAAAAATAAACATTTTAAATACATACCTTTACAATAATTATTTTTTTAATATGATTTTAAATATTCGATACGATTTATTGAAAAATATTACATTATTTTATCAAATACATTATATTAATTTGAGTATCTCGAAAATGACGTAACGATTTGGATATTTTTTATATTTAGAGTAGGTTTGCTTTTTAAGTTTACATTATGTTTTCTGAAAAAATGCGATCTTACTTAAACACTTCCTTTTTTATAAAGATTTACTAGAGAGCGTCATCTCGAAAACTTTTGTTGTAGTTACATTTTTGCCAATGAATGGCAACTTACTGGTACCTCGGAATTTTGTGAAATGGTACTATATGACATTATTTGAATACAAAAATTTAATTTAATGGTTTGTATCTAAATATGTTCTCCAAAAAAACACGATCCTACAAAAAACCCAAAGAGTGAAGCTCGGACTCCCAGACATTATGTTGACAAAAAATACAAAAAGAGCCTATAATGGACATTCTATTTTTTTAATTTACTACAATTATCCGCGACTCTGCCTACGATATTTAGTTTCACATACAAACGTATGAATTGTGTGGCAAGAGACACGGCACGACACACATTCACTATGAAAATGAATTTGTAAAAATGAAATCCGAAGGTGAAAGAAAGTTATCGATAAGTTCATATGGTAATTAGACTGAAGTGGTAACCACATCATCTGAAGAACTGATAACTAAAGGGGTAAAAAATGAAAATATTTAGAAATCAAATGTCCTTATGTGCATCTTACAAAGGGCATAAAATTTGTTTGTCGATATAGCTTTAACATTAGAACTATCTACAACTGTTTTTTTTTTTATTTCAAATCATGTCTTATTCTGAGATCTTTGACAACTTCATATCAATTAGGTTAACAATTTTACCACATAAAATTAAATCTCTGTTACAGGATCTATGTATTTATCCAAAATAAAAGTAGTCTGTTTGTTTCTGCCTCATATAGGTACTGTGTCGATTCGTTATTCTGTTGCGATATCAAAGAAGGCAAAACCAACAAATTCAATTTTCGGCTTCGTTGGAGTGCTCATTATTGTTATTTTTATTATCGTAGATGAAGAAGGACAACTCGAATAATGGACCGAAGTACATCAAGTATTCACGTCACATGTAATTTTTTTTATTTAAAATCTATTATGAATATAAAAATTTCAATTCCCAGTACAATAGGTACGGAATGGAAACAATGAGACGGAAAAATCGTAGTTTTTTTTGCAGTTATTGAATTCTATAGAACAATTTTTTGTTATCTATTCTATTGCAACTTTATTTATTTTGCAAAAAAATATTATTACTTCAAAAGTAATCATTTTTAATTATAAATAATAATATTTCGTTTTGAATCTACGAAGATCGTAGATTCAATTGAAATTACTATGTTGCTTAAGGCAGATGTTGTAGATTCTTATTACCGACGAATTACAGATGCAGATAATAATTAATAGATGTTTGTTTTTTCTTCATACTGAATATTTGTGTATAATTGTATTTAACGCTGTTTATTATATAATTTGAATCATCATATCTTTTTTATAATTATAAATAATACAGTAATAATTCATATTCAAATAATCATATGGAATGTGATACGACGACAACGATTTTTCATCTGTTTTTCCATTTAGTCTTAGAGTTTAATATAACAAAAGACCTTGTTGTCCTTCTAGTCTACTTAATTCACCGGTGAACACAGGCCCTTGAAGGCTCTTGCTGTTGGGTATGGCACAGTATTGTTCTCACGGAGCTTCCATCGTATAGTCTTCCTGAATAGTTATGCAAGTGGAAAACCAGCTTTCTGTATGAGCGATATATTAAAGTCGACGTCAACGATGGTTGTTCCAATATGAAATCTATCAATGCTGGCGTTTCTCAACGGTCTGTATTATATTCTACGTTGTTTATTCTACATATCAATAATATGCTGCAGCAAGCAAGTGGCACATTTTCTGAATTCGTGGCGATTCTCAACAGTCCGATTTTCACGATCATTTCTACCGCGTACTAGTAAACTGTGGATTGAGCTTCCATCAGAGGTCTTCCCGGAGAGCTAAGACATGGGGTTATTCAATAAAGGCGTAAAGTTCTCCTTCAGAGCCGGCGATGCATTGGCGTCTCCTCTCGGGTTGCACATGCCCTTAGACAACGGTGACTGCTTAATATCAGGTGGCCCGTTTGATTTTTCGTTAGTCTTTAAAATCATAAAAAAAGTTTTAAAAACGATTAACCATTATTGGAAAGTCATGAAAAAACCTTCACAGCTACATAAGCTATCCGATAGTTATATTTCTTCACATCGCTTATACGAGGTTCACAAATCTACTTAGTGGCTTTTTATGCTGCCAAAAAAGTATAACATTCATACGAAATGCGTTAGAGGCCTTGCCAAAAAAGGGTAGTATGTTACTATTCAATTGACTATACGAAAATTATTAAATTTAGTGATCCAGTTAGGACACTTTGTTTGAATTTATTGCACTAAGTTGTTTTATAGGTTCTAAACTGACAATGAAAGCGTAAAAATGGGTTTTGTAATAAGCTACAATTTTTCTCAAGTGTAAGTCGAGGCACTAGCTAGTGGTGCAATCTGGTGAATCGTTTATGAGCCATGACGCCAGTTACAGTTTAGCCCGAGTCGATCTTAAATTTAAGTATCTAAAATAAATTTGCATGTGCCCTAGTAAGTGGCGTAGATATAACGATAATCAGTGTAAGACGGAGAAAGAGACAATTGCATAAAAGTGCAGTACTCAGACAACTCAATTTTACAATTTCTCATTTCTCTGCGTTCAAACATAACACAAGATTTTTTTCTTGTCAATCCTAAGAATTAGTAAGGAAGTTTACTTTTGAGGTTTGACTAGCTTACTTTGAATATAGCTTATTCAGCATGTTACAACTCATAATTTTCCCACTGCTTTGCACAGACAAGGCTGGAGGTCTAGCTAAAAAGTTGACACTGGCTACAACTTACCGCGGCAAAATATTTTTTACATTATAAAAACTTACACGCGGGAAAATAAAAACGTAAGTTATACAGAGATATATATGTGTTAATATAATATATTTATTAGAACGTATTATGAAGGTAAATACGTACCTATTATCGAAATATAAATATGAATTATTCCATTTATAAAAGGCAAAATAAAAGTCACGACCAGTTTAAATAAGGCCTACTATCGTGGACATTTACATCTAATGAACCCCATTTTTTCCGCTGACTTGGACCCCTTGCAGCTCCTCGTTAACCCCTGGGGGTCAATATGGGCCACGTTGGGTATTACGGCCGTAAACAAACATTTATCTGTCACATAAATGTCTAGCCCAACCGAAAATCAAACCCGCGGCCTTTCGCTTCACAAACAGGGTTACTATGGACGGATCTACAGCCGTTCATATCTATGTAAGTTCATTATTACGTAGAATTTTAGGTAACAAAAGCAAAGGTTGCATGCTTTGGAATACTTTTGATGTAATTCGACAGTAGAAATTCAGCGACTGTATGTGTATTCGAAGAGACATCCAATTTAGAAACAGGTTGCATTGCATAAAACACGACGCACCCATAAGTATAATATCTGCCGGTGGAGCGCGAACGGTGTAGTCTCATTAAAACTTTCCTCAGACTGGGCTTGCACGTGTTTTTAATTTTTATCGAGAGCACTCGTCGTTAGCGGGAGGGCGGGGGTTCTTGCAGCGGCTTTGGGTGCTTTGATTGCGGTAATGACGTCTCTCCCGGTCCCCACTATACTCTCCACTCGTCTCTCTTTACTATCTTTAAATTATTATTCCTTTACAAATTAATTCACGGCATCTTTTAATTAAGTGACTTTGCATCTTGCTATGAAAAGGTTACGTAAAAATGTGAACATACTTTAAGCTCCAGCGCACACTATAAGGGTATAAATTTTTGCGCCACGTTTTATAGTAAGTAGCTACGCATTAGTGAATTTAACTGTACGTTTTTATTGCATCTCAATTACTTGGCTGTGCATCAAACCGTATATATAAAACGTAGCTTTTTGACAGGGGTTACTGTTAAAACGAAAAGCGTACATATTTATCTCAGGTATATAATTCAGCGTTAGTTATCCATTGGAACTTTGAAGCGACACGTTAAAGCACAGCTTATAGGCAAAGAATATTATGGTATAGATGAATATATTAATGACAAGGACGCCGGGAAATAATAGTGTCGAAACCAGGTCCGCGCAGGTTTATACTTACTTTGTAATTACCATGTATTGTTTTAAAAATGTGCTGAGGAATTTATGTTGCTGTTTTATCTCCTCAATATTAAAGCACCTTTACGAAACTGTAGTAGAAGCAAAAAATGACGTGCATAAGTGTATTCGCAGAATACCTAAATGATTAAATGATTTTGAATTTCAATAACTAAATGTGTGATAAAAGTAACAATTCGATGCGATGCGTAAATTAAATATTAAAAACGAATTATTTTAGGTATTTTTTAAGCGCGATTTCGACATTCCTATCACTCCGCAAAATTTAAATCCTATCCAGACTTTGCTCCAACAAAATTGGCAACCTTCTTTTGTTGCATTATACTTGTAAAAAGTCGGTAAAATGGTTTGTAAAATAAATGTAATAAGATTTCTTGTTCGATTTATTAATAGACGCATTGTGTTGCGGTTACTCGTGTCGCGTTTTCCGACCCCTGCCACATAGAGGGCGCCCACGTGTTCAAGATATTACAATTAAAATTGAATAATTCCACAGGAATGTCGCGTATCAATATACGGACTTTATTAAAGAATTGTACACCGAGACGATTAAAGATCAGCACCTCACATAGACATACATACACGTAAGCCATACGATTCATCCTTTTCGTATGTGTATAATGTAAGTGCCTTACTTCAAGTATTATATTTAATTTTATTTTTTGGATAAAATTGGATACAGCAACAATGTATGTATCTTTATTCTCACCTTCAACTGAATAAGTCAGTCTCGTTCCAACTTATTTAGCGATCAGGATGGAGGAAGGATGCGATTGCGTTTATAGTTCCTATCGCTTTTTCCACAACAAAACAAATTGATACTTTCAGTCAATATATTTATCACTCACTTCGTTATTTTCCTCAAAACGTTCTAATTAAGTAGATATAATTTTGCTTTTTTTTAATATTGTAAACCAATGTGAAAGAATGTTGTTTTTTTGTTTGCCTATCAATCATGCTCAGACTGCGGGGCAGATTGTAATGAAATTTGGCATAAAAGTCGATTAAAGCCCGTACACACTGCGGCACGGCGGTTGGCTGGCGATGGGTTGACCGCGCAGTGTCCGTACACACTACGTGTATATAAATGACATGTACATATATATGCCTACAACTATATAAAACCTTGAATAGCCGCGACCATGTTCTGCCAATCCGTAAGATTATTCAGACTTATTTGTATTTAGTGATGTGAAAAGTAGGGAATTTTTTTCAACTATAATCGATTTTATTATATATTAGGTATGTAGGAGACACAATATAGCTGTTAAACGAAACGCAGCACCTGGAACGAGTGAGTCCGTCGTTATGATTCAACACTGGGGAACCCGTTTTACAACGGAGCCCAAAGTATAATTTTTTTCTCCGTGCAATTTGCGTCATAAAACGTCGGAGCGGTGAAGCGAGTATTTTGCTCTCTCTCCCACTCACGGGCCTTATGGGTGAGCATAGTGATGCACATTATTGTTGTCGATGAGCGTTCTCGATAGTGTATTTAGTTTTGTAATTATATGAGATTATGATAAAAATGAAAGGAAAGTACATAAAACAACGTATTTATTAAAATAAGAATAATAATGATATAAAATAAATTATTAATTGGGTATGTATGTATTAAAAAACTATAAGTACAAAAGATTAGAATGTAACAAATTATATTAAAAATAAATATAAATACTTGTATCTAAGTTTAAATTGAACAGCAAAAAAGATAATAATTATAATAACTTATAACTAAAATTAAATCTAAAAGTATTTACATTAAAATTCTACATCAGAGTCATCAGAGTCATCTTCACCCACATGAATTACGAGTTCTTCTGCCATAACAATGATCATAACATAACAATATTGCAGCATCCTTTGTATACCGCACCGCCGCCGTGCAGCTGCCTTCGATGACTCATTTGTTTTTATCGGTAATGGCGTTGCGCCCGCGCAACATGCTCACCGCCCTAGCCGGCTTATCTATTATGACCCAAACTGGACAGAGAACAAAAATTATACTATAGTTAAAGGAACAGAGCTGTGTCAGGCCTCACTAGTGTTTCAACCGTGCTGGAGTAGAGTGCCTCTCTGTAACGAACTGTTTCACGTTTCGTCCGTAGTTATAGTTAAAAGTTAATTCTTGTGAAAGGTTATGCTGTTCGAATTATGCATGGAAAAATGTTCGATCGGGGCTCCAGCAATGTTATCCATCAGACATACATATATGAATAATCACGCCTAAATTCTCATGTAAAGAAAATAAATAAATGATTACGCAATGTTTCATGCTCCTTCATCAATACAAATTAGCAGTGATACCTATAGTAGTATATTACGACGACGATGATCACTTACCATCAGGTGGCTCGTTTGTTCGTTTGTCGGTTATTTACAAAAAAAAATTGCCAACTTTGGTCACACACACACACGTTTCATTATATACATACATTTTTAGTTAAAAGGTTATAATGAATGTCTACTTATTGATTTTACGAGTACGACTTCAAATAATTCTTGGCGGATGACAGATGGCGAGTGCATGCAGGCTCGCGGTAAATCCGGTTAGCACGGTCACTACGCGGCCCATGTCGAGCTTTAATGGATTTTTCTCGTCGATTGCTTCCTGCATTAAGGATGCGTATGAGATTAACGGACATTTTGGCTGAATTTTGTTGTTTTTTCATGGTATACTGTTATTTAACCAAACCGAATGAATTATATTGAAATTTTGGAATTATTCATAGTCAGTACGGGTACATTATTAATGGCTCTCGCTATTTATCTGTCGAGAAAAATTGTGTAATAGAATGGTCAGACTGTACCTGTTTGTAAAATTTCTTTTTTGTTAAATTGTGTTTAATCGTATAACAATTGGTTCTTTTACAACGCTTAATTTTTATATTACTGCAATTATAATTAAGTTCGATACTTGTATTAATATGTAATGGACGGAATTTTTTTATAAACTAATTTACTAAAAATTGGTATTACTTTCGCAGCCGAATCACTTACTATATATCACTTGCCTGCGCTAAAATTTTTTCTACATAATTTATATTTCACGGATCTTGTATACATCGATATACATATATCACAATTGATCCGATGTTGGAAATGGCACTCATAAAATATTCAGTTATCGTTGGAAAATATCGCTGAGTTGACATGCACACTATTCTTTTAGGTATCTGTTGATTTGAAACAAAGTAACAGATGAAGATAAAGACGTTATGGTTCACAAACTAAGACAATTGATGTATTCGGTTTATATTTGAGTGCTAATAACAACAAAATATTGAGTTTCTTTATTATGAAGGTAAATTATGTCGATCACTGATGTCGCGTTTGTTTTTCGTTACACCATAAAACAAGAAAGTTTTCAAAAACCTATTAGGCCCTAAGTCTACTATTGGATTTCTTAATTCATGTATATGATAATAAATAAAAATAAGACAAATAATCGACCAGATATTTTGAGCCCCGAAATTTAGCGCATTTTCTTCCCCGAAATTTTGCGGATGCATGCGTACGGTTACAAATTGAGTTTAGTTCGGTCACTGCTTCTTCGATGGACATACATACCAGTTGACAGTAACGACTTCGTCCAACACAATAAAATTTATACTATTCATTTTATGTACTTATGTCTAAGCTTAAGTGAAAAATTGCACTAAACTCATGCTGTAGGTGCCTACAGGTACATAAGTTTATTAAACCTATCGGCCGTTTACTGGAGGTTCACGGATTATTTTTTGTAGTTGAAGAAGTTTAAAGCTCGCATGGTCTCTTTATTTCCGCAGCATGCCTTTTCCAACCATTTTTATGAACGCCCTCTAAAAAGTGAGCACCGATCTCGGACGATTGTTCCCCTGCTATTTCGTCCGGTAAAGAATACGGTTGAGTGTCCTTATTTATATACCCGACGAGTTGTCATAGCCCCAGCACGGGCAAGTTATTTACCTCATCGTCGTTGGTATCGGGATTATCGGGGGCTTGGATTCTGGTGATACTTAATTATAAGCGTTCGTGTATGATGCTTAAAATAAAAGAATAATATCAGTATTTAAATTCCATGCTGAATACTAGTGTATTACCTTCACTATTGCCTTTAGATTGCTCGATTTTAGACTTTACTGCGTGAATTATTTGTATATGGATGTTGTCGCATAAGGTGTACAGCAGTGGGCGGAGGATATGGCAGATACAAGCAGTCTTGCAGCAAATCCTCTTAGTACGGTCACTGCACCGTTCATACCCGCGCCAGCAGTGTGCTCGCGCGAAAAATCATCTAATGGGTTTTTCATGTCGATTTCACACTGCATCAGCATCTATACGAGATTATCAATATGATTTCCAGGATTTCTTCTGGCGGCTTTATGGTTAACTCCAACTCACCTGTTTATTGTATCGATATGTAAGAAGGTACAGGAAGGTAAGAAGGCAATTCTTTGCCTTATAGCTTTCCGTTCCATACTATGAATGCGATTTACACAGAATTTGTTTGACACATTACTAAATTTATTTAAGGCTAATAACCCTGCCCTCGCTCCCCTTCGAGAAACTTGATTATTACGTTAACAAATAGTAATCGCACGCGAAATATTTTTTTGTTTGATGTTATAGATACATCTTAAGACCTTTCTCGTAAATCAGTGTATCTATTGACAAATACCGTATATACCTGTAACATAATTTTTGAGATTATCGCATTCAGACATGCAGAATTTTTTGTTTTATACTTTGAAGCTTGTCTATTCGGAATAATGTATCTTTCAAATGGTAAAATAATTGCTCATATAGGTGCCGTGGTACCGGAAATTACCTTCCACATATACACTAATTCACAAATTATTTATTATAACTATAAGAAATTTCTCAACCGTCAATTCCTAATCAACGCAACAAGGCTATTTTCATATCAAGTATAATTGTGCATAAAAACTCTTCTGTCAGAAACTATTGTTCAGAAGTGGTTGACTTTGTAGTTCGGTCCGAAATCTCAAATAGCTTTTCAAATAAAGGCCAATTTTTTTTTATTGGGTTTTTGGGAAGGATATACAGAAATAAATAATAATATAGATATTATACAACAATAAATAATAATAATGAAGAGGTATTAAAATTGTGTGCATCTCATTCAATCACGCTGCAGAATAAGAACATAACTTACTACGACTACGATTACGTGTAAATTAATAGTGTAAATTAGTGGTAGTAAACTATAAACTTCGAAATATAAGCTTTTATTCTAAAATGTTTTCAAAGAACTGTCCACCAGCATCTTTATAAAGTATGATGCGTCTAAACCAATTTATCCTTTTACTCAGGCGTGTCGTTGCGTCGTTTCGGGGTCTTATTGATAAATGTAGGATTTAGCACTGGCAGACAATTTTTTTTTTTTTAAAACGTTTACACACTCACACCCCCGCATTAGGATTCCCTGTGTCGCGGGTGACGTGGACATACACATATATGACATCACAAACACCCATGACCCGAGAACAAATATTTATCTGTCACATAAATGTCTGCCCCGGCCGGGAATCGAACCCGGGACCCCTCGCTCGGCAGGCAGGCTATGGGGTCGTTTATTGCTATGAACCTTACTTTATTTTTTAAATGTATTTCTTAAGAAACAATATTTTTAAATTCAGAATAGCTATTAATTTTATTAAGGACGAACGGTTTTTCTAGTTACAAGGCAGTTTTTGTAAGTTTTATTATTATATTTTTAAGTGTGTGCGCTGCAGCACCTATATCATAGACATGCCGAGTAAAGCCTGTTTCAAATTTAGCTATCAAGTCGCGGCTTGGTTCCATGCACGTCTGCTCCTGTGATATCTAGTGAATACATCCCGTTTCAATATGCAATAAAGATAATTCGGTTATTCTTTTCAAATAACTTATTTACTGTGCTAAATATATAATTTAGTGTATACGTACACATATATTGCAGATTCCTAGCGAGTTTCTTCTAGTTAAAACCGACTAAAGGCTTCGCGTAGATTGACAACTATTAAAGATTTATAGGATTGATCCACGTTCAGCTTTATGCTTGAAATTCTTCAGGTGCTCGTCATTGGATTACATCGGTGAAAAATGCTTAAAATTATGCTTAAATTGTTTCTCAGGATATAACAAACTCCGTCCATGCCGTTATTTTGCGAATAAAGTGATATTGCAAGCTATCTTGGCACCATTAATAATGATTACACTGAAATCTATGCGGCTCATTGTGGACCCGTCAAGCGCTGAAGGTTTTTGGCATTAATTTTGTAATTATTGTGCGATACATTGTTAAGAACAAGGTCAGATAAAATTGGTAGCTTTTTGCCAACTTTGTTTCACTTAGCCGTGTAAGTATGGGAATATATATATTTTGCAAACGCTATGAGCCGTTGTTCCTTTTCAAGGTTTCCCCCTCGAAAACAAAAAAAGGTGTTAATCACATTATTTCCAAGTCAATATTATATCTTTGAGAACATTAATGCTAATATTATTAAGAGAGATTACGAATTTGTGAGTTTGTGTGCAGAGGAAGAGTGGCATGAAAGAGACATGTTTTGAAATAGCCATTATCAATTACGCAGTAGTTTCAGACGAATTATGTACGAATTAGAATTTTAAATTAGCAACACATGCCAGTTGTCACACACTAACGTTTAACAGTTCCCCGAAAACGAAACGATTCTTTTACCATTTGAAAGGTACATTATTGCGGTTGGACATAGGCTATATATAAAATATGTATATAACAATTAATTGTTGATTCCGAAAGAAATAGGGATGGGCCGCTACTCTTTTATAAAGTGGCCTGCAGTTTGCTTTTTAACTGACTTCAAAAAAGACGAAGGTTGTATGTTCATGTATATTCGTATTGAATTTTTTTGTCTATGTCCGTTGTTTGTGAATCGATTTTCATGTTTCTTTTTTATGGTATTGTTCTCTTGTAAATATGGAGGGGATTTTATGGTTCTAGATATAAAGAGGGGAACATTTCAAAGTAGTAACACATAGTAACATAAAGTTGTATAAAATTAAAGCGACTCCAAAAAGAAAACCTACAAAATCGAACTAAAATATAAAAAATATTATAAATAAAATATTATTATTTACGCTACATACGGAAATGTTTGAAGGTGCCAAGGCTGAAACACATAGAGATTTAAAAACCTAATTATTAACAACAGAATAAAGTAATATAATAATTCTACTCTAATTTTCATCGCTACAGCTGCGTTTATTTCACACATCGGAACTTTATACCGTGATGATTATAACTTGTGCTGTAAAACCGCCGTCACTAACAAGTTAATTGTTATCTCCAAGATTTAACAAGTAACTTACCTATCAGATCAAGTTTAACCTTGCTATTCACGACCTACGAACGTGTATAATTAAATTGTCTAACTGACATTATAAGTCGACACTATTTCCAAGAGTTAAATCAATGCTTTGAAGTATCCATAATTTAATGGATATTTGTTTTCTACGAAATGTATCATACATTCAATTTAGTTTCATGTCACATGAATTATATGCTACCGATTGATTGAAACAATAAGATTTATTTTTATATATTTTGTAGATATATGAAATTAATTGGGGGTCAAATAAAGTGACTTATACAATTTGGAGGGTTTTGATATTCATAAATGCTACAGGTCTAACCAATTCTAGTAATTGATAAAATGCCATTCCACGGGTATGCAATGTATACATTCATTGAAACTTTTACTTAAACGTCGCATTAGAAGTTGCTATAAGTTTGTTGTAATCAACGTTTCCCAATTCTGGTACCATTTTTGACGCGATGTGTAGATTTCACGAATTGAATTATTCTTATCAAGTGTGTTTGGCTTCAACATATTATCTGCCAACTGCAAGGCACAGGTATTTTATTGTAATTGAATGGACCCGAACTCTACTTCATCACGTTGTTATTTTGGTTTTAGCAAACACTCACCCATCTTACTACCGACCGCACGAAAAATTGTTTAATTTCATTAACCAGTTTCAATCGGTTTATCAATCATGATTTATATAAGTCATCGAGCAATGAGCGAGTGTACATAGGTACACTTGATTTAGCATATATATAACCGACATTATACACATTTTAAAGAAAGAAACAAAGCATGTTTATTTGGTTATAACCAAAATATAACCTATTGCGATTAACACTATATTTCATGATAAAATGATTTAAATGTATATAAATTACTATCAGCACCATAAAATTTTGATGGAAACAGCCGCACTCTAAATAAGGTGTGCGAAGTTACCTAAATATCGACTTAGTGAAATGGACCATGATGATGACATAAAATACTAAAATCCGAAGTACCAGTTACACTTAAAACAAACTTACCTAAGGTAATTGTTCGGGAAGTTTGAGCTATTCATATACTCGTAGTGTACCAAGTTAAATCGCTGACAATGTCATGTCTGATTGTCGCGTGAATTATGCATTAAAGTCATGACCCGTTATAATTGTTACCGTATTCATTACTGTACTCAAACCTACCATTTACATTATGAGGGCTACCATGATCGTTTTCCGATCATAAAATTCTTTATTTTTAGCTTCAACTAAGTTTTACATATTTTTACGTTTGTATAATTAGTATCGATCATGCTTTATTAGTATATCGGTTCTATAATATTTGTCATACAATCAATAGCCATTATTTTATTAATCAAGTGAAAGTATCAGAGTTGCCCTACTGTTGACGAAAATCTTCCGGGGATGTTCGAGCCCCCTTTCATTTTCGGATATCACCACCTTTTACATTTTTCCGGTGGTGGTTGCATATTTTAAAAAATATAATTTTTATAGTGTATGTTGGCTATATATAATTATATAAATTTAGTGTTAATAATTTTTTGACAAGCACATAAAGTCATAACTATCAAATAGTTAATTAACGATCTCTTTAAATCTCCAAGGAGCTCATATATTTTATTTTAGTGATGAGGTTATAGTTTTTTCTTCAGAAGAGTTGGGGCAATACCCTAGGATAAATGAATCATGGTTACACAAAGCAAAAAGTGGTCTGGTCTGATATATAATGACATCTCATGTGGTTTTACAAGGCAGAGGAGGAGGGCGCCATGACAGCGACAGCGCTAGCGTTGGCTGCGCTTGCGCTGATTACTCTGAGCAATGGCGCAAAGGAGAAACCGGTAAAGATCGCTCGATTGGTTTTTAATAATCTGATAAAATCGACCCCAGCTGTGCACACTTTAGAAATCGATTTTATGCCAAATATATTTTAATAAAAACTGACATAAAATTTTATTATTAAAGAAAATTTATAAAATATATTAAATTTATAATTTTGCGTTAGTCGGTACGATTTAGTTTGTTGTAATGAATAATTTATTGCTGGTGTCGAAAGATTTTCATACAACATTTAATAATATATTTAATAGGTGGTAAAATAAAGCAGTGATAGTTTCAACGTTGGTTTTCCGTTGACTAGATACCTGGTCGGGTTCGAATCCGGTACGCACTTCTAACTTTCTTATACTAGTAAATACTAGTTTCGTCTAAAATAGTCAGTTTCGTAATTAATTTATCTATTTTCAAGAATGTTTGCGATATTGTCAAATTTCTCCATGTAATCAATTTTTTTTATTCATTACAAATCTCATAATTTACTAAGGATGAATCTTCGGCTAGCTTTTAACACTGGGTTCTTAAATACTTTTAAAAAAATTGTGATTTTTTATTGTGGCACAAAATAGTGGATGGATTCTTTATTTATTATGGCGGGAAAATGTTTTGAATATGTTTAATGAATAGTTGCTTTTAGAAAAATAATATTTAGTCGCATTTTAATTGCTTCTTATTTTGACTATGACTTATGAATGAAGCTGGAAGATTAACTTTGTTGTTTCTGTGGATAATATTATGGGATTGATAATTCACTTATTATGTATTTTTATTTTGTACAATAATTACTACTTCAGTTATAAGTAGTTGTTGTTTCATAAAGTTAAATACTATTTTTTATTGAGCTTGCTTTGAAATTGGCGGATTTTCAAACAAACTTTCATCCCTTATTTCATCCACTTAGAGTTGGAGTATCAATATACTTTCGTAGGAGGTGTTTACATCATAAAAGGAATCCATAGTACAGATTACATGCTTTCTAGCTTTACTAGTTTAGGCTCTGCGATGATGAATCAGTCATTCAGAACATGTCTTTAAATATATTTATATAGATGTTTAAAAGTTTTTCATAATATTTTCAAAAGTTTGTAAACATCAACCAATCCATACTTGGCCAGCGTGGGAAACTGGTTTGTGCCCCTCACACAGAGAAAGGAAATCTTAATCCACAAGTAGAACGGATGATGATGATAAAATTTTTTGTAAGGTTCGCTTCGTGCAAACTTGTATTTGTACACTGTAAGAGGGAATTCAGTCTACCGGTTAGCAATGACGCTTCAAATAGTTGAATATGTAGACGTACTATAGTGCAGTGGATAGCAAGCACCAGATGTATTGTACTTTATATTTCGTGCTAACAACACTACAAGTCACAAGTGTGAAATATCGATATCAAATACAGAAAAAACGTAGAGTATGTGTTACATTTTATTTTTTTGTTACTTTAAAATTTTATTTATTTGTTGCTACTTCGATATTAATCTAATATATAAAATTCTCGTGTCACAGTTTTAGTTACCATACTCTTCCGAAACGGCTTGACCGATTTTGATGAATTTTTATATGTATATTCAGTAGGTCTGAGAATAGGTTGTTATGTATTTTTTATACTCCTAAGTGATAAGGGTGGTTCACCCCAAATTAATTTTTTTTTTTGGACAATTTTTTTATTTTTATTTTTTTATCATGTGACATTAAAAATACATACAACCCTAAATTTTCAGCCTTCCACCATCAACTCCTATTTTTTAATAGCAATATTAGTAATCCAATAATTTTCAACCCAGGTTGATAACCGTTTAATTATCACTTGATTAGTTATCCCCGCCAAGCGTCTACCGGTGTAGCTTTTGACCCAGTAAACAGCACGGAGTAGGGATGAGACCTCTTTTCTCACTACCTACAGTTTTCGGCCATTATTATTATTGTTTGTACATCAGTCGTAATAGTGACGTTTACAATTATCATTTTACTATTTCAGTGTTATTTTCAAATAAATTTATCATTAATTCATATCACACCATGTTTTTCACACGGATAATTAATTATACGGGGCATGCTCTCGAGTGGGCAGACTATCCAGTTTGCTTGTGTTAGCTAAAGATGGGATAACAAAAAATATTGTACATTGCTTTAAGGGATTGTTGATATTGTATTTTTAGGAAAATTATTATAATTAGCGATATACATATATAATATATATGGCAAAACAACGTTTGCCGGGTCAGCTAGTAATAATATAATTTGCCTAGTAATATAACTTTTACCTTGTAATTGTTGGTAGTATTTGTTTCACGAGTTTAATTCCTGTCGTGAGTCGAATTCATTTATCACCGAAACGTGGTTGTGGTACAATCAAATTCAAGGAGTACGTTAGTAGGAAAATGTTGGGCGTTGGGGTTGATGGATGAGTAACGTTGCTCGCGACACTATTCCTCAACGTCGTCTTCGAATACGTAATGCACGAGAGTCAACCCCGCTATAGTTCCACTAGTTCCTTACTAACATAACTGTTTAATTTACTAATTATAAGTCTAATGTTCACCATCTATGGAGTCGCCTAATTTTAGATTTAAAGGAAAGTCCAACATCGCTTTTTTAGCAATAGTTCAAAACCTTTTTTGGAAGGTTTTAGGTTAACACATTCGTCTACCAAAATCCGTTCAATCATTCGATCCATCCAGGGGTCTTGAGTACTCTCGATTCAAAAATGTAATAGGTAATACACGACAATTAGAAGTAAACTTACATACTAGTAAGCCGCCCTCACTTCGCTTCAGAAAGCTAAACCTTACGCTTAGAAATAACACCAGCATTGTTTTAGGACTGGGTTTTGCTCATTTTGTAAATTAAAAATATTTTAATTTGTAACTTTTTCATCTATGAACGGATTGAAATAAAATTAATGAACTTTAACTATTAAGTGATGCTTCCTGCAATACATTAGAAAACCATAACGAAATCGGTTAAGCCGTTTCTGAGATTAGCACGGATGTTTTAACGCACAGACAAACAGACACAAATTCTAACAAGTACCTATTGTTTTGGGTTCTATTGCGTTAATAAAGACTCCTAATAATAATTTACTCATATATCCTTCATATCGAGAAACCGATAAGTAAAATTACATAATTAAATACGTATAGATTTAACTATAAAAATATATATAACTATACTTCACTCGTGTATGAATATAGTATAATGGAGACGGTACAACACCGATAAAATTAATATTTAACGGTATGAAACAACTTGATGCGCATTGGGTTACTCCCGTAGGAATCTCGTCTTAATAATTTTCTTTGAAAATGTTATCCCATTTTTAATATTGAAACAACTTCTTTGGGTCTTCGTGCTCACAAAGGTAACATATGTAGATCAGAAGAAGACTAAGGGATTGAATAATGTACAAGTGTCTATTTTTGAAATTGAACATTTAGGTACTTAGTTTTAGGATTTTTGCTATAAAATTAATTTTTTTTCGTGACTATAAATCCAAGACTTTCATATTATAAATTTTTATAAGCTTTCGATTTTTAATGCTAAGTAAAAATTCATTTCTTTTGAGTAGTTTTTATATGTATAATGTTGATGGAATTATAGGTAAAACTAATAAAATATTCCGATGATTTATTTCGTGTTACAACACGAAGTATGTTGTACTCACTTCTATTAAATAATATAATTTTAATAATATGTCTCTTTTTTAACCACATAGTAATAGTGAGCCTGTATAAGCTTGTACCACCAACACCTTTAAGCTTGCCTAAGTTTTGCGACTCTCTCTAAGTACATTTGTGTCTTCAAATGTATATTTTATTTATAATATTCTCTTTAAAGCAAAACGCTTCGAGATCACAGAAGCCAATTCAATGTTAATTTTGAAACAAATTCGTATTTCAGGAACTTAGCGATGAAATCAAAGAAATAATACAACACGTTCACAAACAGTGCGTCAGTAAAACCGGAGTCGCCGAGGGTAAGTTTACAGCAATTTTATTTCCGTTCACCTTTGTTCTTTAGCATGCGTATGACATGAAACACTAAGGGTGGCTAAGCTTCACAACACAGCATTCGAAATAATAAAAATATCTCTTGGGTAATATTTACTTCTGTTTTTCGTTACGTGTATGTTCAATTTCACATCAAGTCGTTAACTTGATGTCTTTTTATATTGAACTAATCTTTATTACACGAAATTTAGCGAGCAAAGTATTTTTAACTACACGTTTTATCTAATATGAATTGTTTATTTAAATGATAAAGGATGGATATGTGATTGGTATTATGGAAACACACAATTAAGATATCACAATCTCCAAGACCCGTGAAAAAACATTTATCTATCAACAAATTGCAATCGGTACTCTTTCCTATCCTATCCTAACTATTTTATGCTTATTTGTATTTGTACATTGCATTTTTTATGCTTAAATACTAATGATATTCTGCATATGGAAGTCACTACTTACATGTTTCACTTACAGTCTAGCGATTTGAAGGTCGGTCTGCCGCATGGAGAATTCAGATCCGAAACTAGTAGTTACCTCGGGTTTTTAAACTACATACGTCTTTTAGAAATTAATTGACAGTTGCTTCGGTGGGGGAAAAAAAGGAGGTTGATTACCATAGGGTGCCCTAAAGCTCTGAGTTGGATAATGGATTTCGGTCTTTGAGCTTCACATTGTATTGGAGGCCTTTCGACTTATCGCATGTTAACATTGAAATATTTAGTTACAGTACAATCATTGTTTTGGTAAGCACGCCTCATGTTTGCGTACATTTAAAAGACTGTATTGTTACCTGCCCCCAGAGGATATAACGAATTGCGAAAACGGCATATTTAAGGAGGACAACAAATTGAAGTGCTATATGTTTTGTCTAATGGAGGAAGGGAGTCTTGTGAGTCATATGTCATTTTGTTTATTTTTCTCTTCACCCTACTCGCGCCCGTTACACGTAATTTTTTTTTTAATTAATGATTTTTCTTACGCTATCCATTAATAATAAGACATTAATAAGACTAATGGCTTATTTAAATAACGTTTCTGTCTCTCTTTATAAAAACATTAGAAGCAGACAGAAAAGTATTTTTTAACGATGAGTATATTACTAGATTATAGAAGCATTTCATATAGTAAGCAAATCCTTGCAACAAAACGACACTATTGTTTAGCGGTGTCTTATAAATTACTATTAAAAGACTCATACCAAAATGCCACACTTGTAAAGGTCCCAACATCCTTCGAACTTAAATACAAAATTGGTCGGAACAACTTGTTCCTTACAGTGGTCATATCCCAGGAACATACTATGGTAATATGGTAAAATTAATATTAATTTAATCGAATATATTATGTAGGTTGGAGATTGCTACGTGAACGATAAGACTGCCTATTACATACATTCACTTAGCTCTACATCATTATTTCATGTTACAGTTTTGCTGTACAATAAGATTTTATTCTTTTGCTCACAGTATTCAGTAATAAAATAATATACTTTTAGTATTCATTTTTTATACTTCTATAGTGTTCTCTTATACCGAAATCGTAATTAATAACTTACTAGTGTTTACTAAATATTTACTTGCTATTTGAACAATATCTCTCCCGCGGTGGTAATCCGCGAACCAAATTAATTTCCACTAAGAACGTTTCTACTAAATGTTTTTAGTATTTATATTTATGATCTGAATGTATACTTCTTTATTTTTTAGCTTGTATCGATTTCTTTATAATAAAAGTTATATTTAAGTACTAGCAAATCGTCCTCGCTTCACTTTAGAAAAATTACGCCTTACGCTTAGAAATGTCTGCATTAAGATTAATTCATAACTGTTTAGTTAAAGAGGATTTGCAACGAAAAGAACTTTAAATATTAAATAATGCTTCCTGCAACACATTAGTGAAACCATAACGAAATTTGTTAAGCCGTTTCTGAAATTATCGCGAACAAATGCACAGACAAAAATCCTAGCAACTATTGTGTTGAGTTCTTTTGTGTTAATATTTATAACAGATAGATAGTAGTACAAACATTTACTTAGGTTGTCTGGATTATCTTAACGTTGTTATGAATGAATAACATCATGAACGGTCACAAACTGATATTAAATATTAATTGTTAAGGTCGATGATGATGGTAATATAGACTACGACATGTTGATCAGTCTCATTCCCGAGCAGTATACGGACAGAGTGACTAACATGATGATACCTTGTAAATATTTGGGTAAGTTTAATCAAATATTAGTAGATATATTAAAGTTCATCTTACATATCCAGTCGCATATAGAGTAAATTAAGGACGAATTGTCTACATTATTAATGGATTTTCATATATTATTAATGGTAAGTGGTCACCGATGCCCATAAATGTCAGTAACACCATATACATCACCACTGAATTGTCTGTGAAGAAGGTGTCACGGTAACGGCTTCTTCACCAACACTCTGACACCGCAACTGGGTACACTTTGTAACATTTCACGTTAAACCGCGTTTTTCTACATAATTTTTAAAAAGCGCTAAATATTTCGCTAATTAAGTTAGTTTATTAGTCGGAATTTAGCCATCTTGATTGTCTTAAATTAATGAATACTGGATTGAAATAGTTTTGGCGTAATATTTGGAAAAGTATTGAATAGTTCAAAAATAAATAATTTGGATTCGGAGTCGGCTCACTACATTATTAAAGCGCTTTTTATTGATTGTAAGTGCGCACAGTTACAAATGGAAACACCAGGGGTGTCAATGAAATTTTGCCGGCTAGGAAGGAAGGGGTGAAATCGATTGTTACCTGGCATGTTTGCAGTCGAAACACGAAATCTGTTGATCTTTACAGTAATCCCATATAAATATAACAGTTACACAATTTGAAAGTTCCACATGGAGGAAAAATTTAACGTAATTTTTAATCTTTGGTCGAACATTTATTTCAGATACACCGGGGAAAGATAAATGTCAAAAGGTGTTCGATGTCCACAAATGTTCTTACGAAAAAGATCCAGATGTAAGTTCAATTATTTTTCCTATTCGTTTCGTACATTTGATGTCATTGTCTGTCTGTCCGGGTGCCACACCAGTTTTTTCGGGTTTTGGAGTAAACTAGAAAAAACAATTAAAATATCAAAGGAAAAAGTTGTCGTCGATGGTTGTTCGTCGCAATCGATGGCTACCAACGCCAGAGTTCCTCAGGGGTCCGTTCTGTCCGCTACTCTATTCCTGCTGCATATCAACGATCTGCTCAAGCCCGGTATCTATGGGTATGCAGATGATAGTTGTGACCAGCCGAAACCTTGGGCCAGCAGAGACGAAATACAGTCCGAAAGAGAGGCCATAGTTGAACGTATGAGTCTCACACTTCGGGCAGTGTATGAATAGGACGATGCCAATCTTGTAAGTTTCAACGCCACAAAAACACAGACGTGTCTGTTCAGAGCCAAGAGGAAACCCATTACCTTGGCACCTACTTTTCAAAATGTGTCCTTAGAATGCACTGACCGTCTTCAAATGTTGGGAGTTGAAGTTGTTGAAGTGAACCTCAACTGAGGTCGGTTCATCGAGTCTAAGGTTAAAGCGGCTGCTAGAAAACTGGGGGTCCTTGCGAAGGTGAGGCAGTACTTCACAACAAGTCACCTTTTAATCCTGTATAAAGCTCAGGTTCGACCATGTGTCAACTATGTGCCAAATGTCATCTATCTGTATTGGACTCGATGCAGAGGCGTGCAAAGAGGTTCATTGGTGACCCAGATCAGGTTGAAACCAATCTGCAAAGCCTTGAGCATAGACGTAGGGCATAGTATACAGGGCATTGTTCGAGTAAATTCCCTCATCCCCGTTCCTCCAGCGGCCAACTCGACGTACGGCAGGTATCCACCCTTAAGTACCACTTACTCGAACGACGCGGTTTGCGTCTTTATACATTATGCGCAATGCAAAGGACTGAAGTAACTTGCCCGCGTTGGTGTTCCGGCTACTTACAATGTGGGAGTCTTCAAGAGGATAGTGCATAGGCTATTATAAGTTTATGCGTTCAACATCTTAGACTTCAACACCACTTACTATCAGGTGGGATTGTTATCAAGCATTAACTTATTTTATGTAAAAATCGAAAGAGCTCATAGCATGAGAGTATAACTTGCTTTATAAGTGGAAATTATATCTGGGTACATTCACCGTAAAGAATTTCGGACTATAAAAGCACGTGACGGAAGCACAATGGTTTTACTCGTATTATTTAATTAAACGATACTGTGAGGTCTTTTCAATAACAATGTCCTAAATAAAATTAAATTACTATTATTAATCTATTAAATATTTAGCTTAAAAAAATGAAGTTTATTTATTAATATACGGTTGTTTGTTTGCAGTTTTACTTCTTGTTTTAGAAACTTAAGGGCAGCTGACATTAGGAGAAGATTTTTTCTGAAATAAGCACAACAAAATTAAATTCTCGTTATGAATACCTTTCCTTGTATTTTTTTGACAAGCTCTATATTTCATTATGTATTTTGTTCCTATATTATTTCACCCGAAGGCCGACACGGCGCAGGGGCCGTGACTCGTTTGAAGACCATTTTCGGTGGCTTAAACATTCTAACACAAACATTGAGAGAACTTGTAACTGATCGTTGTGGTGCAAAAATACTAGGAAGATTAATTCAAAAAGATGGGAGAAATGTCGGGATTCAGAAAAAGGTTTATAATAATAGGCGCAGCACTTACATACTTCATGCTATTAATATTTCATTTAGGTATACATGTAACATATGCAAATGAGACATTATAGCGAAAACTACTAGTTCTAGTTATCTGTCACATAAATGTTTGCGGCAACCAAGACTCGAACCCGGATTCCGTGGTTCGACTGTCTGAATAAATATTATCTGATTGTATTTTATATGATGTGTAAACGAAACTAAAGCTCAATTTAGATGTTGATTATTGAAAATAGTTCTTGCTTATAACAGGTATTTTTATTTAACGTTGTACAAGTTAATTTAAAAGTACGACTATACATATAAAAATTTAAAAAATATACCTTAATTTTAAGATTAAAGTATGTATCTCGTAAGCAACTCATTGACATCGCAGAAGTCGTGGGGCCCTCACAGGATATAGCGTGCTAATATTATCTGTACTCGACGGTAGGAAGGAAATACTTGTAAATAACGATGTAATTTGGCGGTAGCCGCAGGCCCACGGCTCGTCTATTTTTTATGAAATCTTTCTCAAGTTTATTCAGGTTTTGAAAGAAGTATAATATTTCCTAAGAAATTAATTTGCTTGACGGGAAATAATTTCTTGAAAGAAAAATAAATGAGTTCGAATCTTGTAAAATGTGTAATTGTGATCTTTATTGAAATGAAATTCAAAGGAAATCTGTTCGCAAAGGCAATTTCGAAAATTTTGTTCCCTTCACGTTTATAATACCGAGTACATAGTGAAATACTTTGCGCCATTAAAAGTTGTTGGTATTTAATTAAAGAATTTATGTATTTCTGGGTTATTTGTTATACGTCTAAAAGGTTTTGAAGATTTGAGTTTTGTTTTTGAACGACTCTTAAATTTATGTTTGTTGCTCTATTGATCCTCAAAAGCTCTCTACTACATAAAACCATTGCAAACTCATTGCAGCTTATCTGCAATATGTCTTCTCTTAGAAAATTAATACAAAGTCCGCCATCGTATCATAGATTAACTGATTGGGCCTAACTTGGTTTTAACACTGAATGATTCGTGAGTGGCCGAATGAGCGTTATTCTCAGATCGCTGTGTAGCGGGAACCTTTGTTTAGCCGGAACCAAGTCGGGCGAATTTGACTAAACAGCGACGTGAGTAAGCCGCTATATATTTACTCAGTGTTCACTAAAATTAACATTTTTGAGAAAACAACAAAATTTAATAAATTGCCTTATGTAAATTTCCTTCATACATATATTGAAGATAATGAAATAAATTTCTAATATACGCATAAATACAATTTGAATGTTTTCGGATTTTAACTCTGTTCAATCTATTGCGATTTACTATGAGTGGGCACATTCTGCTGCAAATATACAAAAATATAAAAGAGGTTTTTTTTTTATCTACACTATATCCTTCGTTTGTACATAACTCTTATAAGATTTTTATACGAGTGGATAAACGGCTAATCTTAGTGTAGTTTACGAACCATAAAACATGCTTTATTACCAACTGTTCAGCTAATGTTCAGTGATGTAACTAGAGAGTGAACTTAAAGATTCACATTACAATAAAAGAGCACGTTATTTAACAGCAAAACGACATTCAAAAGACGGAAAAACCGAGGGTCGGAACATCTGCACATAAAGAGGCAATTTGGAGATTGCCGAGGGCGAACAACCGCCACCGAGAATTGTACTCAAATGTATTCAAAATTAAAAAAAAAAAAACCGAAAATATTGCAGAGGAATTCATTGCGGTAAAGTAAACATGAGCGGGTCGTTATAGACTGTGGATGGAGCGCGTGCTCGGTGAGACAGCGAGGTTGAGGGTTGACGCATTGTGCTCAGTTACTGTCGTCGAACCAGTCCGTGCCTTCACCGAACTTACCTCGTTTGAAGTTTCGGTCCATAGTTCTCACTAGCTTATGTTATTTTAAACAGGTACCCTTTGTTGTTGCTCTCTGAAACATAAATGCTTTTAGTTGAAAACTTTCGACTTTTAGTATTCTTCGTTCTCTTTTTTATAACTGTATTCAGGCTAACAAGGAGAAAATGCTGCGAGTATAACTTGCTCAGCTGTCTTTAGTTACTAGTTTAGGTTTTTGAGTGGGATTTCAGTAGCAAAGTGCGGAAATTCCATCACAACTTTATGAAAGCTTCAATAATAATAAATATTTATATAAATATTTATATTTATATTTATATTTATATTTATATTTATATTTATATTTATATTTATATTTATATTTATATATATATCCAAATGTTGTTATAGGTAACACCTGAATTAGTAAGACTACGATTTTTGATTTTAGAAGCTATTTGAAAGCGCATTTAGTCTTTTATCAATAAAAATCTCAATGTTATAATATGATGGATATTTATATTTTGATTTGCATGTATGATCGTTTTTAAAGTGCGAATACGAAAATTAATATCGGTTTAAGTTAAGGAAAGCGAAAGGTCGTAATCTTTAGCTGTCATTATGACAGCGATAACTCAAAGGTAATATCTATATTAATAAATAAAATTGTAGTGTCTGTTTGTAATATTAAAATACCGCTTTTATTACATGCATATAAATTTACATACGGTACATATACCAAAATAATTTTTTTTACAATTTTTGTCTATCTGTCTGTCTGTCTGTTTGTTCCGGCTAATCTCTGAAACAGCTGGACCGATTTAAAGGGAATTTCACTGACACGTAGCTGATATAATAAGGAGTAACTTAGGCTACTTTAATTACTACTAAATAACTTTTTTATTAAATTCCACGCGTACGAAGTCGCGGGCACAGCTATTCATACTATATAAACAACTAACATAGTATGTAATGTTTCCGATACATATTTATTTGCTTGGAATATTATTATTTAATAAAATTATTAAATAAAAAGCAAAAAATACGTAACCTACATTCAAATCGCATATCATAATCACCATAAATATTAACATATTTCATCGACATTAAAATCAACAATCGTGTCAGCATCTTACACTGAAAAAACATTAGAGTTAGTCAGTAAACTAGAACATTATAAGTACAATTAAGTGAATTAACCGAGTAGTGCGGATGTCGAAATTTGGCGCGAACTTACCTACCGACGGTGGGAGGCCGCTGCGGCGACGCGGACGTGCGCTCGCTTAACCGCGTTGCCGCATCCACCGTTATACTATTACGGTTTTAACAAAGTATAAAGCCATACGACCAGCATTATAATTTTTTAACGGGTAATAAAATATTCACGAAAACATAAACATTGTTTTGACTCTTGCAATAAGGTCAACTTAACGGATGAGGATAAAATCGGACACTCGCTGGCACAAGATTGCTAAATTCAACGAATCGGGGATTTTACTTTTAATCAGCCGTCAATCAAGTGTATAGTGGAAATAAAATCGGGTATAGTGTAAATGCATAGGTGCCTCATTGAACAGAAAACCATTCCCATAGTCTTCGTTTTACCACTGTAATTATACCGTATTTATTAAACATAGCCACACCGTAAGGCCCACCTGCTTTTAGCGCAGTTCAAGAAAACACAGCAGCTTGATGAATATGAGTGATCATTGTGTTCACAATCCACAGAGAATCATAGTAAGATAGTTGATCTTAAAACTCTTGTATTTTTATGACCTGTTTTCTTTAACGGTAAGGTTTTAAGTAGTGTATGTTTTTCGACAACAATGCCTTGATCATATATTTGGTGTCTCGGACATCCGTGGGCGAATTTGATTTTATATTACACTATTAAATATGCATCTATTTATCGGCTATTGACATAAACAATTTATTTTTGATAATTTTTTAAAAATTTTGGGATCTTCATAAAAATAGACAGGAAATAAAGTACTTTTGATTCTGTGTTGTCAAGAAAATTAGTAAAGCGCGAGTAAGGTGGCTTAAGGCTGCGGATGTTGCAATTTGGCGCTGCGCCGGCGTAATGACGTGCTATTGGCGACGACCGCGGCACGTGCGTCGCCTGCCGGCTTCGATGGCGGTCAGCTCAAGCAGCTCATCAAGGTACAGCTTCAATATAAGCTCAGCTATAAATAAAATCGAGCCCAAATTCCTGTGGTCTAATTTAAAAATAGAATTAAATACATTTTCTTCTATCTTTAATTCATTTTTTGTATGCTATATGACGTGATTTTTTTAACCCACGTGTTCTCTGTATGCTGTATTGAATTTTGTAAAATATGGCGTTACAAATACGTTGTCACGGTTATACATATATAAATATAATAAAATATAAATAAATTAATTAATACCTGTAAGATTTTTGTTATAAATAGATATAGGTACTTATGGAGTTTTAACTATGGATTTTTGTCATTATGGTGCAAGTATATAGAAGAAGTACAAACAATGAAGTACAATTGTAACAAAGGTTACAATTAATTATCTTGTGTTATTGGAATATAAATCTTAAATTAATAAATAAAATGCAATTATAAGTAAATTCAAACGTAATTATATAGCGTACATTTAAATTGGACCGGAATTTTCTTTTTATGTTACAATTAAAAAAAATGTATAATAATGCACAAATCTCGAGGTTCTACACCTGTGGACAACAAAGTCAATCGATTTTATTAAAAAAAAAAATTAAGAAAATAAATGTGCAATATATTAGATAAGGAGTTACATTACATTTAAGAAGCAGTCAGTGTATAATTAATAATGTTACAATTTCCTTTCTCTCTTCGGACCGATGCGAGACACAATTTGTATGTAAATAAGAAAGCCAGGTCCAACAATGGAGTTCTACTTGAAACAAGCACCCAATACTATCAACTCTTTGGATTCACTTCACACTCCTCTATATTTTTAAAAAAGGGCACTGAAACATTTTTTATAGATTTTTTTTCCTATAACCAAAATACTTTAAATACTCTTATATAGGAAAGTTAACTTAAACAATAATCAGGCGTATGATTTTAGTTTATAATTTAGTTAAAAATGACTATGACTATGCATTTTAACAAAATTATTCAAAAAATTAAAGTAAGCATAATAAAATCATCGACACAACCAATCAAATTAATCCGTAATTCACTATACATATAACTACTGTAGCTATGTCTCTTAGTGCAATCTTTTCAGCATGTGAGGACACAATTTATATGTAAATACGAGGAGCGAGTTGGCGCTACGAAGTGCTACGGGAAGTACTCTACGATATCGGTATTCTCTGGACCTTCTTTTGAATTACACGCCTTTATGATTTTACGTAGAATGTCGTTGGAAAAATAAGACGATTCAGTGTATTTTGACAATTTGTAGAGAATTAATGTATAACAGTATAATATAGCTGACAAAGTAAATTTTCTAATTATATTAGTTATGTGGATTCCTATGTGTTTATATTTATTTATTTTTTATTATTAAAGTAATTTTTTTATTATTAAACTTGTACAATAAATAAAACAAGGTCTGTTACATGGAACAGTGCACTTTTCACTTGACAATGGCGACGAAATAATAATAATTACAGTAGTATGATTATCAATTAAATTATTTCAATCACGGCAACGTTTCTAACTTGAACTTCTTTCATTTATGGTTCAAAATAATTTATTTCTTCATTTTTGAAACTTATTGAAAGAGATAAAAATAATAATTATTGTATATCTTGAATATTGAACAGAATTCATTAAATAAAATGACATGTTTTAAACTCACTATATGTACTAAATAATTTAATAAGATACTGTATTCACCTATCATGCCTATATGACAGTCGATGAGAGGACATGGTAGATATCACAAAGACATATTTTTTTCTCTTCGCAAAATACCCGGGTATCTATTCGGGTGGGTTCCGAATTGCGTAAAACAAATTATAACGTTTCTGTAATCTATTCACTAGCACGAAACAATATATTGGTACAGAGTACGTACGTGAAACAAGCCAATTATCCAAACAAATTGAGTTAGCTCCCGCCCCGCGCTGACGTAGCCGTCACCCGCGTCATAGTTCCTTTCAAAACGCGTGTTGTGCTACTTCGGAAAGGTGTTTGTTTCGGAGGCGCGCCGCAAAATGAATATTGATGACTTCATGGGGGCCGGAGATGATTTGCTGAAAAATTGACTTCATTTCATCGTTTTATTGCCGAACCGCTGCGAACCGACTGTGATGAAGACTAATATACATGTTAATTTTATTTAGTAACGATAAAAGATGAATTTAGGAGCGCCATTAACGTGTGCGTCCATTAAATTTGGAACGAGCTTTTGATTTGTTTGTTGTGGCCTGATTCTTAGCGAAGCTGTGGTTTAACACTGCATGCATAGTACTATGTTTTTAATATATGCTGTATGTCTTAATTATGTCGGGGTATTGATCGACAGACGTAACTTTGTACACACACACACACACACACACACACACACATATATATATATATATATATATATAATTATTAAATTTATTCTTAAACAGTTTTTTTTATTGTAATGAGTTTTTTAAACTTTGTCATTAAAGAATACTTTTTTGCGTTCAAAAGTCGCTACAAGGGGAAAAATAATTATAAAAGTACAAAATCTATAATCATGTATGAATTTTGCAATTAATTTTTTTAGCCATTTCATTTTCTAAAAATAACATTTATGCCTGCAACAAAACGCTTGGTTTTTTTTCCAAATCAGTGTCTAAGTTATGATTGAAGGATAAGGATTAAAGATTATGATTGATTTTGAGGAATTTACGAAGGTACAGCGAATTTTGAATTTGTTTATCACTCGTGTACGAATCACAATAAAAAAAAAAATGTTTTGTAGCTGTTAACGGTAACATAATTCTGTAAACATTTAATCAAAATCGGTGTTTTTAATTGGGTAATTTTCGTAGACTGCGAGGCCTCTCAAAACGCGGGGCTGGCTTACGGTGAACACGCTAACCTGCCTTGCGCTGTTCCTGATTATTTATTATTATTAAATAATTTTATGAGTTTCATTGTCTGAAGTAAATAAATTATCTTTAATTTTTTTTTTTAATACATTTTTACTTGGCGTCCTATATTAAATAAATCTTCATCCAGTCTACCAAACTCGCCGTCCAGATGACCCTTTAGTTTGTTGATAGTGATTTGTGAAGCAAAGGGACCACGGTGTGATTCCCGGTCTAGGCAGACCTTTGCGTCAGAGATAAATTTTGATCTCGAGTCGTTGCTGTTCGTGTTATCTTCAAAGTGTGTGTTCATACCATTTGATATCAGATCTATTGTTTACATCGCATTGAATGGTTTTTCACTTTTAAATTTACGTACAACAATGTTTGTATTATATGTATGTATACAGGAAATGGGCAGGAGTGTGAGCATGCGAAAAGTTACTATGATAAAATTATGCATAACACAGCGGTACGGCATACTTGTAAATATGTATAATAATAGACTTTTGGTGGGAATGTATCCCACATCATAGACGCGCGTCATCTTGGCGAGCTGTCTGACCGAAAGACAATTTATATGCAAATTGAACACAAGATACAAGCCACTGATACGAACACCAGCACCGACGCATCAGAATTATATTAACACTACTGAAATTACTTTCGCATACTGAATCCACGCGACATTCACATATTTTGTTTATATTTAAATTCTGGTTTTGCACTATCTAGCTATTTTAACTATTACTTCGGATCTTTCTTAGGATGAATAGCAATTTGCTGATAATCCACTGCGCCGTTGTTGGAAGTATAAGGTGCCGTTGTAATCATTATGAAATCAAATTCTCTCTCTATTTCTTTGCGGTTAACACTCATAGAGTCTACTACCCTGATGATGCTCTGTTTCGGAGCGAAACACGTGTTGATGACGGTATGTGTTTTGGTATATACTTTTATCATAATTGTATGTTTTCCTTTGTGGGAAGGAAGGAGGTTCTATGTATGTATAGAGGTATATACCATCATATATTATGCTTGCGGATTGTTGCAAAGTAAATTAATACTAATTTAATAACAATAAATTTCCGCAGAGTAACGCCTGGTACTATCAACTACATTATGAAATCGTTCTTTCAAACTATTTAATGGTATCAATACAGTGTACACACAAATAAAATTACAAAGTAACTGTATTTAATGTATTAATTTATTGTAAAAAATATTTGCTAGTATTCCTTTAAGATACTTGTAATTTACATTTAAATCCATATTGTATTTTTATCGTAGTTTTGAAGTAATTGCCCTTTTTCACCATTGATGAGTTGTAACTCGACTTGTCACAGTAAGATTTACATGATTCATGTTCAACCGTTTAAAAATTTAACACAATGGTTCTAGTTATAATAATTATCGATGGTTTCTATTTATAATAATTAACTCTAAGAAGGACTCTAAGTACTCATATTCCATTTCATTGTGAAATTTAACTGCAAGAGAAATATTTGCCTTCTGCGAGCTCAATTCGGCGCTGAATCCACCTTCTGTTTATTTAAATTTTTTCTGTATTTTCTCCATTTCTGAGGAAAATAACTTCAGGTGTATACTCAGTTTAGTGAGTGCCTAGCGGCGACTACAAGATAGCCCGGCGTTTATTATACAGTTTCTTTTGCTTCTTCGAAGAAAATGTTTACTACATAAATTCAGTGAAGCTAAATGCCTATTTACCACTTGTATTCTATATTTTTACAGTTTATTTATCACCGAAATAAAGAAATGTTAAGTTACTTAATAAGTTAAGAAGAAATGAAGTTAAGAAGAATATGAGTCACGTGTTCGGTTCCAGTGATTGCATCTTCATTCAAGAGTCACGCTGACCAAACGGTCTTTCTCGGGAGTATCCTCGATTTGGATAAGGCATATGAAATCATTTATTGTACATACTTAAATTGCTTATATTTTAGTGTATAATCATTTTTTACTTTAGTTGAGTTAGTACTAAAAAGTTGGAATAAATATATCAATAATCTCAGTGATCTTATAATTGAACGGGATAGTCGGGGTGCTTCGTGTGTCGACAATGATAGATTGTACTTATCTTAAATATTTATTGTACACTTGATCATCCATTTACGATTGAAACTATCTTGCACCTTACAATACCATACTTACTAGTCGATTAAAATTCAAAATATTTTTTACATATCTATACTAATATTATAAAGAGGAAAGCTTTGTATTTTTGTATATTTGTAACGAATAAATTCAAAAACTACTGAACTGATTTCAAAAACTCTTTCATCATTAGAATGCCACATTACCTTTGAGGCTATATTAATTACTAGAAAAAAAATTAAAAATAAAGGAATCCTTATTAAAACAGTAACGTGAACCAAGGTGTAAAGCTATGTGCTTAATTTCTTTCATCGCATGCGCTGCGGAAACTATTGATGATTGAACAGAAAAATGTTCTACACTATTAGAGAACATATCAATATAAAATTATAAATATAAATATCTCAAAATGTTTAAAAATAAAAGTACACCTGTGCAAAGTCCGGGCGGGCCGCTATTTTAAAATATATGTTGTTATATGAAATACTTTAACTATAATTAATTCTTACATTTTTAGTAAACATGAGATATAATTATCGTACTATATAGAATTTATGTCATTTAAAAAATATATAACTTCCGTGTAATTGCAAATTAAACAAGACAATAATGATCGAATCAATTCAACATCCTTTACACTTAATTATATAAATGATTTGTAACTATGGTGTTGTTCTTATAATCGAACACAATTAAATTGTTATTATAGTGAATATGAATTAATCATATTTATGCCCAGGTATTTATTGTATTTATATTTATTGTCCTTAGTTCTTAATTTGTGAGCTAAATTTGAAATAATCTGGACATATGGAAGGGTAGAATATTAACTCAACACTTATTTATTTATTTTTACATTCATTAACACGAATATATATATATATACATCATTTTCGATAAAATTAAAGTATAAATAATTAAAAATTATCAAGTTGAGTGTGATAAATAAATATACACTGATTTAACTATAGTTCAAATAGAATCAAATTTATGACCCTTATGGCGCAATGATGTTTATGCCGGACTGCCCTTCGAAGGTTCTTAGGATCAATTCGCAGTGAAGCAGTAATTTTAATTATGACTTTATATTTGTATTCTCTTGTCATTGTGGTGACCACTGAATAGTCTAGGGTCCCTTTTCATCTAAATCCGGCACTTCACTCGACGTCACGACACATTAAATCCTAGTATGGAACTGGGTGTGTCAAGTTAATTATTTATTGATGCAGTGTGTGTTTTTAATGGTTATAGACAATTATGGTTTTATTTCATGTGTTTTGATATAGTATTTATATATATATTAAATATTGTCAAGACATATTTATAAAATAGTGATACGTAAGTTTAACCATTTCTTATGTACAAATAATAGTTAAAATCAATCCATATATTGGATTACTAAAAAGGATTAAAATTGATGTTAATAGAGCACTAACAATATCATATCAAACATGAAAATTATTCATAGTAGGAAAAGACTTTTTAGTTTTTGCTCAAACTAATTAAGCGTACAATGTCACGACGAAAATAAAGCAAGTGACGAATTTGCGTAATGAACATAAACATTGCCGCATCCATTTTGGCTGAGGCTTACACAGTTTCGTTTTCACAGCGACAGCGACCGTCGGCTAAGCCAATTAGTGTCCACTTGGGTAAACACCGGCTCGTTAGCGGACTTGTGTGTTTCATTCAATTCAATTTGCCAACTTCACCGCTGCTTATTGATAGAACTAGCCTTTCTTTTCCTACTTTTTATTTTCTGAGATGCCCCCTGTTTCCTTAATAGTACATTTACTCAGTTATCATTAGAGCTCGAAGATTTACTACTGTAAAGAAGGTTAAGAGTACGTATTAAGTTAAGCTAAGTTAATGCTTGACAACAATCCCACCTGATGGAACGTGGTGATGAAGTCTTAAGATGTTTAACGCACTATTATAAGAGTATATTCACTCTCCTCTTGAAAACTCCTACATTATAAGAAGGCGTGAACACCGACGCGGGCAAATTATTCCAATCCTTTGCAGTGCGCACAATGAATGACGACGCAAACCGCGCCGTCCGTATGAGTGATACGTTCACTATGTAAGGATGGATACCCGCTGTACGTCGAGTTGTTCGATGAAGAAACAGCGATGGGGCAATTACTTCGAACAATTCCTGCGCACACTCTCCAAAATGTATCCTATAGAAGGCCGAGAGGCTGAAAAACCTGCGCCTGCGCTCATGGCTTTGTAGATTGGTTCTGACTAGATTTGGGTCATCAATGAGCCTCTTTGCACGCCTCTTCATCGAGTCCAACGCTGATAGATGACATTTGGCAGTACCAGCCTAAATGTAACAACAGTACTCCACACACCGTCGAACTTGAGTTTTGTACAAGGTTCGGTGTGACGTACCGCCGCACCTTCGCAAGAACCCCAAGTTCCCTTGCAGCTGTTTTAGTCTTGGACTCGATGAACCGACCAAAATTGAGGTTCTAAGAAACTTCGACTCCCAACAATTAAAGACGGTCAGTGCATTCTAGGGTTACATTCTGAAAAGTAGGAACCAAGATGAACGGGCTCCTCTTGGCGCTGAACAGACACGTTTGTGTTTTTGTGGCATTGAATCTCACAAGATTAGCATCGCCCCATTCGGACACTGCCCGAAGTGAGAGATTTATGCGTCCCACCGTGGCCTCTCTTTCGAACTGTATTTCGTCTCTACTGGCCCCAGCATTCGGGAGGTATCTCCCCACTACTGTGCTGTCATCTGCATACCCATAGAGACCAGGCTTGAGCAGATCATTAATGTTCAGCAGGAATAGAGTAGCGGACAGAACTGAGGTATTTCAGCGTTGGTAGCCATCGATTGTGATGAACACCTGTCGACGACATCTCGGAGATAAAGAAAGTCCTTTACCCAACCGATAAGGCCAGTGGAAATATCATACGCTGAAAGCTTGCTTAACAGGCTAGTATACTAGACCCTATCAAAGGCCTTCGAAATATCTAGGGAAACGGCGAGCGCCTCCCCGTTTTTCTCGAGGGCCTCGCCCCATAAGTGAGTGGCATACGCTAGAAGTTCCCCGGTCGACCGGTTTCGGCGAAAAACATCTGTCGGTGGCTGAGAAGATCGTTTAGTTCTAGGTATACCATGAGACACGAATTCAATATACGTTCCATAATCTGTATATAATTTTGTTAAGTCATATCAAAGGCTTTCGAGCGGCATAAAAACTTCCGATACTTCGATTGGCTGGTAACTCCTTCGTTTAAGTTTTCGTTTAACTTTGAATAATACATAGAGTTAATATTTATAAAATATTTGTGTTATTATATATGTGTGTTAAATTTATAATAAGGACAGTGGCAGTGGGTTTACGGGGTAAGTGTTACTTACTATTACAATATATTTTATGTCATCAAGTAATCATATTTCTGTTATGGTGTGTGAGTTTCTGTGTGGGTATGTGTGTAAGTGTGTGTGTGTTTATGTGTGTGAGTGTGTGTGTGAGTGTGTTTATTTCATACCATCATTTTCTGAAGTTAAGTAGATGCATTTTATACACATTTTTTTAATCTGTTTACTGTTTTTAGGTTGCGGATGGGAGGCGGCAGGTCGTTCCAGCATTTGGTGGCACTATATTTGTAACTTCGTCAAAAAACTGCAGAAGATTTTAAAGTGAAAGTACATATTGCTTTTTGGACCATTGCAGTTTCTCGTAAAGATAAGGTGGAGACTTGTTTTTAATAATTTCAAAGAGCTGGGTACAAAAATGAAGTTGTCTTCGATATTTCATCTTAAGTGAGTTTGCGTTGTTAATATATGGAGTTACATGAGTGCTAGGTGGAATGTTGAAGCAGTACCTCGCACACGCATTCTGTACCCTCTGGATAAAGCCTTTCGTGCGCACTAGGAGCCTTGGTCCTATGACACAGTCATAGTTAAGTTGAGACATAGTTAAGCTTAGAAAGCACTAGCGAATCACAAAGCTTTATCTGCATGGTGGCGTCGATATGATCTGTTATCCTGTATGGAACTTTTAATCCATAGAAACAGCTCTGCACTACGTTAGCCACATGAGATTCGAACCGTAACTCCTCGCCCATCAGTATGCTCAGAATGCGTACTTGCGTAACTAGTTGTTTTTTGCTTTTTTTTGGTTCACCGTTAACATGGACACATGGATCACTTACAACATATTTTTTTAATTGTTTCTTGCTCCCAAAACCATATATTTCGATTTATTAGGATTAATAACAGTCATAATTGCTTCAAGTACGGAACCGTAGGTAGATCCATTTATAAAAGAATACCTTCAAGCCTTTTTTGTTACTTACATTCATCTTAAAATCACTTCACATATATTAATAGAAAAGTACAAATAAATACATTAGTTAAAAATAAATCAAAAATTGTTCCCAGCACGAAATGGAACGCGTTCATTAAACGCGACTATCCCTAAATGGCTGTTACAGTAACCTTTATATGGGACGTTTGCTCACCGCAAGCATTGCCGCGGTGCCCTTAACAATTTCCGATTAGACCGACAAAGGTACATACATAGTTAGAGGAGTGAATAAAGTCTACGTTTTTTTTAGTTTCAAATATTTAGTTCAACTTTATCATTGTGTTTAGATATTATCTTTAAAGTATGTATGTACTACGTGTTCAAAATTTATTTGTATGTGTATGTATTTTAATAAACAATCACAGTTTTGTAAAAACAGTAACCCATCCTCGCCTCGCTTTGAAAAATTTCGCGCAAAAAGCTTCATTCCTTGGGATGAAAACACTCTAGATATCAATTCTGGACATAGATAAAATGACCAATAGTTACATATAAAGTTAATTAAATATATTTTTGGGCCTTTATATCGACACCAAAGTCTACTTACATTGAAATTTCCGAAGAATATTCTATATGCAGTTTCGGGCCCGTTACAAATATGTAGTATTTGGTAAATCGATATTTAATGGTAAAAATTGTAACTCACAAACATGGTAGGTTAGAACTGTTAATCAAAGATAACAATAAAAGCAATCCTGCTATTAAAATCATTCGTTTAAGGATGTGATTTCAAATGTTGAGATCCCGGATTAGTGGAAGGGCGGATTAAGTGGGTAAAATCTTAGGTACCCCAGTTTGAAAAAAAATCCGATAACGAATAAAGGTACTTAGATATTTATTAAAGATCAATATGTTTTGAAACTATTGAGAAAGCTTCATATTTATCTTAAAAGAAATAGAACGTATATGTTATAATTATCTCGTCACCTTCCTGGGTTTCCTAAAATTTGCTTAAACTCATACTAATGGATAAAATAACTTACGTTATTATTATTAAAAATCATAAATAATATAAAATACTTAAAGTACCACTTTATACAGATAAAATGTAGCAAAATAATTTAAGCAATACTTATGTAAAGTAATTGAACATCTGTTTGTTCGTCAATTGCGAAGTGTCGGCCGTGCGGTAATCTTGCACGTGACTTGCAAACAGAATGCGCGGACTTATTGCCGTTTGTTATGTGGCCAGCGTCACGTCGAATCGCGTCGTGTCATATTGTGCCGTAACGTTATGTTACGTGATTAACAACATGTTAAATTGAGTATCATCCCATTATTGTACACTGCCATGCTCGAATATCTATTTAAAATTATTCTTATAAGACATGGTTCATAACGCTGAACTAATTGCGGATTGCCTAACTTCACACATTTGAGAATTTAAATATGCATGTTTATTTAATGTTTTCTTTCCTGGAAGAATGTAATTGATATGCTTGGAAACCGAATCTACAGATGATATGGTGAAGTGCATGTAATTTTTACGATATAACGTTCTTCCTTTGTGGGCTAACAGCGTTCTTTATTTCTTATTTTGAATTAAATGCTAAAGGTGATAAAAACTTTATCTTTGGCAAAGCAGTAAACTATTAAAAAAAATTCTACCTGGAGAGATTAAAATGTGACGTTCAATTGTAAACCTAAATTATCAAACGATTGTACAAATAGTGAATGGCAGGCGTTAAACTTTTTAATAGTTAACAAACTTGGTCACCGACAAATTAATGACAAACAGCCTATGATAAAAAAACCAACATTCGTTCTTTTACTTTTGTTTTGATTTCGCACACAATATCCATATGTTATTCTATGAGCCCATGGTAAGTACATTTTAACAGATTATTCTATATATTTTTATGTCAATAGCCGACAAAGGAGCAGACTGTTATAACCGTCAATGCATGACAATATTAAAGGCCTAACCGATGAGTTTCCGGTCAAGATGTAAGCGGTTGTCGCATTTAATAATGACTCTTCTACTCTACATTACTTCCAAAACTACCGGTACTAACTCTAGATTCTAGCCAAGTAGGGAGAAAAAAATACCACCACACATGAGTACAATTGGAATGAAACTGAGTATTGCAAAGCCCAGTGATAATTTGTCATAGTCTCCTCTGTTATTCAGCAAGGTATACCATGAGTAGGAAAGAGTTAGCTTGAACTCAAAGATGGATGGAACTCCTTTTACGCCAACGACACAACCTGGCTTTTTTATGTTAATAGTCGAAAAATGAGCAGACGAGCCACCTGATGGTAAGTGGTTACCGTCGCCCATGGACATCAGCAAGACTAAAGGTATCACTGATGCGATGTCGGTCAGAAATTGAGAAGAAGATAAGAAAAAAAAATAATAGCTCTAAAGCCCCCAGCCGGAATACGACGAATCGTTTGGCGCGGCTGTCTCAAGCAGGAGAGTGATAGCTAGCCAGGCAGGCTTCACGGAAAGATAATAATACCAGTAATAATATTAATAACGTAATAATAATACTGATAATATAAGCCTTGTGCGAACCTTAACACCAAGCAGGCCGGCTTCTGTCGCCTCTTACGATATCTTATTCTGCCAACATGAGCTTGGGGGAGTAATCTAGGCCGCCCTAATATGTTCAATAATTTTCTATTCTCTATTTAAATTTCTATTTCCAATTACTGATTAACCTGTAAACCAAACAATGATTATATGGATCCTGAAATAACATTGTGAATCTAAAACTGTTATTTGACATAAGCTTTAACATAACATAATTTTACACATACATAGTAAAATTTCATCATATTTTTTTAGTAAGAACTTATTATATCCTCTTTCAAATAAAGCTACGTTGATTGAGGACACATCTGGGCACAAGAATATACAGTTTTTTTCTTTTTGTTAATCTAACTCTGATTTTAGTTCTTTCAACGTAATAGATCTGATGCGATTTTTACCATCATTTAGAGTGTTACTTCCGGGTGGTTACATTAAATTAATAGAAATATTGACCATACACTAAGAAAACGGCGTGTATAAGCTCCTTTATAAACTATACAATGCTTTTTGCACAACATTAGAATAAGTTCCCTGTAGTTTGATAGAAGATAATCAGTATACGCTTGGATAACTAGCGACCAACTCAAAGTATTGACGGCCTTTGTAGGCCCTGAAATTGACTAACTGGAGATTCGAATGATTATTAGGCCGCCCAAAGACCTTTTGTAAATCTAACTGATTAACAGTAGTAAGAAAACCGACTGTTCGGAGAACCCACTAAAGCACGAAAACGCTCATAATATATTTGCCACTAAAGGTCACCCACCCAAGTCCTCACAACGTCCTATGTGTACATAACGGCCTGTAAGGCTATGAGTTAAGCTTTACAAGAATATGTGGGTATATCAATACGGGTTATTGATTTGAGGCAGCTTAGATAGAAGTTTACCCTACTTCATCATAATTTGAAACAGCCACTCAAAAACGAGAACGATCTTTTTCCTACCGTGACAGGTTAGTAAACGTACCGTCCATTGAGCAGAAAATTATATGCAAAAGCACGACGGAAGTCACGATTTACCATAGAGTAGGATCGGGGAATAAATTAAATATCAACTTCATAGCTCGCGCAATTTTGGTTTTAATAAAAGCGTCTTTCTCGAAACAGATTATCCTTATTTCGAGCTACGATATTGTAGTACGGGATTAATTTGAATCGGAGGCCATGCGCTATCCAAAGCCGTTTTAAAAACATGGCGCGTCCATAATGATTGCTTGATGAGAGCAGTCAGTATTGCGCCGCCCTCCCCAAACTCGACGTCGGGTTGGATTCTGGCCGATACATTATAAGTAATTTTTGACGTATTCACATTTTAGTAACATTTAGATTACAATTTTTACGTTCAGAAACGAAGTTAATTAACAATAAGAAAAAAATTAAAGATGTGAATTGCAATGTGGACTAAATAAAATTGTTAGGTAGCCACTATAATAAATTAATTATTATTAAATTAGTATTAATTTACTTTGCAACAATCCGCAAGCACAATGTATGATGGTATATACTTATATACATGCATAAAAATTCCCTCCCTCCCACAAACAAATTATTATGTATACAAATACGCCTAAACGAAATTGCATTTTTTTGATGTCGGTCTCAGATATACCTATTCTTGTTCTTAAAGTGTAAATTTTATCGGTTTCATTTATAATTGTCCTTGGTTACATACATAAGATATGCTTTTTACCCTAAAGCTATTTTCTTGACATTAACATTAATAGGTTTGTGGATATGGTTGAGGATCTGGTTAAGGACCTGAGTGTCACATAGCGATAAAGTACACTAAGTTACAATTTAAATGAAAAAATAAGCGAAAATTAAATAAAAAAGAGTATTTGATTTGGAGACTAACAGATCGCTTTCTATACATGAACTATATATGAGAAAAAATATTATAAAGGGCCTTTATTAACCCAATAGAACACAAAATAATAGTTGTTAGAATCTTTGTCTGTTTGTTTGTGCGTTTGTTCGTGCTAATCTCAGAAACTACTTATCCGATTTCATTACAGTTTTCACTAACATTTTGCAGCAAGCGTCACTTAATATTTAAAGTTTGTTTCATTTCAATCCGTCAGTAAATAAAAAAGTTATAAATTAAAATAACAAAGTTCTAATTCATAGAACGAGAAAAACCTAGCCCCTAAAAGTAGTGTCACTGAAGCGAAGCGAGGGCAGTTTGCTTATAATAAATCTAGCTTAATGTATATATTTCAAATATATTAAAAAAAATAAACTGACCAGTGTTTTTTTTACTCCGTAAGTATACAACGTATTTATATATCGCATAATTCAGTTTTTACCACTTACTCAATTTATAACAATATTTTCCGTTATAAGTTCCTTCGTTTTACATTTTATTGTTGTGTTCTTATTAATTATTTAATTATAGTACCCTATGAAAACGCTTGTAGTATTCGTTTCACATTCATAACTTTGAAATAAAGAGATGTAATCAAAAATAATTAATGTTTCATTTTAACACCTAACAATCACTTCGACTAAAAGTTGGCTAATTACACATACATATGTACGTCCTATCCTTCTTCAGATAGCGTCATGACATTGCGTAGTTAACTTTTCTAGAATCATGCCTACAGATATTTCGTTATACATTGACTTTATTCGTTTCACTCTGCATTATATGTATGGCTTGTAACTTTATGTAGAGAAATTCGTTAAGCTAGTTTTATAACTTTTACAAAAGCAACTCAGTAGGTCAGACTATTTATATAATAGCACAAGAATTGTGTGAAAACTAACATAATTAATATACGTTCATTTTAAATTTATAACGCATGCATAAAATCTCACCTGAGAATTACTCGCCTACAGAAAAATCTGCGGAAAAATGTATGTATTTCCATTAAAAGCTCTACCGAGTATCGTATCATTTAATAAAATTCAAATGAATTTAATGCTATTTATTACTAGGTATATTCAAGTAGTTTGAAAGTATAACTTTAAATCCAGCTTTAAACTTTGAATTACAAATTAATTATCATTTGTTTCGATAAATGCTAAACACTACGAAAGCGA
>PDGT01000026.1:2424932-2474286 GCA_003671415.1 Megathymus violae
TAGTATTATGCAACCGTATAATGCTAAAACTCTCGGGTTTGCTAAAACGCGAGGCAAAGCAGCAGTAAACTATAACACTTAAGTCATCAGCGCTAACATTGAGTTAGAGCGAGTTGAGAATTTCCTGACACTTCTAACAAGTGAACTGGCCGCCTCCGCGAATAATAATGTACGGGACAAGACGACGCAGCCCTCACTGCGATCTGCGACACTCAGAACTTCCCCCGACGTCATTGAGCGATACAAATTTGAACGGTTGCTAGTCTGTAACTGGCGAAGTTCGTAAATAATTTAGTCACGAGTTACATTAGTCTAGTAAGTAACACGTATCCATGTCCTTTAAATGTCACATAAGAATTCTACTTTTTAAGCGTACAAAATAATCACAATTAGATATACAGCAAAATATTCCTATTTTTTAATGATTATTATTTAAGCCCTGTCTATCCTGCAATTTCTATACCATATCTGGTTATTTACTTTGTTCTCATGTTTCACTTATAACATTACACCTTCCAAATCCACAGTAACATTTTTACACAACAAACTAAAGCTAAGTTTACGCTCTTAACGTACTTACAGAAGTGTTGAAGCAAGTAACATCAACTTGTGTGTGATAATAGTGGTTGACAGAGTGAAAAAAAATCAGTTTTACAATGCACATCTCTTGTCAGATTGAAGAATAAGTAGATATTATTAAACATATTGTTAAATTATTACTTATTATTTAAGTATTACTAATGAAATCTAATTATTCCAGGTAGTTGTGTGGCGATGGGTCACAAGTGGTGAAGACTGGGAAAATATTTTTAATCAAGTAAAGAATCGTTGCAAAACAAATTATATTATATTCTCAATCGATTCAAATAGGGATCCGTACAACAAGGACAAGAGTTTGTACTATGTAAGGATCATTATAAGTATGTTACGTTACGTTAACACTCTCATAAGTGAATTTCCCGACCGCTGCGCATAATAATCTACGAAATCCGACGATTCTGCCTTCACTGCAAGCCATAACAACACTCAGAACTTCCTTCTATGACTTTGAGACAAGTGCGCAATTTTCTAATACATTAAATTGAGATATTTGTTAGTTTTAATTAAGTACTAGATTATAAAGTTATACACACTTTTTCAAGTTTAAGTATAGGTTACAGTATTTTACTTTGTAGACTCAGAGTAATTAGAATTTGCAGAATAATTAGTATTAATTACTTGCATCTATATTTGAATTTTCATGAAAACTTTGTACAATGAACAATGAACGAGTAGTGCTATAATCCGCTACTTGGTAAAGCATTACATTTGTAACAAACATTTCGGAAACATTTTATGTCATTGTGTATCATGAAAGAAAAATATTATAAATTTAATAACAAAATTTGGATAAAAAGTTTGGCGTCTGTGTCTCTTGTTTATGATATCGCAGATGCGCAGATAGGTACGTCGCGAAGAGGTTCCAGTGACACAACATACTTATTTTAGTTTGCCTTGCAAAAATTTATACATACAACAGTACAAGTTGAGCGGAGTTTTTCAAAAGTTTTCTTCTTTACTTATTTGAGGACGGTCGGAGCGAGCGTCGAACTCCGTAACTCGTGTTATTGAATTTAATGTACCCACCCCGTACCTAGTTCCTCAGTGGCGATAAAATCATTTGGGCTTGATAGATTGTTTTCATTCTCAAATTTCGATTCTTAGCTAATAAACATATGCATTTAAAAAGATAATTAATTACTTGTAACACTAATTGGAAAATACAAATCGAATTTGATGTGACTGCATCATTATAAACCTTTATGATTAATTAAACAACAATATAACATCTGTAGTAAATTTAAGTACATAAATTTAAGTACGATGAAAAATACGCTGGGTAGAGGCAACAATCTTAAATGTATTTACAATCTTTGAGTAGACAAAATCACAAGATTTCTTTGGTTCGCCGCAAAATATTTTTTTCTACTTACATTTATATTTAACGTCGTGCTGCCTTCTTTCGACTGAGTGTTTGCGACAAACGCACTTTAATCACAGAGAACAGGTGGGAAGAGACGCTGAGCAATTTTCATATTGGAATTTCTGATCAAATCACGGTCTTTCCTCAAATAAGCAAAGAACATAGAAACGTCTTGATTGGTACGTAAAATATTTCCTTAATGCCGCGAATCTTTGTGAATGTGTTATTATTTAAATGTAATGCTCTATGGACGGTACGAACGTTTCAAGAATAAAAATGAGCCTGAAAGTTACATTGCTGTGGTATATCTTGACATCCAACTTTCAGTTTCGCTGGAAAGATTTTTATTATATTTTTCATTGCTTGACAGTACATCTCGTGTGAGGTATATGTAACGAAAGCTTTTAGTGTAACCGCCAAAGGGCAAAAGTGACTGTGAATACCTTCACGTATTCAATTTTCACGACAATATTTCACACTACTGGCATTCGACGAAGCGTCGTGCGGTTCCCACAAGGGCGTCGAAAAATATATTTTCGTAAGGAAATAGAATTAAAGATCCTCGGATCGAAAAACCGGTCTGGCGACGACAAACCGAGATCCGGGTTGAAATCATTAAAATATCTGTCCGCGGTGTTTGTTTCGTATCAATATCCGGATTAGGGCGAATCAAATTTGGCCTGTAGGATGAGGATTTATGCAGTGCTCTCAATTTCCCGCGACGACAGCGGAACATCCGGCATGCAACATCCCCCTTCCCTATCCTGTCCCCCTGTTCGGGCTAAGCGATGGCCTCCACCGCAGCCCCGACCCAGCGGAAAATAGGAGCGCGAACATTTGCATAGCGGCACCGGCAACGAACAGAGCGGCAAATTGTTGTCGCATCGATAATTCGAAACGTCGTATCTAATTTCCACTAATTACTACCTGAAACATCTGTCGAAACAAACTTCGAAATTATGTCATGCCGCAGTGCTGCTGCACTTTTATAAAGATGTCCATTATTATGAATAGGCATGCATGTTACTCTCCGTGTAACTTATGTATATAACCAATTTTACCAATAAAGTTCATATCACAAATTAGTTAACATATTTTGTTAATCTGAACTACATATATACTAATAGCGGCCCTGTTCGACTTCGTTCAGGTTGGACTATTAATTATTTGTACATTATTATTAAAAATTTAATATTTTTTGCCATGATTATATTAACTGATATCATTAGTTTAACTAACATTTTATATAGCTTATCATCTGCACCATCACGTGCTCTCACTATATACCAATTTTCGCGAAGATCTGTCAAGCCATTCTTAATCTTAAGTACATGACATACAGACAGACAGACAAAAAAATTCAAAATGGTTAAATTAATGTCAGTGTGTCATAAAACGAATATTTATCATGAAATTTGTCAAAAATTGAAATGTACAGATAGAGAGACATTACAGATTTATGTAGATAGATTTTATATGTATAACCTATCACGTGTTCTCACTACATACTAATTTTTTCTAAGATCGACCAAGCCGTTTTTCAGTTATCTCGAGACATACACGAAAATCTCAACAGATTTACATAGTAGTATAGGTATATATATAAATATACTTGACATGTGACGAACTTATTCATAAATTCTGAATTTGAACTTGTTCGACTTATTCATAAATTTTGTATTTATAACAAAAAAAAATCCGTATTAACATAATATATTACTTGTACTGTATACTTCCGTGGACAACAAAATGACTCCTCATCGTAAGCTTAACGAACTAGGTAAAACTTAAAAAGTGAATAAAATGTTGATGATCATGTCACGACTCTCGACTTCTCCGTACATGTATAAGTAACTATGAAATTTTGTTGGCGTTATTGCTTCAGAATACAAATAGATACAATCAATATCAATCGTAAGCCTTCGATACCTATTAACTTCGTGAGTGCTGAGAAGATACTATTTCGTGGCTCTACTTAATACGTAATTTAGTTTGTTATAACCGTGCAATCGTTTAGATATATTGTGACTGCTGTTATTACTATAAAGATCCTACACAAGAGAATGTCTTTTATGTAATTCACAAATGTAAGAGGTTCATTAAAAGCAAATTTATAAAATACATATCCGTAAAACAATGATACTATCATAACAAAAAAAAAGTTTTGCTTATTCCAGTCAGGAAAAATTTATAAAAAAACTATGAAGTGCTTAAAACTATCATAAAAATTAAAACGTGTCTTTAAGACAACAGTTAATAAGTTCGAAGTTAACACGTTTTGTGACTCTATTACGTACGAAAATTTGCTTTGGATAATTCCGTGGTAACAGATCCATTTCTCCGAATGTAAAGAATCCCAGATTTTAACATAAGTTCCAAATATGCCAAGAATCATCGAAATCTATATAGTGGTCTTAGAGTTATACGTGTTTAAACAGACAGATAAAAATACATAATTTATGTAAACATTAAACCTAAAGGTCTCTATATCGACTATAAGTTTACAGATTCGGTCCAGTTACACTCACATTATTATTATGTATAAATGACAATAGGAGAGTTATTTATCGAGATTTTTTGTAATAGAATCGTTCCACAATTTTTGTAAAATACTACTATTGAATATGCTCTTTTCTTGAACTTTATTCACATTTTTGCCCTGTGAAAAATCTCGGAGTTGTTTCCGTAAGCTAAGCATGGATCAACAGTTCCTCAGTGAGAACACACGTGTTCTGTGTGCTTCGTTATGGCGCACTCGAGACTAGAGGGAAATGCGCAGGGGTGCCGCTGGACTGACATTTTTATTCTCACTCGTGAAATAAGAAAAGTTGTAATTTTTTGGGACGTTGCCAACAGAGACGTGACAAGATAAAACCTGATCTCATTTAATCGACTTTTTAACACCAACGAAAAATTGATAAATCACGTTTATTTCCGTAAAAACCACGATCAAGCTATCAGCTGCCAATGTATATAATTAAACAAGTACAAATGGAATTACAGAACTTCCCGGACAACCCTACAATGTCATAGGTGAGTCGATTCTGCGCGAGGTTGATTTCGGTTCGTTTAAGTTTGACATCCATAACGGGACTGTTTGTATAGCCCTCTCTGTGTGGCGCACGATGACAGAATTTGCAATGAAAATTTTAGACTAGACATGCATTCTATTGTGAACACGCATATGATAGTTTATCTTTGTGTAGTAATTTACTATTTATTATTCAAAAAGAGATAAATGACGTTATACCAAAAGGAACATAATGTTGTTTTTGAGAATATTTGTTGTGGTATCATTGTAATCTTTACCTGGGACGGGACTACCATCAAACCAGTCAAAATTGTTTAATTAATTTACTTCGGAGTTAAGGCACACTAACGAATAAGGCGTTCAGTCATCTCTACCACCTTCTATTATGACTTATACATAGATATATAGTTTCAATGCTAGAGAGCCAATGCTTTACTGCTTCTTTGTGACAATAAAGGATAATATGCAAAATATTGAATTTCACATCCCAGGTAAAAAACTGACTTGTTTGTTGTCGTAAATGTATCCAGCTGGAGTTACTAAATATTAAAACCGTAAAATCTGTTACCTGACCAAATGGTGTTTGAGGTGCGGCCCTAAACAAACAGAGGAATTTAATGAGGCCCGACAAGCTACCAGGTACAAAACGCACTGTGGAATGAGAAATAATACTCTTTTAATCTATTGTTGCATAATTTAATCTATTGTTGTAGGAGATTTTACAATAAATTGTAAGATAAGGTGCTGGTATTAGTAGACTATTTAATATTTTTTCCTATAATTAATTCCTATAGTATTATTCATACTAAATGTGATTAAAATTAAACAGATACCTAGCAAGATATTATACATAATATGTTATTTCAAGTACCTACAAAAACCTAAACCATTTCTACCCGTTTAACTTATTAATATGGAGTTGCAATTCAGTGGCATTAAATATAATTGGACAAGGGTTTTTCCAATTTGAGTTTTTTGCATCGACTGAGCAGTAATTTGAATAGATATGACTGGGAAATTAACTTTCACTTCGCGAAGATGATTGCCAATTTGTAATGAAAGAGGGGCAGAGCAAATAATTAAGGAATGGAGGGGCGGTCGGCCGCAGAAGGAGTACTAAAGGAGCAGCTGTTGCGACTGCTGTGAGAGCACGTGGTGGCTTGTGAAGATGTTATATTGCGTTGATAATACCACCATTGCTATAACATATTTAGGTCATATTATTAAAAAACAAACAATTTAAATTCAGATTTTAAATTATTTTTAATTTTTTTCATAAATTATTATTAAATTTTAACTATACAGGAGACTGATCTTAGGCCGTTATGCAGGCCATCTCACTAATAAAAGAGAGTACATAGTATTAGTATTGGTCTTAGTCTAAAAAAATATACACAGTACTGAATACGGTTATACAGTTATTTTTCTTTTTTTACATTTCATAAGTTAATGCTTGACAACAATCCCACCTCATGAAAAGTGGTGATGAAATCTAAGATGATGAACACACTAACTTATAAAAGCGTATTCACTCTCCTCTTGAAGTTCTACAGTCCCGATCAGTACGCACTCATACAATGTAACCTGAGCAGTCGAAACTATGTAGATAATTAGATTTGGCGGTATAAACTGCTCTATTATTGTCCGGAGATAGCAGGCTTTCATTAAAATCTTTCGTTTCTCAGTTGTATGAACGTAGTCTTTGAATACCATGCACGTAGTATGGCACAACTTTATATTAATTTACTTTTAAACTTCAGGATTGCCATTTTTGATTTATTTGTTTTCATTTCCTGCAATACACTTTCAGTTTCTAATTTAATACCTGTAAGCGATGATACTCTTGTTATTAAGTAAACTGAAGACGTATTATATCAATATATTATAACTATCCGATAGAAAGCTCTTACTAAAAGTTTTACATATTTCTGTTTAATTAAAAATGTAGAATTAGTTACAAAAACTTTCAAAAAAATTATACACTTCTACAGTTTTGGATTCCACATAATTGATAGCATATTATGCAGTGTGCATCTTAATATCGTAGTTTTCTAGACAACAGTCATTCCGGATAGCAATGTGACAATTTGAAAAATAGCAGCATTCCACTTACGACACGGTTGTTAATGAGTCCTGCTTAATAAAGTATTCTTGTCCTCTTAAGATCTTAGGTACTTTTTGATAATTAGCCATGTTATAATTTAATATCAAATACAATTAAAAGCAACGTTAATATAAAAATACAGGTCTCAAGGGCTCAGTCCCCTATGGAAGCTTATATCTATACTAATATTATAAAGAAAGAGTGCGAATTATGTAAGCGAAGTATATGCGGAAAGTAATATCCGGAACCACGCCACGTCATAGTATAAAACAAATTATCCGTCTCTCTTTCTGAATGCGAAATGAAATAATATTTATTTGAAGTTTTCACAAAACTTTTCAAACTACGCCATGAGGGGTACCGGAAGAAGAAGCGGCAAGAAACTCCCGAGGCTATAGACCACGCCAAACACTTGAAGGCGTTAGCGGCCTCCGTGAAGGACAAAAATTAGTCTATTATATTTAAGATATACATTAATATAGCTTAAGCAAATTAACAAATATATATATATATATATATATATATATAGAGATTCTGTAGTCTTAAGTAATCCCAAGTGTAACAATCACTGCTGTGGCAATCACTCGCTCGCAGGTAAAGCCGAACGGTGAAACCTGCGCACAAGTGGCATGACTTCAGCGAGGGTTCGCATCGGAGCATAATCAAAAAATTTAAGAAAACACTAAAAAAGGCACGGACGAAAGGTCTGTGGAGCAGTAATTTCATTAATAAAAAAAAACTCCCGAGAAGTTTTATTCCTACTCACTGTTACAGAACACACTTATGGCACATATTAAACTCATGTCCAAGCAGTCTTATTCTTAAAGTAATCATCAAGTCTGTAATAATCATTCCGCATAAGAATGCTTTTGATGTGTGTATTAAATGAACAACATGGCATTTCTGTCAATTCTAATAGAATTTTATTATAAATATTTACACATATCGATAATCTCAAAAACAGTAGCACGTGTTTTCATAGGGATTTATATTAATTAGAATAACTACTAAGGGTTTAGATTCATAACATGAGGAAAAATGTATAAAACGCCTGATAAAAATTAGGGTTCGATTATTATTTGTAAACGAAAACATCACGTCTAAAAAATTATAAAAATAAAAATGTAAAAGTTTTACAAATTTATTGATGTTATTTCATTTAATTAAACCACGAATTCTGAAATGACATCATAAACTAAAGAAAAATGGTACGTTCCGCAATTGGAAGTTTTAATTAGCAGTAACAGTGTAGAGCAGAGAAGCTGTGTTTCTCGGTGTCGCGAGGATGAACCGCTAGCAGAGACGCGCACTCAATTAACGGCGACCAACTCTGCTTTCCTATTGAAAAGTCACGGGAAGTATGTAGCGCTTGGTATAAAGGGTTGTCGCTTGTACAATTTTATAATTATTTCTTAATTGGAAGATATGTTGTGGATGTATATTACAGGAGCTTTGTGTCTTGTTTATTAACACGAAAATTTATAGTTTGTATGCTTTGCAATCCATGTATGAGCTTTTTTTGCCGTGGGGAAATCCATCATGGATAACCTCTCCATTGGAAAGGTGACAGAGAGGTTATGCTGGACTCCTACCGATTAAATCCAACACGCGTGTTCCTTCTCAACACCCCTGATCGGGTCATGAGTACGCTCTTGGATTCTTTCGCGATCCCAACACTGTTTAATACCTTTTGCAAACCCGTCTCAAGACTGGAATGGAGCTGGAGTTCCCCCAACCCCACTACAGTACTGGGCACGTCGGTGTTTCTCTCCGTTAGGGCATCTTCCCATATACAGCAAATAGTCCATGTCTAAGTTACCACAACCCTTAGGCTAAAGCTAAGTTAAGCTTAATTAGTCAGTTCAAATGAATACATTTTGAGTATAAAATTATCTACTATATCAAAAGGATTATTTTCTATTCAAAATATAAAATTAGTTTTTTACATATATGATAATATGATAAATATTAATATACAACTCGTATTAATATTAACGTGAATCGCAGTCATTTTTGCATCGGCTTACGGTTTAAAACGTCGATCGAATGATACAGGGACCAATGTGAAACGCAATTTTTTCATTTACATTAAAGTTACATGAAGTGAAGCCGATAGTAGTAAATAACATTAAGTGGAGTATCAATTGGAAATTTTAATTAGCAGCACAATAGTACAAGTTGTCGATTTGTTGTTGGATTCCGGGACACACCGCGCACCCAATTAACGGCTACCGACTGCGTTCCATATTGAAAATTACGGGAAGAATGTAACGTTTCGAGGCATGCGCAGGGTTGGTTTTATCGATTTGTTAGTCTTTATGTAAAATATATAATGCATTTATTTTATGCAATGTAATATTTACTATGTTCATTTTAAAAATTATACATATATCTACCAGTTTAGTTTTATCGTATATAAACGATTATTTATTTTTATTATCATCAAGTATACCAACACAATAATGGTTAAGCAGTCATCAGGATCTGTAAAGAATTCAACGCCTTATATTAAAAGATATTTTGTTAAACTCTAACAAACATTTAAAACTGTAAATTTTAAAATATGGCCTTATTGGGGCAGCCTAGAATACTCCCCCAATCCCATGCTGGTAGAAAAAGGTGTCGTAAGAGGCAACAGAAGCCAGTCTGCTTGGTGGTAGGGCTTCGCATGAACTTAGCAGTATTATTATTAAGTCATTAATATTATTAGTGGTATTATTATCTTTCCACGAAGCCTGCCTGGCTAGCTATCACCCTCCTGCTTGAGTCAGCCGCCAAACGACTCGTCGTGTTCCAGTTTGGGAGCTTGAGAGCCAGTACATTCTTTCTTACTTTCTTCTCATTTCCTGGCCGACAACGCATCAGACCTTTGGTGTTGTTGATGTCTATGGGTGACGGTGACCACTTACCATCAGGTAGCTCGTCTGCTAGTTTGTCGGCTTTTAACATAAAAAAAACTACTTATATGAATTTTACCATCAATCATTACTTTTCTTAATAATCGATGAACGTTGTGTGATTATGGCAAAGTATAACTTGTAAACAGGAGACCTATATAACCATTCGATAAAATATTACATATGAGCAGACAACCCTAGTGTCTGTACATGACATTCATTTTTAATTCGATCCAACCAAACTTTGGTACAAAGCGCGTGCGCTTGTGACGTGCGGGGAATAGTCTCGTTCGTTTATTATTTAGTTTCAGTCTTAATCAACCCTGTATTTGTAAAGCTTTCACGTGTTGCAATTTCTGCATGCCAAATTTTACACCGCAATCGGTATTACAAGTTTTTTCATAACGTATTTAAAAGTACGCGCTTTACGTGTCTGAGTATACTTCCAGTGTTGAGTGGAGTCGTGTCCAATGTTCTGGATAGTTTGAAATTGCATTACATTTTTTCGACAACATCGCGTTGTGAAGCATCGTAAATGTACGTGAAATTTCTTCCAGACCATTTTTCCGGAGTAGGTTTCCAATCGACGCGTGCCGCCAGGTCAGTTGGGAGTCAATGAAAAGCGGTAAAGTGGTGCCGCGGCGCTGATTAAAGCCTGGAGCAATCGCCTCGGAAAGTATTTATAGGTACACCTGTTCGTTAGCGGCGCGAGTCCCGGCCAACTCCTTGATTAGGCGCCGACGGCCGTTGCCTCTACAACAAATAAAAGTATTTTTCTCTTTCCGGCCAACTGAAGAAACCTTTAACGATCGGTAGATACCTAGTTCAATAGATTTCTAGACGTTTGCTTTAATTAACCTCTATGTTTGTAGCGAAAAAATGTTTTCTTTTAAAAGGTTAGCAAATCATCTATTTATTAATATAAAGCAATATCGTTATTTGTATCTGTGTAATCCTACAATTTTTAATCTCTATTATAATGCACAATATTTTTGGTTGGATTAAATTATTTCCAATGTTTATTAACTTTTAATTCGTTACGTATCCCAACTCATTAAGAGTTACCAGGTTTACTTTACTTTACTACCAGGATTGTACGAGGTGACACAAAAATGATAACAAAAAGCATTTTACAAAACAAATTGACACAGCTTTGCTTTGTTCAGGCAACTTAATTATATCTAAATAAAACTATTATTTATAATTATATATCTATTTAATGGATACTAAGTTAAATGCATTTTAATAATACGAGCAAATAATTAACCAAGCACCTTGTTTAATAAAAACAGAGTAACTAAAATCGCTGGTGAACATGAAGTTCATGGAAACTAATATTTTTACACGTTGCTTGAGTGGATTTATAGGTAGGCACTTTTACTTGTGGAAGCAGTTGGTTTTGTATGTAAATGTGTTGGTATTCGATGCACGCGTGGTGCGTGCGCGCCGTATGATTTCCCTCCCTGAGCCATCCGCCCTCCGCTGGCATCACCACTCCGGTCACGGAACCCCTTAATAACATCACGTTTGATGCGCCTCTATTATTATATTTTCATCTTCAGCAAGTCTCATGACTGGGAGTTGCGCCGCGTAGCTAATATACAAAGGTTACGTAGTTCTTTGATTTTTTCGTCACGTTTAAACTTTGATTTCGGTTCTCGATGGACAACTTGAATATTAAGCGCAATCTATAAGTCTTTCTGTAACTTTGAAAAGAAATTTGAGACAGAAGATTTCGATAAAAATGGATTCATGGGAAGTATCGTTAATGGCATGGTTTTTAATCTTCCGTTTTCTTGTTTTATACTAAATTGATATTACGTGTGTGCGTTTCTGCTTTTTCTCTGAAACCATCGATAAGTTCAGTTGCCTTTATAATTAATTTCAGATCCACCCGATTCACATGAGTGATGTACAGGTTTTTAGACCTATGCTAAATTATGGTTACCGAGAAAAGAAAAAAGAAAAACATTAAGAGATGCTACTTGTGTAGCTGTTATGTTACAGTATACAAATTTAAAAATAGAATGTCTTTCATGCACAGTAATTTTTGAATACTAAGTATTGAAATTGTTATGTTTAGTATGTATCTAAATAGGGTATAGTTTATTAGTAATATCTAAGTTCCAAATGTTACCTTTTCAATATGACAATCTGTTAATTATTGTGATATTTTATGTAATATTACAAGACTACACCGTCAGAATGTTAAATAAATACACTATGGCGTTTGTGTTAGTCTCGGTGTGAACAAAGCTGTGTTCGAAACGTCGTTTGCTAAGGCAGCTCACGTCTCAAAGAAGACGCTTACCTGAAACTTTTCCTAGCCCTTAACACATTAACCAACCACGCCGACCGAGCGTGCTCCGCAACCCGCTATCAAGTCAACTTGGCTTTATTTGCCATATTAATAAGACACTGCCTGAATGAGATATACCAAGCTTTAATTACTAAACAATTGTTTTCATTTTTTGCACGAATAAACAAAATAAAAAAAAATCAACGTGGCTATGGAGTTGTTCACATGTAAATATGAGTGAAGTGGGGCAATGGAATAAGAGGGCGCGATTTATCACTCAAATATTATAATTTAATTGTTTTTTATAAGTTATTTGTCAGGTAATGAAGAAATATAAATATTTTTTTATTGTAGTTAATCAAAATAAATAAAATATATACGTTGGATATAACTATGAAGACAAAGTTCAGTTCCATTGTTTTATAAATACTAACTTAAAGTTTAAATAATTTTAACCGGTAAACTCTAAAACGTACAATAAAATAGGTCAAATTAATGGCCATAAACGTTTAATTTATAAAAGGTATCTAAGTTTTACTAGCAACCATAAGGTATATGAGACAAGTTTGAGAAATTAAGTTACTTTGAAGTAAAATTTATGAAGCTGATATATGAAATATGAAATTAATTTGTACATATTCTTATATATATATATGTATTCCTGAACATAAAAGAAAGTTAACATTTAGGAAAGTAGGGGCTTATGAATTACGTATGGCTTGACTTCAACACATAAGCTGGCCACTGAAAGGCACGGGTTTTTCCGTGTAATCAATGAGGACTAAAGCGAATCCACCAATGTGCTCTTGTGCGGATTGGTGGAGGGATTAGTGGCCAACCCAAGTGTCAGAAATTCTTATGTCTCCGGAAGTCCTTCAACGTGGTATAACTGTTGTTATCTGATTATCTTAACCGGTACCGATTGCTTTACGTGCCCTCCTGAGCACGCTCAAGAAATCTTGCCACAGACAGGCAGTCATCCCACTACCGACCGACACAAGTTACACATGGGCTATGAACGCTGAATCATGTATATTATAACGAAAATATTATATTTGCATTACAGAATCAGGAAAATAAAAAGCCCCGTAACGCATAGGGAGACCATTTGTACTTTTTAATAATCATTGAAATTGGTTTTCAAGAAATATTAACTTAGGGGAACTTACGACCGATCGCTATAAGAAGTTTCAACGAAAATATATTTTTTTCTAAGGGGAATAAAATAAATAAACTTGACTACGGTCGTTTTGAATTTATTAGTTAAGCATAACGCATAGATAATGAGTTATTGCAACAAGGCATTTTGTATAGTTATAAATATAGCATTTGTAAAGATGTATATTGTAGTCAATAAAATTTCAATAATTAATTAAATACAGTAAAATAATGCCCATATCGAAGAAACAAATATATTTTGTGAATATGACAAATTTGCTCATATACTTCAGAAATAACACCATCGCTAACCGATGTACCAATAATTACATAATTAAATATAGGATGCGTGGCCATATTCTCAATGCCAAAATTTTTGGGCTTGGCTTTTGGCAAATTTAAATGATTTTTTCCCGAAAGTTACTTAAGTTACATAATGGGTCAGGATTACTAGAGGGAAAAACTTCGAGATTATTCCATGAGTGTGCCTGAGTGATATCTGTTTTTAGACGCAATAATTTTTATCTATGGAAATTTAAAAAAAAATGTAAGTTGTGATGTGGAATATTTATGAGCCAAGTGCGCCCTCAGAGCGAAGCGCGAAGGAGTAAGCAGCGAGTTCGTTACGTCCGCTTCGCTGATTCCGCGAGTGACACCGTCGGGCCTCTCCACGACCAAATCTCGCCTCAAAATGTATTAAATAAAAAAATCAAGTTTCTCAACGAGTTCAAGAGGACAAAATATCATTATAACGTTGACAGTAGTTTCCACCGTCAAAAGGGTCATTACGTCGCTACGAGTTTGCAATCTGCCGGCATTGGAATATCTAGATGAATTGTTTATACAATTTTAATACATGTATATTAATATTGCATGAAATTTTACGTAAAATCAGTTTCAGTAAAAGTCAGGAAATGACTAATGACAATAACATCTCTGACTTATAGAAATTTGGCAGATGTAGAATCATGAGAGGTAGATAGATATTGACAATTTAATACTAAGGCTAGTATTATAAGAATTGGAGGTTACTCTATTCAATAATATCATAATCGAGTTCTCGATGTTTTTACGTTTCTAGTATTACAAATTGGAGGAAAATTAGGGATAACACTCAGGACATATAATTTTGGACATCACAAGTTCATAACTCAAGAAATGAGGAAAGTAAAAATAAGTTTTTTCCTTTTCACAGTATTTCATTACGGTTTATGCTATTGTTTTTGGATTTTTCCTTATAATAAGCAGTTAATTTTCAATTTACTGCAGTTTCTGATGAAGTTTTGATGCTGAATGGTTACAAAATTGTTCTAAATTTTAAGGAATATATTTTCCTAACAGAAAAGCTGTCCGAGTTTTAATTTAACACTAAAAACATGACATTTTACAAAAATGTAAGTCACATTCTGCCTATCAAATTTAATTTATTATAAAACGTTTCAATTTTTTGCAACATTGATTATACCCTAATACGAAATTAATAATTCAGATAATTAAGGTATAATATGAATACAGTACCGACAACAGTTATAGTTTTAACTTCTATCACACAACGTGAGTTTTAAAATAATTTATTTTAAGTACCCATATACCTACCATGTACCTACCGCTTATGTAAAACGCAAGTACTCGAACCTAGGGTCGTTTTACTATCGACAGTAAAATTATCGGACACTTCTCATCTGTCGTGGGATAGTAGCTAGCAGTAAGAAAATCGAGCTCGAGGTTTGAACGAGTTACAAGTATAGCCTTTTCGTTACATTATTGTAATATATATAGACATATGTAATAGACGAACGGACAGATAGACACTAGAGTGATTCTATAAGAATTCCGTGTTTAAATAATGTAAGACGACATAAGGATTATTTTTTTATGATGATCGTACCTTCCAGTTACCGTAAAATACTATACTATCTGTGTTAGCTAGACGTCAATCGCGTACTTCTCGTTAATCTTAAATCAATCTGCTGGCGATCCGCGATACCATCGACATTGATATTTAGCCTTCCGTCACGTGACGTCAGTTAATTCTCATTTCCCACAAAAACCTCCGGAAATTGGATATAAGGATCTGCGCGTTCGCATCCGGCTACGTGACGTTTGTCGAACACGTCATTTCACTATGTGGTAATTTCCGCTCTGTGCTCGCGGAAAATTACTCTAGCCACATTAAATTTCCGACTGTGCAAAAATAAATACACGAAAATTGGATGTTTCTATTTGAAATGAAAGAACGTGTTTATATAACTTGTGTATTATGGGAAAAAAATAGTACAAAGGTACATGTAAGTATTTATGAAGTTGGATTGTGTACCGTAGTAGACAACACGTTGTATGAAATTTTAGCCGTGCATGAGATTTACCGTAATTTGACTTCCATTTCCGTATACATTTTCGTATACCATCAAGCCATTAGTGGCCCGTTACAGAGTACACGCCGCTTCTTATAACTAAATTGTCCCAGCGGGTACTTTCTTGCTGCTCCAGTGTGAATTGTATGTGAAGTTCTTATGCTCCCAACAGTCTCCAGTAAGACGTGACAGTTGCTATCTAACGTTAACAGCTGAAACTGACGGCTTGTAGTGGCTTTCGAAGCACATCGACGGTCTAGACAATTTTACTGCTTTATCATTTATGATCAATTTAAAATATCAGGTTATGAGCACTTCAATGTTAATATTTAAAAAAGTATCTTAATATTTATATTCGTGAATTTATAAAATGTAGTCTTAAAGTGACTTTTACATATTATGATACATCAGTGTCAACTCTCTAAATACTACGCATGTCTTGCTCAATAATGGAATAAAATCAGTAATGTTCCCTTTATTCATTTATTATTACAAAACATCGCTGAATATTTCCAAATATCGGACGTAATGTATCCGACAAATTGAGAAGTGGAGATCAGGTTTAACAGACAAAAAAAAACGAATGTTATCATCATCTATACAGATAACAATATGTACGTCGATAAAGATTACAGGTGAGTTTCTCATCTCAATCTCAGTAATCTCATCTGTTCACAAAATTTGGTGTGATTAGTTCATGGGTTCCAGTATGTCGTGGTGCCATATTTCATAGGTACAGAAACAAAGAACAAACAAATCACATTCATCGAGTGTTGGCCCAATATTTTATGGTTACAATAAAAAATAATTAAGTAGGGGATTTTGTTGGTTCGTGGTAATGGAATCTATGGGCATTCGGGCCCAGACAGGCAAACGAGTAAGATGTTGTGTAAAGATTGTATTAGATTAGAGCGTACCAAGTATAGTTCTCATGTTGAACTGTAAAAGTAGTCAAAGTATTAAATAATTATTAATGTATACTGATATTATTATTCAAAAACGCTTCGGATGGCTGCCAGCTTGTAAAAGGAACTTATCGGATAAAGCATATATTATGCAAGAATAACTACGAGTATATACGCAATTACGGACCCTAAAATCTGAAGCAGTTATAGCATTACCAGTTATGATATACATTTCACAACCCAGTGGAACCAGATTTGAATGGATAGTTATCCGAAGGACGAAAGGAGGGTCGGGGCGAACACGTTCTCATTATTCAAATGCAACGAACCAAATTATGGTAATCTGTAAACCTGTTCTGTTTCATCAATATCAATACACGAGAGCTCGATTAGCTCTGCTTCATTCGTGTTGCTGTTCATTTTCTACTGTATGAAGTGGAAATATGACGACACAAATTACTTACGCAACAACAGATCTTTGGTTCTCTGAGTGTTTATTTTTTATTGTTTACAAAAAATATGTTTACATTACATAGTCAACTATCATTACATCATGACATAACGATTTCAGGAAATCAAGAAAAAATTAAACTAATAGAATGATGTATGAGGGAGATACGGGGGAATAAGTCAGATACTTTAACAATTTTGAATTATCTTTAAATCTTACGGATTTATGTTACGGATGAAGGTAACAAGTCAAAAAATATCTCGTCTCTTGCACTGTACTAAAATAATTTTAGTTACATAACGTTGATAATTTTCAACACAAGGGTCTGAGAGGAGCAAGGGAAGCGATAGCGTGTCGCAGCAGGAACGGGTTATTGTGATATTGTGGCGACTCATATTGCCGCTAGATTTATAGCCAGACGTGGATAGATACGCAGCCCCTACATTCTACTGTATCACATGTATACGTATCATTAAGTTTACGAACTTATCATCCTTTCTGTTGTTATGAAAACTGTCAATTTTGATGGTAAATATTATTATTTGTGTTACAAAATTATTGAAACCACAAAAACTAGCTTTAAAAAAGAGCTCGAATTCCAAATGGCTTTTCTACGTTATAACTTTATAAGTTTCCTTTAAAATAAGTATTTGCATTACTTAACTTGTATGTGAAAAGTGTATTGTCAGTAGTTGCGTCCTACGTTTTTTAATATTATCTAAAAGCACCAAGAGCAGGTTATTGTGAGACTGTGCTGGCAAATATTGCCCTCAGATTTATAGCCAGGGGTCGACGTGCTAGACCACCTGTTTCTATGAGGTTTATTTGAAATATTAAGGTACTTACGATACTTATTATAGAGCTTTTACGTTTTTGACGTTTTACTTAGTAGTTAGCATTAATTACATTAAAATATTTATCGATACGTGTTGTTAGAAATCGCAGCCTGTTTTAATTGCTTGTAATAAAAAATGTTAAAACAATTATCTTCTACATAATACGCGCTAATATTCAATTTGCTGAAGATTTAACGATTGAATTTCTTGTTTAATACACCTATATCTAAAATCAATTCATCAATTTACATTTTCTATTGACTATTACATTTATTACAACACATTATTGACCCGATGTTGGGTTTAATTTATTTCAGAAGAACAAGTATCAAGGTCATCACATTAGCCAATAAAAATCTGCATATTTGAAGATGTTTGAGAACAATATGGAGAATTACATTAGTATTTGGGTATCTTTATACTTTACATTGACAAATATTCAATAAGGATAATTTTGGCCTAGCTTTATAAATACAATTTTTAGTGCTATCATTTTTCTCATTTCACCAGTAACCGTTGCATAGTCTCTGAACACGAAACAAAATATCTAACTAGGTATTTATGACGCAGAACTGTATATTCTAGTACTCAGTTGGCAACACTAAGCTATCGTATAATTCAAACTTAAATGCGATCCCAATTTTATCTAAACAAGTTTGCGGTTTTGCAAAACATACAATCATAAACATAAAATTTGTAATACGCTAACGTTATCAATAACATCAATAAAACATCTTAAACTTCAGCCTTAAATATAAATGTTGTAATATTATTTTAGGGGTTTTTAACAGTGCGGTATCGATTGATTTGATGTGTCGTTTACAGCAATTATATTCATTCAGTCATACATCGGTAATTTCTTTCCTTAAATGCGGCGGTAGATTAAAATTTTGTGGTTGTAGAAATGCAGACATACTCGAAGAACGAAGGAGTCGAATTAAATGTTTCTGATAAATAAATAATGTGACTGCGTTTCGTTGAAATTATTATTCATAAACTCATACATTCCCACAACCTGTGACCTTATACCATTTAATTTACAAATGTTACGTACACATGCTATTTGTTACAGTGCTTGACGATATTTTTTCATATAGTCATTACAATATTAAAACCATAACATAACATCGAAAAGCGAGCTATACTTGATATAAATACTGATACCCATTGATAGCCAAACGGTTCTATTAAGAGAAATGTTATTAAAATTATTCCTTAGTTATCATCGTCGTCATTGTCATTATCACAACCTGTAACTGTCCTATTGCTGGGCTCGAGTGACTTATCATACTGTGAGGAGTAAAGATTGTAGTGCAACAAACTAGCCAAATGCTTTAAGCAGAGTTCACGCATCTTTCAAGAACTTTATGGGGAAGTCACGGTGTTTCCCTTCACTGAAGTAAGTGATAATTAATTTGTTATGACCACATAGGGGTGCGTGCACAATTCGGAACCGGTGCCCTCTGTAAGACCCTAGAAATTGTTATAGTATAATTGATAATGGATCTACTATGACCTAATACTTTTTCATTATGAAAGAAAATCGAAATAAGAAAAACATACGGTGATTTTTTGTTGACAAACTTTTGGTTCACTCGCACGGAATTTAGATAAAAATTGCATGGTTGTTAACTTAAATGTATCCATAGAAATACCGATTTCAAAGTAAAAGTTTAACTGCTAATGCAGTTTGCAGTCAGACGGTGCGGCGACCTGAGTCAGAATCTTTTATTCACCTTTCCCTACATTCACACTTAAACTATTATGGTAATTACATTAATGTGTTAATGTGACATAAACATATAAAATATGTTATGATTACGAAAAAACCTTAGTTTGTGTATCATTTGAAACTTACGGATCAAGCTCGACATGTTACTATTCTTGAAAATCTTTGAAACAAGTATTTTTAATCACGAAATTATTCTCTGGGTAGTCATTGTATTTTATTGTTGTATGTCGTCCCTTGTGCTCTTACTTTAGAATACCCATATTTTAAAATATTTGAAATTGATCTATCCCGAAATGTTATCTATCTATTATCTGGCTCCTATGCGTCCAATATTTCTGTAGAGCACCTTATTGCGAGACAGACCAGGCGACTGCGCGACGCCGGCTAAGGTGCGAGATAAGACAAAGCGTTCAATTTATGCTACATGAACATTGCCAATGAGTTTCTTCATTAACATTTGCAATATTTCTGTTTATTACTTTACAATACTTCTATTACTCAAGACATGATAGATTAATGCCGTATTGTACTGAGTGATCCCGGATAAAATGCGGTGGCGCGGAGAATTTCTTGACAGGATGATCTAAGTTCTAATAGGTTTTTGTGTTTTAGATACCAATATATGTTTGCATTTATAAATAAAAAAGTCATGTATAATAAAGTTAGCTCGAAAATGTATATGAGTAACTACTTGTTGTTAATGTAAAATAGGTTTATCTAAAAGGGTTATTAAATATATATTTGAAAAACAAAAAAATAAAGATTGTCATTTCATGTCATAAAGGAAAAGGAGGAAAATAAGATAGTTTGAATCTAAAATTACATAAAATATGCTAATTATTGAAGGAGGTATTTAAGGATTTAAAATTAAGTGCTAAGAATTAAAAGGGTGATTCCAGGATCAGGTGTTTTATTTTACACTTATAGTTGTAACATACGAGTACACGACATACTACACCAATAATATGTTTTTGCACAACACTGTGAATCGTTGCGAACTTTGTGAGATTTACTATATAAATGATAATTGTATTGTCCAAAACATAATCCTAATTGTAATTGACCTCGCCGAAATGTGGCATACAATTGATATCAAGGAAAAGATAAAATATACTTATAGAAATTTTAAATTATGTTTTAAATTTTGAATTTTAAATTATCTAAGATAGGTTTAAAAAACAATGGTTTACCTCATGGAGTACCTAAGAGCGAATCCTACAAGCGCCCCTAATTTTAAAATTATCAAAATTTTAAAATTTTAATTACTTCGTGACCTGAGTAAGAAAATTTATAAACCTGAGAGTTCTACATAGTTATTAAAGATTTGTAAAGATTGCTTGTCCGAATTTGGCCAAAATGATGGATAATGGCTTAACCCCGAAGAATATGAGAGGACACCTAAGTCTAACCATATCATCAGTCTGTTGTAATCAGACTTAAAGGAATTCAACAAATATACATAGCGAAATTAGTAGATTATCAAACATTCAATTAAAATCTAAGTTAAAAATCTATTTAAGGATCTTCAATTCCATATTTAAGTACTTCATTGAATATTTTTCACAATCTTCTTACAGTTGTCTGTTGAAAAAAATACTAGACATCGTTTTTAATACATGAAGGTTTTCACAACTCATTATTACATTACAGAGCGTTGAAAAACCAGAACAGAATAAATAAACAAAGAACATTTGGCAGTAATTTTGTTAGCGGTCATTACTGTAATGTTTATTTTGAGGACAAAGCTTATCTAGTGTTCTCAAATGGCTCTAAAATGGTTGGTTGCTAGGTAGTTAACCCTTGTGGGGGAGAGCAAGTGAGGGGCGCGAGCCGCTGCCACCGTGAGTCCCCGCAATAGATAAAACAGTGATAGAACATGCACCGCACCACCGTTATGAATAATTCATTAGTTTCAGTTGCCACTTTTGTTGGTATCGGTGGCTTTTCAGCGCTTCACACCGTCAAAAACGCGTATTAGGGTCCCATTATTATCACACGCTACTCCTTTGCAATCTCGTTAATTTAACTCTGTACTCTAAACTTCTACTTTTATTGACTGTTCGTTTCATGTTAAAAGGTAATTGATGGTGTAGTTATTTTAACGACTTGTGGTTTAACACCACTATCGATAAAGTGTTTAACTAAGAAGATACTTTTAACTACTTATTAAAAATGAGAATTGTTTCTGGAACTTGTTATATGAACTAATAACTTTCATAACTGTTTAAATGACATAAAACATTCACAAGCTTGTTCTACGATTATAATATAACTCTATTTCTCTATTATTTAAATATTTGTGTTCTTATTAAATTTAAATTTTTTTTTTCAATCTACCTTTAAAACATTACTTAAACTCCTCTAGATTTTTATCGTTCGCTAAGGATCCCTTGCGACAATGTCAAGATGCTAAGGTTTTAGATGTAGAGGCCGTTAAGAAGGCACATGGGCGCCGCCCGCCCTACGGATTCAGTCATAATTTACGACCATCCCCAAAATCTCGGGATTATTTTTATTCGATAACAATAAAGGTGCCGCAGAGGGTTACCTTTATTATCACTCAGTGAGGGACGACTTTTTACAACTTTACACGTGTTATGGAGGCCGGAACGGGTTATTTTATTACTTTTTGTATATTTTGTTGTATACAATACATATGTATATTTATAATATCAGTAGATAATAGCAATAGCAATAGATAATTAATAGCCGTAAAATTATTTAATCATAAAAATAGTATTATCATTATTTTGTTACTCTTTATATTTCTACGTATTATTAATGTATAACAGATTTAAACTTCAGTAAAGATGTTTTTATAAAATGCTTTACACTTGTGTGTGTTATGTATGTTAAATAGTTAGTATCGTGTTCGACAATATAACAGATGCTATGATGTCCGGAACAGCATACCTTGTGACATTTTTTTGTTGTACTAGTTGTACTACCAGATATAATTGAATCTTCTATAAAATTAATCATAATGTTTATTTGAATATGGATTTATGTTATTCAAATCGGGTTAAATTAGGCCTGAAGGATATTATTTATTCATTGAACCACTGTTTTTTTTGTATCGGACTATATGTTTCGTATTTAAGACGTATTTCTGTATCGTACTATTTTATTAATCGTCCTATACGTGTGTGCACATTAAATATACTTCACAGTCACAATTGTATGGTCGCATATTTGCTGAATAAAATACTTTAGAAATTAGCAGAACCTTTGTATACTTCCTTCAAACTAAAAAAATTACAAAACTTTATGCGTCTAAATCATTCAATAAAAAATCAAGACCATAAGGAAACCTTACTCCATGTGCATGTTCGATGTTTCGTTAATAATCTTATCTCAACGAATCTTTTTAAGTACGTGCAATCATGGAAATATGAAAACAAAGCAATATTATTGTTGGTGCGATCGCCTCGTTCCACACGAGCCTCCATAATTTCCAGAAGGCAGATTAATCCGAGCACGGGCGGCCGATCGGCGCCGGTCAGCGCGTCCTCGCATACTAATGCTATTGTTTATCGGAGAGTCTAATCTGTGCGTACCAGCCGCTACTGTCCACTCTCACAATTATAACGGATCACTTTCGCCTAATCCGCCTTCTCGATGAAGGCAGACGTGCCTTTACTGCTCCTTTGTTAGCCGTTTTCAAAACAGTGTCAATTTGCATTTTAACTGTTTTGCATAGTAAACCACAATCGGGGACTTCGTTTTTAATCACGTTAAGGAATGATTGATTGATCGTAATAAATTTGATTAATGTAAAGATTTATTTTTCATATTTCGAAATTAAATTAACAAAAATGTTTTTACGTAAATTCAGTTACTATATTACATAAAGAATATATCTTCATGCAAAATATTTAATTATGTCTTAATTGTTACCGAATATAAATTACGTTAATTTTAAAAAAAGAAAGGCCGAATATCGTCTATGTTTGCTGGTTTATACATCTACAGATGATAAAAAAAATTTTACGTACAATATCGTCGCCCGACGTGACACTATAAAAGTTTTGGGTGAAATAAAAGCAATCGATTTATAACAACGTTATATGCGCCGTACGTTGATAGATGATCCAAACCACAAACAAGGGTATAAAGTAACTTATACCACCGAAACTTAAAGAGTTTCATTATTTTAAGACGTGATAAAAATAACAATATACTAAACTTTGAAGAGCTCATAACACAGTGGCTTATGTCAATAGTAAACGATCGAATGGTTTAAGCAACCTTGAGCAGGGTCGCAAGTTAACGGCGTGACCGCTAGTTATAATTACTCGTCCTCCGGAGGGCACATTAAATTAGATCCTGTTTTTTTATCATTTCATGGCAGTTGTTAAGTTGTATCGAATATTTTACGAATATTAATGCTGCTTAAAAATTAGCAACGTTTTGGTTGGTCGATAACCCCACTCTATTTCGCATTGGAACAGTGTGGTGATGCTTTTTAGTGACAAAACATTCGAGAAATGGAAAGTAAAAACTGTAACCGACACAGTAAATTATTAAAATACAACAACACATTAAACGAAGCTACTTAAAGAACGTTCAGTAACTATGATCTAGCAAAGGAAATTTGAAGCACGATTAACTGTTCCGGTTTTCGAAGTTACGTTCCCCGACGGCGAGCGCAGCGTTTACCGACGGTGTATTTTGAGGGCGCTTTAAACGAGCAATAAGCGTTAATTTTATTTGAATATCCCGCGATATCCGATTGCAGCGGAAGCACGACACGCCCACTGCGTCGCGACTAACTAATGAACAGTACAATATCTTTCGACTCTTTGTTTTTACATTATTGTTATTATTTTATATTAATCATATCATATTAAATTTTAAATAGTGTATAATGATAGATTTATACAAATAATAATTAAAACGTATAAAGTCAATTTATAATAACTGTATGATTGGAATGGAATTCCGATAATATATACATAATTATTTTGTAACAAGATGAAAAGACAAAAATAAAAGTAATCAAGATATTTTTTCAATTAATTGTTTGTTTTATTAAATTTATTAATACAAACCGTTGAATTTATTGGTTATCGGTACCTGTATCTTGTTATCAAATCTGTGATAAATGACCAGCACAAAATGGATTTTTAAAGTTTACTTTCACCGATTACTATAAAGTTGGACCTTAGCTGCAAACTTAGAGATCAATAAATCAAAAGCTAATTTGGTTCAAGATTTGGGAGGCGGTAAGCGATGCGTGGCGTAATGTGTTCTTTACATCAAAAACACATTTAAAAGAAGTTAGATTGGCTTACCGGAGTTGGCGAACGGCCATACGTAGTTGGAGCCTTTTCGGCGCTCCAAAGCCACTCCTAATCTTCAGAGATCCACCGCAGATTGTTTGCAAGCATTTTGGCCCATCAACATTTTACGTAACGTTCTCTACATAAATTACTAAGGGATCAAATAATTTCTCAATTTTCTTCATCGAAGATTCATAAAAATATGTTGGATCTTATACTTTGATCGGAGACTGTAGATACATAATTATGATGCGTTAATCAACTTTATTTCTTAAGTGAGATTTAAATTTTACTGTCAATACTCAATTCTCTAAATGAATTCAAATGTGGGCGCAGCCATGGTCCATCACACTGGGCAGCTTACAACTGGCAGCTTCACATACCTTTAAGTTTAATTTATTGACGGAAGCAAGTGATAATTCATTTCTATTACATATATTAACTTTAAAAAATTGAAGATGTGTACAAGAGTCGAATACAATTCAACCTTGCGGCAGATCTTTAGCGACGATAAAGCTTGCGTTGAATGCTTTTGATGTTATGCTTAAAAAAAATTGCAGTTTTGAAATCGAAATTAAGTTGTATGAGTTGTATGAAATTAAGTTGTAAAGTTTACCTTTAATTAAGGTGTTTATATCCCAGAAAATATTGTTGCATTGGACTCTCATCAATGTTACTTGAAGATTCTATTAATTTTTATGTTATTAAGTTTTCATTAAAATAATTCCCCGTTATTTCTTATGTATTGTACTATTACATGAATTCTTCTTAGCTTGTTAAATACATCTATTCGAGATTTGAGCTCTACAAAAGTACATTAACCTGTATATTAAACCGTTTGTAAGTGAAAGGAAGAAATAAAATACATTTTTCAAAACAAGCTTTATTTTAATAACCTAATAAAATTCATAGTGTCATTACACTCATCACGAATATACGTAGGATATTCATTATCAATATGTTTGTCTCTAATATAGCTTATTTTAACAATCAATACATTTTGTTATTACAACACACTCCATCGCTTGACTTAGATGATATATTTACAATACCATTGTCTATGCAGCATTTATCTTAAATATCGCAATTTGGCAACATGACAACCATAAACATTTACATATTTGTCAGCATGTAACTACCTACACAGTAATTGACTGATATTTTTCTACTATCGTACAATTTAAAATAGAAATTAACATTTGTTTTAAAGTTTTAACAAACAAGTACGCTTTAATCTTGCGCACGATATTAGATAACACAGTACGCGTAGGTACAATGGATGGCAAATTCTTAGATATTTATTTCAGGTTGGCAAAGTTCCTTTCTTTTGCCAACATTTCATTTGATCGTCTAAATTTACTCCAAACTGATTTTACCTTTTTCACATAATTTTATAATTAAAGTAATAATAATATACAAAACGTGGACAGTTATTTTCTATTCGCCGTTTCCTTATTGTATAATAGAGTAAACAATAATTACTGTGATGAGTATTTTTAAAAGTAAAAGTTTTGTGTTTATAGCTTCCAATTTCGATCGTTTTCAACTAATTTTGTCATAAGAAACAAAAGGCAGACAATTTACTGATAATGTTAAAGTAAGATGTACATAATTCGTTCAGTCTTAATCTATTTATATAAAATTATCATCAATACATTAGTGCACTTTATTATTAATACATGTGCGGTAACTTTACATAACGTCACGGCTCAGCAGATTTCATAATAACTATCAATTATTCCAAAGATTAACAAACCGGGCCATACAGCTCTAAGCAACGCCATTCACATGACGTCCTTTCCATTTTATTATTAAAACCTTATCCAAATCTGCTCTACCGGAAGTGTACACTTATTTCAAGGAACTGTTACACATTATATTAATTACATTAAATATAATATACATATCATTAACAACGACACCTATACATAAATATTTATATCTGCGTGAGAAATTCAATGTTAATGAATGTTGCATCAGTTATATTTAGTTCTACTAATTAATATGTTATATGAGTTTGAACTGTGTGCCTAAATTTAATATAAAGATATATGCTATTCAACTGTTGCAAGAACATTACAAATTAGTTGTAAAACATTATTTTCATGAGGAAGAGAGAGCTAAACTGAAGTATTTTATGTGCGTTCTTCTTTTTGAAGTCTGTTGAAAACTATTTCCCATATAGCCTTTGCCATCGATTTAGCCTTACCTTATCACAAGAAATAAGTAATAATTCGTTTGCATAACGAATAGAAGATAAGCTAGCCGTTATTTTTAACATTTTTTTATAGATTTAGCTACTAGTGCAGTCTTTTTCCTAAAATATGTTGCCTAAACAATATTAGGCGTATCGCTTGCCAATTTATAACATTTCTTTGGAAATCGCACCCTTAGAATGAAAATGACTTCACTCAACATTCCTGAAATTCCAGATTTTACTATAAATTTACTTAAAAAAGCCTACTCTAAAACCCATGGTGAAAAAGAGCTCGAATTATGAGTGAGAAAGGGCAAAAGGAAAAACCTCATACATCAGTCTCTTTAAATTTACTCAAGACTATACATTTTGAAAACTTTCAGCGTCATTTACCATAAATTGCAATTTTTGAGACAAGTCCCTTTCATTCTAAGGGTACGAAATTATACTTGATGTCGATTTCAAAGAAGTTCTTACTTGATATATCTTCTAAGCATTCAATGAATACTCTAAAATTATGCCAACTAAGTGCTATAAGTTTCATGTCTGTCAGGGCAATGAACTAAGGTGCAAATTTATAGATTACGTATGTAGAAGAGTTGTATATGGAAGAACGGATATTCACATATAAATAAATATATATAGTAAAATTATAAAATAAGGATGGCTCCTCCTCCAATTAGCATTACCTGAAAAATATATTTACCTCCATTTTATTACATTACACCTAATATAAATGTCATGATCGACGGTAAAATTGACAATATCATGAAATTTACGGCGATTTTGTGAAGTGCTCATGTTTTATTAAATGTCCATTTGTCGTTTGACAATATTGTTGAATCACAAACGTTTAACGATTTGTTAACAAAGTCTAACCATGTCATGATATTGTCAAATTTAACCTGACCATATAATTAATATAAATATCACTTTAACACTTATTTTTCTATGTCAGCGTCAGATAAAACCATACTTATAAAAACCATAGAAATAGTTGCATTTCACGATATGGAAATAATAATGTCGTTGTTAAAATCATAAAACGTTTGGCACGGTGAAACTATAACTGATCATTTCATGACACAGTCAATTCTACGATTGGATCACGATATGCAAACATAGTTTATATATTTAATTTTCAAAGTTACAAAGAGTTTGGCCGTTTACATTTTATATTTACCAGTTTACTCTGAATATAACATGGATTTCTTTACCATTCACAACGAATAGATAATAAAATCTCACTAAAATATATTGTTTAGTGTAAACATTTAAGTGCACCAAAACACAAAGAAAATAGTGACTTGATTTTATGCCATTTATAGATAATAGTATTAAGAGCAAATGTAAAATACTGTAAATTAGAAAAGTTAAGTTAAAAGTACACTTGTACGTCTCTTATTATGTTTTTAATTTTACCCGTTACCGGGCACGGTTGAATGTTTTTTACGTAAATTAATTAGTAAAAGTGAATATTTATTTACCTGTGACCTGCGAGGCACCACCCACCCAGTTGAGATGTGTCTTTCCGCCACCTTCGTCTGTCTTGTGCTTCCCCTTATCGATCTCGTTCAGGTTCGATTGATACTTGGTTCCTGGATTTCAAGAACTTTCAGTTTAGTTAAATTTGTCAGTACCTAATAAACATTTTATAACTACGGCTTATACCATAAAAATATTAGAATTTACTAAAATGCATAAATGTACAATTTTATTGAGTTACACTCCTAATCTTTATTCGATTGTTATGTACGATAATGACAATCAGGTTATTGTTATTGTCTTAAGTATAAACAGTTTACACGTACGTGGCAAAAAGTACCGCGTAAACGTTTAATGCTTGTGATGTATTTCGATTTTTAGGCGTCAACACTTTGATGCTTTTATTGTTACGGATCGTCATGGACATTACATAACTATTTAGCAGGTGGATTGTCTGAAGTGAAGGCGTGATGGTTTGAAATTTGGCTTCCATTCGGGGAGTTATTTCCTACATAAACTTCAAATGTTTCACTATTTGTTTTTTTATGTCAAATATTAAAGCTGCATTACTGCCAGTGTTCCTGGCACCGAGGACATTACTATTTAAATCCCGGTGCAAAAAAAAGAGGTTTGGAAACATATAACTAACTACCATTATTATAAATAGCTTTGTAACCGCTTGTCATTTGCTTTAGTAAAGGAAAACATTTGAGGGACCTTGCACACCTGCGTTTTGAACAGTTTGGTTGTTCACTAGTACAGGGGTAGCTTTAGGTTGAATTGGAAAAGGTGTGAAAGTTATACCCCTGCAGGTCATGTCAATCATAATTGACCGTTTCAATGAGCAATGAAATGGAGTCACGCTTCAAAGTGTAAGGTAAAGCCATCAATTCCGGCTGTTGTCGTTAAATGGCAGTCGATAAGCTTTATCGAAAGCCGTTGGGCTACTTCAATAGAAGCACCTACATGTATTATGTTATATTCTTGCTTTAGTTAAAAGTAAATAACATAAATATATATTCATTCATCTCTTAAATATGTTAGAAAAGTAATTTACGTAGACAAAAAAAGGCTACGAAAGTAAAAGTTGTAAGCAGATACGCGAATTCATTAGGCAAAGAAAAGGATTCAATATGGGTAGGGACGAACGGCGCGGTCGGTGAACAGTTATTGAAAAGTTGCGCAATATTGTCCAGTAGCCGGTCCAGGCGTAGATTCGTAATGGACGTAAAAAATAAAACTAGCGATGGTCCGCTGTGTCGCGCCGTCCCGAGCAAAAACCTTTAGCCAAAAATTAATGTATGTTCATACTTCCTGTCAAAATGTCAATTTAATGGCAAGGCTTATTTTAGAGAGGGAGTTCGAATGTTGAAAGTATTTGGTTTATTGACAGTATCTTTAATTTTACGACAAAAGTTTAATTGAGGGTAGTAATATATGTACGTCAAATTTATCACATATATGTATAAATAATAATAATATCATAGCGTGGTTGTAAAATTTATCATAGGTATAAAGTAACTGAAAATTTATGTTAGGAAAATAAATTCCTAATTGAGTCTATGTATTATGATACACTAAATGAATCTTTATCGTTTAGAACCTCATTAATTAAAAGGATCCTTTATACAACTTCCCCATGTACCCCTGTAGAACTAATTAGAAAATTAACACATTGTAAATTACGAAAATGAATTTTACTCAGAGTTAAAGCTCGATTATTTATTTATTATTATTACACTTCTGAACCTCAAGTCCTAACCTATGAATTCCATTATAACTATTTTAAAACCATTACTATCTAGCCTTATACTTGAAGTACATTATTTGAGTCACAAGATCGAATAGGTAGGAGAATATGTCTACTGATGAATAAATCAAAAACTGCTCAAAGTTAAAATAGGTATAAGTGTACTTTTATAAGTGTGTTTGAGTTATTTGAACTGTGATTGATATTTACGATTTTAATATTTCATGCTTAGATCAAAATATAGATTAAAAATAAAAATCGTGAGTAGCGATTACAGTTAAAATATACGTGATAAGTTTAAAAGATACACAAATAATAAATATTTCTTTTTTTCTGTATTAGCAGACAATTATATTCGGTGATGAAGAAAAATTTATCTCTGGACAAGTATAGAACTGAACTATTCGTAATTAGAATAAAGATAAAATCTACGCTGCAAAACATTTGAGAGAAATCTTTTATTATAATAGCATCTAAACTTTATTAACACTATGCAATAGATAGTTACAAAGGTTCGGTGGAAGAGGGGGAGTAGCTGACACTTGGCAGTAATGGGTTGTAGCGCAAGATGTTGTCGTTGTCCGAGCTCAGGACGGCATGCGGCGGGCGGCGACATGTCCGGAAAATGCCCAACTTCCAATAACGGCGTAATGACGCGCGCCAAACAACTTATGAGCACCCGATATTACAACGTCTACAACCTAACAACCGGACGCATCAAATATTAATATCACAGATATTACAATAAAAACAATATTTAAGGTATTTTAAAACAAAAAAAGAAAGGAAAAATGCACCGATAGCCTAATAATTTCACAGTCAATGTCCATTAGTAAGTTCGATAATGATTTTATGACCACTTCATGCCTATGTTATTGATGATTTTTACGTTTCTATAATTAATTAATTAAATTAAAATGTAACATTAAAATCAATAAAAAAAAATCGTCCATATTACGTAATAATGTATAATTAAAACGAAATTTAAATGAACTAAATTATGTTTGATTATCTAATACAGCTAAATTTGTATATTTACTTGTATTTGTATTTTTTAAGTTAAGGCTTTGTTATTATTACAGAGTCCAACACTTTCTTTTCTTTTCACTAGTCTGTACACAAGAGTACCACGTGAAAATAATCAAGCAGATAAGTTAAAATTTGTCATATTCGTCATCTATATTATGGGTCAATATTTTGAATTATTTGTATACGTATGTTTATGTGTGTTTGTATATGGGAAATGAAACACTCCCGTAGAATAAAAGATAAAATCTAGTATGGAAGCTCCGTTAAGACGTAGTAAAAATATTTTAGATGTTTTTTTGTACTTCTTACAATAATGAAATATGTTTCTTATTTATTTAACTTCTACAGACATTTCTGTAGAAATGGTTTTCTGTACGTTTTCAGTAGTCATTTCTGTGGCAAACATAAAGTATCTGACAAAAATAACAAGAAATAAAAAAATATATAAACACACACCCTCACCCTCTCACTAGAATGCTACCTGCAACACAGGGTAGCACTGACGTACACAAATAAGACATCACAAACATCCCTGATCCCCGTTCAAACATTCATCTGTTCATACATTCGGCCGAGAATTGAACCCGGGACCCGTTGATCGCCAGGCAAACTTGGTTATGGGGTCGTCAATAGTTAATGTGTTGGTGCGGGTAAAATTTGTTAATATACATATCTGTTTCTCGAAACGAAGACGGTTAATTGCATTCGACCTTTAATTAGAACTTAAAAAGGTTTATTTCATAATAAAAATAAAAACTCCAGAAAAACAAATGTTCACTGCAGTCATAACGGAATTTAGACTTTAAAATGTTCATAACACTTTTATATGGAAGAACACAACCAGAACCACTTCATAAAACATTTGTTTATAAACGATTTGCTTGTGCTTTACGAGGGACATAACATTTGAAGCCAGTTAACAGCCTGCCGACTGGCGACGAGTTGAATGTCGTAATAGTTTATGACCTATAAACAAATATAACGACCACTAATAATAACTGAAACAGCAGCAAACAATGAAAATAAATCCTACGATCTCGAGGGATAACTCATAAAGGTATTATTATCTCTTAATAAACGAAACTGCTGATATAAAAGACTCGTTTTAATACATTTAAGCGACATCGATATAGATTTATTGATGCGTTATTAATGAACTCATTTGTTGATACTTTTATTGGTATTGCAACAACATTATTTATTTGTTATGTACTAAACTATACTATTAGGCGTTTTTCTGGGGATATCAACTTTAATTAATACGATAGTAGAATCATATAATAAACTGTTTTAAAATATACGACTTTCCAGTCCAGATAAGATTTATATATGTACATTATAGTCAAAAACTAGCTGTGCCCGCGACTTTGTCCGCATGGAATTTAACAAAAAAGTTATTTAGTAGAAATAATAGTAGCCTAAGTTACTTCTTATTACATCAGACAAAAATTGTAAAAAATATTTTGGTATATGTACCGTATATACATACATTCATATGCATGTAGTAAAAAGCGGTTATTTTAATATTATAAACAGACACCCCAATTTTTTTTATTATAGTATATAGATAAAAAAATTGGAAACGTGGTCAACTGTCGATTTTATTTAATGGCTGTGTACGGTGGTACATACAACAATTTGCATATAAGATATGTAACAATCAATAAATACTCATCATGGCGCTAAGATTTCAGTATTACCGATTAATATTATTTATCACGTATTATTTTAATCAATGATCGCTATATTCATTTCTGTAGTAGTTATATACCCCAAACAAAAATCTTGATCGACAATGAAGGAAACGGAGTTTGTAATAATCATATAGTTACATAATAGAGGAACACAATGTGCGAATGAGATTTCGAGCTTTAAGGATAATCCTACTTGCGAGAAAGAGTTGCAAGAAAATTTATCGTAGGACTGTTTTTAAACTATTTACTCTCCATTAGTCTCCTGTCAAAAAATTGCTATTTGTTATTTTATGAGTTTCATTTCAATCTTTCTATATTTTATCAGATTAAAAATAGTAAACCTAATGGTGTCGTGTTCAGTATTAAATTGTTGGGTTACTTATAACAATAACCCAAACAAAGCGGCAATACACAGGTAAGTACTGATCGTGCAATACTACTTTCACGATGCTTATTTTCATAGACGTTGATTTTTAAATTAAGATTAATAACATGCATTAAATACTCCATTTTATGAATAATAATTTATTTTTCATAATTATGTGTAAGATAAAAAGATATTGTGTACGTGAAAATGGTACCCTTATGTATAGGGCTTGCACAAAATCTATCGATAAGTGAACAATTTTTAAATAGATATAGAAAATATTTTTTATTTTACCTAGATTTATTCATATTTTACCTTTTTAGTTTCGGTTACAGTTTGTAAACACATTGGACAGAAAGTAGATAGACTTATATATACGTGTATCTTTGGCTTTTGAATAGTAGGTATTAGTTCCTTAAATTGATTGATTTGCCGAATTTTATATTTGTTATTATTATGATATGACCATAAACGGCGAATGTGATTTTATATTTATTGACAATTTTACTTCTTCAAGGTTTCCTCTAAATGCAATTCAAAAAGAAAAATGGATTCGAATGTTAAATCAAATAGGTAGTTACAAAGTTTACAGTAGATATTTTAAGGGCAACTATTTTGTTCTCCGAATTCACTGACATAGTAATGGAGAATCTATACCTCCAAAATTTTTTGGTTATTTCCTTTCTGAGAGAAATAAGTTATATCGATTTACATCAAAGAATTGATTAGAACCAATAAGCATTATTATTATTGTTTTCTTTAGTACCGTCTAATCACGTTTTGTTTTATCCTGTCAAATAAGGATAAGTTTAGAAGAAGCGAAGTAAAGAGAAGTTACTAAGATTAGCATGCCGTTATTAATTTAACATGTAATAAGAATTAAGAGAACGAATTAAATATAGCAAAAAAACCTGTGATGGAATAGTCGACATTCATGTCGATTATGCATGAACGTGACTTTGACATCACTAAAAGTCACGCACGGCAGTGTATTTTTCACACACATGCACATTTATGTTTTAGTGACGCGATTTTGAGCTGAGTGTTCCTCTATTATGTAACTCTATGGTAATATTCTGATTCAATGGACATGTGACTTTTTTCATTGTCAATGTCAAGCACAGAGTAGTTAAGGAAATGAAATGGTGATGGTGATAGTCACGTTGACATATTGATTAGTAGTCAATGGTTATATATAAATAAAATTTTCAGTACCACTATCGTATATAATCAAATAAGTTAATCGTATTTTTTCTACATAACATAATTTTGTTTTTTACTTCGTTCAGTGTATACGTGGTCATTTTGAGTCATATCCCTAATCTTCATTGTATGTTAGAATACATAATACATAATATAAAGTCCATTATGCCATTACCGCGGCAATCAATCTAAAATTACGTAAGTCACATATTTTTGTCTTACCTTTGTCTATAACAGGAGTGTCACGTCGCGGTGGTCGGGAAGGTGGTGGGATGGTAATCGCTCGAGGATCTGGAGTAGTTGTGGGTGGCGAGGAAGCTACAAAATAAGTTATTATCAGATAATTTTATTTTCAGAACGTTCTACATTAAGTATCTGTTATGAATAATTTCTTACTGTATAATCGTATCGTTCCATCTGATTCCCCTCTGGGATTCTTTGCTACACACTTGTACGTCCCATAATCTTCAGTGATGATGTGTCGTATAAGCAACCGCATGTGAGTTTTGTATGCTGGAACTCCAACTGTGTTCTCCATGTGATATTTGGAACTTTCGTGAATCATGTGCCCGTCGTCTCTGGTCCAGTAATTCAAGGAGGTGGGGTGGGCTTCAGTAAAACATTCTAAAGTCACGTTGTAATACAGCGGGGCACCCACTAGTTGATGAGGGATCCACAGCATTGGTGGAACTGCGAAAAAAATATTTGTTATGTTTGAATATCATATGCGTTAATGGTTCACTGTAAAACACGTAATCGGATTTCTCTTTTATATCGACAAAAAAAAGAGTCATCTGATAGATTTTCCTTGACCAACAGGGTGAAAATAGGGTTGGGTTGGTTCAGGTTGAAAATACGTTACACCTGTTTCTCTTATTATCGTCTAGTACTTGAAATATATGTACTTCATCATGTTACTCCACGAACACAGTGATTATGTATGAGGGGCCATGGGGCAATCCGAAATATCGGTATTTTTCAAGCTATTCAAAAACATCCGATCTATTTCTAGTCTACGTCTGTGTCTTATTATAACAAATAAACAAAAAATTGCATTCCAAAGCAATCAAATAAATTTTGCTGCTAGTGGTCACTCATCCGGTTTCCGATTGTGGCGACATTGATTCATTTCATCGGGCTCCTTTTTCTAACTATTAAATATATTTAACTGACTACGAACCAATATCGATACGAATACGAACGAGTGATAATAACGAACGAATAAATATACTGTAAAAAGCAAAAATACGATTTCAATTGGACTACAATGTTAAAAAGAATAGAACTCACAATCAACGCTAACTTTCACTCTTTTTGAAACAGTAGGGGGTACGCCATTACTAGCGATGCACAAATAGGCTCCCATATCCAACCGTGAAATGCGTGCCATTTCCAGCACTTCGCCCTCCCATTCTGGAACTGAATTAGTCACGTTAGATTAAACATAATTGGGTTAGAAGATGTAATATTTTTTTTGTTGAACACGTCCTACCCGAATGTGATTTGCTGATGGAGATTTTTGAGTTGTCATCCCTTTTCCATTTGATGGTAGGCTTAGGAGAACCATTAGCGCGACACGTCAGAGTGACGTTGGCACCCTCTCGGACGATAACGTCGCTTGAGCTCAACGAGTCGTCGATTGTCGGTGGCACTGTAAATATTTATTATGCACTGATGTCATACAGAAGAGTCATTTTTACATGATTAGAAATACAACCAACCGTCTCTGTATTGTGAAGGTTGTTTTAATATATAACCGAGAGAACCTATTGTCGGCGGAGAAAAATCATTACATGCATTCTTTATTTATTTCCAAATGGAAAACTATATTGAGTGTACAGTATTATCACGTAATAATATGTTTATTTGGTGACGTCTGCAACTCAAACGCATATATGACTATCAAACTATCAAACGGAACTCAAACTAGTTGAGGTTGATCACTAAGTGTCACTACTGCTGAAGGTTGAGATAGAAAACCTCATTTATAAGCGTCGCTAGTTCCAACGCCACGGTTCATCGACGTCATACCTCATTTAAAGATAGAGCAGCTTAAAGTTTATACGCTCCACGGCATAACTCACCTGTATGGTAAGCAGCAGCAGGTGAACAATACGAAGATTTGCAATCGATCACACTGTCGATTGACCTCAATAAGACTTATGATGATAGGTAAGGTACATACCTATTAAAAATTTTAATAGCTATTTTAATCTATGTATGTTTTTGCTGAGAAAGTATTTAGTGACTTATACAATTTTATAGTTTTTATACTATCCAAGAAATTAAGCTGTCTAGTTATTCACGTACCGTACATCTTTATTATTATTTATTCTCGACAGAACAGCACATAGAACATAGAACATGAAGAAAAGTTAATATTGCCGACAAATATTACCATAATGATATAATATATATATGTATTAGTCATACCAACAACATGCAAGTATCCAAATTGCGTTTTCGCGGTGACCGTGTTGATCTGGCACATGTAACGGCCCCGATCTTCCTCGCGCACATCTGAGATGTGTAGGAACCAAGTGCGATGTTTGTCGTGGGTGACGCTGACTCTAGGGTTGCGCGTGATTACGTGGTTGTGGACAGTCAAGATGGCTGACTGCTCGAAATGCATCCAGGCCACCTGTGCAAAATATGACAGGAGCTGTTACTATCCTGCTTCATTAATTTAAAATGCAGTAATAATTTATATTATATATTTTATAAATATTTTCCTATATCCTTTTTACAACATTATTTACTTCTATGCTATACTCCATTTGAATAAGTTCAATCGGTAGCGAGGGATTTAAATTTTTGAGATGGTTTTATATTTTTTATATTAGTCGGTCATATGGAGGGACAGTATATATTTAAAATTTTAAGATTAAAATAAAATAAACATTTAATTCCCGAACTAAATAAAACGGAAAAGTTGCTTAGATAAGAGTTCATACGTTTAGAGGTTTTAAAAGGTAACATTATTTTTATATTACCTGTTGAAGTCAAGGAATACAACGTGTATAGCTTGAATGATTGCCAATCGGTCTAAGATTTGAAGAGTGACGTAACGGAAATTACAAGATGTCGTCTTCTATGAAACACAATAATTTTTCATTAAAAATAAAGGTGAATATAAAATAAATCAAGATTAATAAAATATTTGTTAGAATTGTTTGACAGAATATTTTTTCAAGAATTGTCTTCGCGAATATTTTGGAAGTATTTTATATTTTTATGTTGTGATACTTCGAACTTACTTTGGTAATATTTATGAAAATCAAAATTAGTTTTATATCGCTTGTAAACACAAATATCATTAATTTGTAGGATGAAATTAAGACGTATTAATTATAATTGACACATAACTAGTACGGTTAATTAAGTCCTAGTAATTTAATCAAAGTAATAAAGTAATAAATATAAATACGAAGAATACTTATAAAACTATAAACGGAATTATGTCTAACGAATATAGCAAGAGCATTGTTTTCAAAATTAAAATTGTACGGGTGGACATTAGACAGTGTAATTGCAAGAACTGCCATCGCGTCCTTTTCGCACCGCCTTCCGCGGCATTAACCGCTCACAAAGCGTTCCATTCAAATTGTTATGCTTAAACAATCCTATCGGTTTCAATTCTAAACTGCAAACAAAGTACTGTATTTTCTAACCTGTATAAATGAAAACGATTAACAAAATTATACCAAACATCACAGTGATAAGTAGTAAGTAAGAAAAAAAAAAGAAATATCTATGACGTCAAACTTACAACACGAAAGTGAACTCGTATGCAAATGGTTTTATAGCGTTAAAAATTTTGTAAAGTTGAGTAATAGTTGCAAAATACTGCCGGTGAATTTAAAAGTTAGTCTTACAAGCTTCATCTTTTAATCCAGCTTTAAGTTTGAGTCATGGATAGTTCTTTTTATCAAGATTGTGAAAGCAATATAGGACGAAGTTTGTTAGTTGAAACTCGTGCCGGGTCACATCTTACCTATCTTAAGTGATACGGCTCTCAGCCGCTGTCTAATTTATAATGGACTTGAGCAAACTTCGCCCATTTTATTATGCAATGGGACGGTAACCCCTCTAATGACGACGACCTGACTTGTCGTGACCTGGGAAACCGTGATATAATAATAATATTGTAAGCGTCGATTATCTATATTTTAAAATATTAACTTTTAAATGAAAGGAATAAATTCGCATAGTTATTGCTCGTGAATAAGTATACTTATTCGAAAAAGTCGCAAAAAAGTTCTGTGATTATAGATATTGTGGCATTAAGGCAGACACAGAGAATTTGTTTTATACTGAGTAAAGATTCAGAAAAGTGTCAAAGTAGGATTAAAACAGTAGAAAGCGGGGACAAGGCGGCGATTGTAAATCTGATCTACGTAATTGTGGTCGGCGTCTAATCTAATCACAACGGTGTGTCCGTCTGCGCAGCGCTGATTGAATTACGAGCTTCAGACGCTGCCACCTGGATGCATAACCTTATCGCTATGACAATATTTTGATTATAAATTAGCCATAACATTTTGATTAAATGTGTGTTCACGAGGATCACAAATGCTGAACAGAATGATAGAGAGATTCAAAGATTAGTGCCCAGCAGTGACTTGTTAGTACTTTGAATCCAAAGCAGAAAGAAGCACAAAGAAGGTTAAAATATATGTTAAAAAAATGATGTTAATCAGATAAAATTGTACGCACTTAATCGATATATTTCTTCTGAATTTTGCTTCATCGATTTTAAATAAAAGTATATCTCAGAAAGTTTCATTTTATTGTTTGAACAATTAAGATAAAATGAAGGAGAAATCAAAATTTTACAAGCGGTTAGGAGATAAGCTTTGAGTGTTGAACTTTGGGAGTTTCACAGCGCCTGGTCTTGCGGGTCATGCCGAAATATTTTGTAAAGTCCCAAGTTAATTCGGAATTCAAATGATAAAATGCGTAACATAATAAGAGAAAATGTTAAGCTGGAATTGAATAAAACAATAAGCGAGAGGCAAACGAATTTGACTCAGTATTCTGGTTGTAAAGAATTTCTAATATACAATTGCACCTATTTAATTAATGTAAGTGCGGTTCACCTTACGACAACGTGAGATTAGGTTCAATTAAAAACCGCATATCTATGTATATTCCTAATGTACAATTCGTTCTTCTTTTCATCTGTTGAATGTCTATCAGTTGGACGTATTGTGTAAAAAAGTATTATTGCGATATAAAAAAACATACATTAAATCACAACTATTTTCAAAATTAAATTAAAAAATATTTTTTCCATTTTCCGGGGCCGGTGAAATTTTAATTTCAGACGCAAGTGAAAAAAAAAATTAAAATCAAGTGGTTTAGCTCAGCCCTAAATGTGCAAAGTGGGTAATGAAGCTGGCAGATGCAAATATGATATTTGAAATGGCGGCACTGGCTAACTAATTTCATTCGTCTGCGGATCCTAAACGAGTTAGAGTACAAGCGCCATGTTACACTTTCCCAGTTTTGCGCTAGTTTTAAATATATGTTTATTAAAATCAGAATGGCAAATTTTAATAAACATATATAGTACCCATGAATGTCTACTTAATTTATAAGACAAATCGGATTAAATAAGATAATGTGTAAGATAATGTGTGTGTGTGTAGCATTAAAGTTTTAAAACAATCGAATGGTCGAATAGGGATATTCGATTCGATAAAATTGTCATTCTAAAGTTGCAGAAAGCATATAAAAATACAGGAGACAAAATATATTCACTCATAGATTTATTCTATAGTCATTTATAATGTGAGGTCAAATACAGAACATTCAAGACGCTTAAATTTTAAAAGAAAACTTAAGCAAAATTGTGAATACGAGATCATAATATAAAACTTGAGGCTGAGCCATAGAGTAAGCACTCTCTAATGCGAACGTCATATTTAGAGAGAGAAAAGCCTAATTTTGGATAATTTTGCGACTATTAGATCGTTTATATTATACATTTAAGGTGATTGCGTTACACAGTAACAAATATATAGGTTATGTATATCCAACAGAATATGACAGAACCTTGAGATCGCTTCTAAAGCTAATAAAATCTTTAGTAATTACTATTAAAACGTAAAGATATTAATTCAGTGTTCAACTTGACAAGATAGCGATCAATACGATTTCCAAGTTGAACATAAACATGTGTAAATAAAACTTAAACGTAAAGTTTTATTACACATGTTAACATTCACAATTAAATTACTGGTCAAAGTAACAAAAATAGTAATCACTAAGCAGGAAGATAGTTTATGAAAATATATTATTGTCATTAAAACTTATTTATATTATTCATAATTTTAAACAAATTCCATTGTTAGCGGTATAGTAACAACAAAATTCCAAGTTTACAGAAATAAAGTGCAGTTTACATAATTATAACTTGTAACACAGATACCACTTTGGATACTGGCCAACATAAAGTAGGGTCTACTTACACTGAAAACACGGTTTCAAAGTTTTAATATTAAAGTTGGGGAGGGAACCTATCAACTCGTTATCTTTTAACCACCTTCAATTTAGGCCCTTCTTTCTTTTTATCTTAATTGTTGAGACATTAAGGAGAGAAAGTTGAAGTTCGGAGGTTCGGCGGGAGACGTTCCGTCCCTCAGGATATGCCTGGAAGGCGTCGTTTGATTTATAATGGACTTGTTGCAAACTTTAGCCATTCGACCGCGCACCGCACCGAACCTCCTTAACGACGGACCCCATCGCCGCAGGAGATGATTCGTAGACGTGTTTAATAATATTACGACAGATTTAATTAGGGAACGTTTAAGAAGCTTCATCCTATGCATTGTCGTCGTTACTTTGCCCATCCAAACTTATTACGATGATCTATTCAAAAGTTTGATGTTGAATAGCTAGTACAGAACAGATTAAAATGCTGACCACGTCTGACTTTACTATTAACAAGATCTAGGTTTGGCTAGGGCTATTTGCATATTACGCTATTCTGAGTATAATGCTTTTTTAGAAGATAACAAAGAATTTGTAATGCATAATTTATATTGTGTAATTATCGTTCAATTTTGAACTTACGAATATATACTAACTAGGGATGTTATGGATATGAAATTTCGGATCTGGATATGGATACGGATATATGAATAATATTTTACCGGTTTCGGTTACGGTTACGGATATGAAATTATTTTGGATTATCCGATTATTTCGGATAATTTCGGATATAGATATTACACGATTTGCAACTTGGAAAAATAATATAATGCATTAACAAAGTTTGACTATATTTCTAGGTATTATGTGATATGATAATCACAGAAAAAATAATAGCCTTAAAAATGAAATAATAAAAACTGTCTAAAATGAAAACGACGCAGCTAGTGTATCGTATCGGCGGGCAAAAACTTATCATAACGTGTTTTATGTAGACTGTGCTCCTTTCCGAAATTATACGAAACATTTTTATCGGATACGGTTATATTTTTCGGCTATATTTTTATTTCGGGTATCCGATAGTTTTGGTTACTGTTACGGAGTTCCATAACATCCCTAATACTAACTTAATACTTTATATTTTTTGTACATAAGCTATAAGGATTTCAGTGATTATTGTAAACGATATTTTATTTTTCGTATTGAAGTTAACGACTAGTTCACAAGATAACGTCATAAAAATATATAAAATGGGTTTTAAAAATAATATGTTAAAACATTGAACCAATAAACAAACGTAGCAATTGGTTGCAACAAAGTGATGCTAGGAATAATGCATTGGTGTAAATAAAAATACTGGAGTATGCTCCGCGCAGAAGCTTAGCTTTCTTCCGCTAAAAGCACACTTAAAGAACTCTTTGACTGCGGATTTGCTCTGATGGTCCTTTAGTTTCTGGAATCTTTGCACAATAAGCTAATTAAATAACAACTCAAGCTAGAATGGAAAAATTGTATGACAACTCACACAAAAAGTTTTTAGTATAATTTTGAATCCATCTATTCATTACCTAGTCCTATAGCCCAGTTTACAAAGGCCTTCCGTCTCGAATGGAAATTTCCGACTTCGATCTCTGACCGGAACAGAAACATAAATATCTTGGGAATTTATTATTGTACCTAGCTTCTGGTTTTTAACGACATGAAGTTGTATGTGACTGTACCACAAGTTGTAAAATGCGAGTGCGGTAGTATGATAATGTTATGGTTTTTCATTTCTTTGTTATTGTTCACGAAATATCGATGACCTCAGAAATATATAAAAAGTCTACAACAGACATAAACAATGAAGATCGTACATGATAATATTCCATCATATTGTTTTATTTCGTCAAGTACGTATCAATTAAAAGGGAAATGCAATTGCTCCTATAGAAAACTTTTTCCACACCAAATATTTACTTTTCGGAATATCTAAGGTTTTCTCCTCTTTGCGAGTCTATTCCCAATAAGGTGGAGTTGTGAATCTAATCGAATTTGACACGAACTCATTCCAAGAGGTGCTTTTGATATAAAGCAAACGAGCACAAACGACTGACGACTGAAATATGAATTACATTGTATCGAACCATAACGTTTAAACTTACTAAAAAACTAACAAATATTTTATTTTGATTGATTAAGTAAATAATAAATGATGTAATTTTTTGATTAAATAAATTATAAATTTATAGCGTTTCATAAGTCATTTAATCACGAATTGATTCGGATCTTCGTCTGAAAATAAAAAGAATCAAAAACAGAAACAGATTTATCAAATGTTATCAATTACAGAAAACTTGTCGTCAGGAATCCATGTCACTGGACGCAATAAAAACTAATGCTAGTGCAGCTAATAGTAACTCGCACTTAATTTTTTATCTTTTTATCAGATGTTTAACATTTTTCTCATGGCTAACCTAAATACTTTAACGTTTCATTTGAATGACATTGGTGAAAATAGAAATTCCTGTAGAATTTTTTTATAGATTGTCGCTTTCAGATATTAATATAGACATTGCGTTTTCAAAAAATAATTGGTTAAGTGGTTGAAAATATCACGATTGTTAGCAGACCCACTGAAATAATTATATTTATAATCAAATATAATACAAATGTAATAAAACACTAAAATATTAATATAAATAAGACGATTTCAAACGACTGGTAGCTATTAAAGATATACCTTTTTATTTATATGAAGGAGGATTTATATGAAGGCCTTTTAACTTTTCTATCTTCAGCCAATAAGCTGATTTAAGTTTGACGCATTTACTTACGTTTGGACCACTAGCTTTACGGCTTAGACCTCTTTTAGATCTTCTTAAAGTATGTTTCATATTTATATGAACGTTGGCAAGTTGGACGGTTTTAGTAAAGATTTTATACGACTGGAAAAATCTTCCCATTAAATAATATACTATACTCCGTGCTCATATATACAAATAATAACTTTTATTCAAACATGTTTTGCAAGGTATTTGACTCTTCCAGACATGAGAAAGCTCAAGCTTTTTAGTTTTTTTTTCCAGTATTGGTTAGCAACGAGAATCGATAATAATAATTATGATACATTAATATTTTATATGTTGGTTAGCTTCGGCAGCTTTACACGAAACACATAGAGAATGTTTTTTTTATGTTAACCAACAAACGAGCAAACCGACCATCTAAATGTAAGTAAATACCATCGTTCAGGATATGCTTACCACCATGGATGCCTTTGACATGTTGCACCTGCATCTTAATTATAAACTTCAAGTTTTTTTACCAAAATATTTTAAAAACATACTAGCTGATTTACTTTTTTATTATTTATTTTTAAAACAGTTTTTTGATTTTATTTCTAGTAGTCCTTTCCATATTACACTGAGCGATCGCTATACGTATACACTGGGCGCACTGTTATGATCAACACGAGCACCTTTATAGTAACATTATATGTATATGTCGGTATTGGATTATCCCTGACGTCATTTTCTCCAGACATGGTGTGAGCGAATGTGAGTACCGTGCAAAATAACAATTCTCGTGTTTTCAATTACTTGATATTATTATTTTAACGGTGAAATAGCTTAAAGAAAATTATGAAAAACGGAATGATAATTCCATGATGTCGCCTTCAGTGACGTGAAGGAAGAAGAAGGTGCCCCGCCACCGTCGGCTGACTTCACGACTCTGCCTAGACACGGCGAAGCGAAGTTAGCACCATTCGACGCGCCTTCCGCTTCAATTTAAAATAACCGGATACGACATATATATAAATTATAAAATTTAAGAAATTTTTATAGAAATAGATGTAATAGATGATATGTAGATGATGACAATACACCTATGCAATATTTTGTTCATACGCCTTTAAAACCTAGAAGCCGATATTAGCTCAAGAAGGCACCTCGATTGCAGCCTTCGATTTCAATGTGTGTTAGCTATTTGAATAACTATAAACGTACCAACAATTGCTTTTGCATCTCATATATTAAAGCACGGGAAATATGCCAGAATTTGAACAGCCGGCGCTCGCATAGCGGCGCGAGTGTAGCATTGCTGTGACTCGTTGTGGCATGTTATTGCAAACCCACATACGTGCTGCCGACTATCTGACATTTCATGCCAATGAACCGACTACGTGCACATACTTCATGCCGTATGCTCTAATTGAACTGTTCGTTATGAATATTAGTACTCACTTATGAGTCTTCTTTTATATCTTGAAATACATTTAATGGTACGTAGTGACGTATGTGAAGGTATGACCTACGTAGGAGACAATAGAAGGTTGATAGATAGATTTTATTCTATCAAGTGTACATACATATTTTATGATACTGGATTTTTCATACAAAATACTTGTTAATAAACAGTTTTCGAATGTCAAACTACGTCATCACTTTAGAAACTCCCCATCTATAGATTCGAAAGAAGAAGCGGTAACTGATGCCAGGGATCAACAAAGTCTGTCACGCGACTAAGGTTAAATATAGAATAAAAATGTAAGTACAACACTTTTGTTATACTTTATTTCGTGTTAATATTCATTACTAAAGATAAGTAGAGATGTAGGTTACCGACGCCGTTATTAGAGAGCGTGCACGTGAAGGGAGGATCCTCAGGTTGGATTCTTACTCGATTCTCAGATGTTTGTTATATTATTACATCATTTGTGTAGGTCCATGAAATCCGCGATACAGTGAATCCTACAGAGTGGATGCGAGTGTGTCACCTTTTTTTTTGAAACTCAGTAAAGTAAATTCGAGAGCCAGCTGTTTGCTGTAAAGCAAACAGGCACTTTTTCTATTATCGAAAATAAAAATAAAAAACTGTTCAATAATTATTTCTGAAATCGGCCATGATTGATAGGTATGCTCTAAATTAAATCTACTTAAATAAATTTAAATAGGTCTATAACGAGTAATAAATAATAAACAACTTGTACACATATTCTAAAGGCGAAGGAAACATCAGTAAATTGTAAAGGACCAAATACAGTACAACACTGTAAAGAAGTTCGTTTTGGATAGTGAAAAATGAATAAGTTTTAATGCAGAATTGCTTTTAAAAACACGATGTATCTAATGCGACTTCAATAGTTGCATAAATTGGATGATTTTTAATTAAAAATAACCTATTTGCGAGAACATAGGCATACGTTTCACGAGGAGAGAAGAGTTTATTTTATGAACTCTAAAACTGCTCTAGTAATGAAAACTAAGTCGATACGAGGAATGTAGGTATCGCATAAACTATTTATTCAATAACCTATTAATTTATACGGCTAAAGCGTTGCACAGAAATACAATTAATGTCGCTCCTCTTCAAAGTTATAACATCGCTTTGCATTGTATATGCCATAATATGTATTTTTTTTTCTTTCTATTTAGTTTATCATTAAAATGCTGATATCCTTTTTATGTTATATTTATTTATTATTGCTATGTGTGTAAATATGTTATTTGTGTTTTTTCTCGAAACAATACCGCTATTATTATTTTCTACAGATCCCTAAGGTAATAGAGAATGCTATTTATTTCTTCTAATCCAAAAAAAAACAAAGGAACAAAGGCAGACTATTGCTTTTATGTATTAAGATTTAGTCCACCGTTTGTACGACATGTTATAATCAATATTTAGTATTGTTAATATATTGCTCAAACATAGTCACACTAAAAGTTTCCGGAATTGGCCACTTACGTAAATAATATTTAAAAAATTCATATAAAAATGGAACTCTTTAGCCGTAGAATACAAGTTGTTTCATCAGATTGTCAATTGTTTTCACAGTGTGGCTTCATTTTAAAAATTGTGTGATTACAATAAAATGGTTTAATTTGGGAAAATTTTCGTTGCATAATTTTTTACGATTTTAAGTGTAATTTGACACCTCAGCAGAGCCTCGTTCGGCTTCAGTCTGCTTTTGGCGAAGAAGCACCATGCAAGACAACAATTTATAGCTGGTTTGCAAAATTCAAACGCGGTCGTGTCAATTTCCATAATGCAATTCGTGAAGGTCGCCCGTGTACCGCTGTGAACCACTAAACATTGATGCTGTATGTCGTATGATCGAAAAAAACAGGCATGTGACCTACCATGAGATCCGGACATCTTTGGATATAGAAATGAGTCAAATATAATCCTACACAAATATTTGGGTGTGAGAAAGCTGTGTTCTCGATGGATCTCACACAATTTGACTGATGTTCAAAAATTGTGAAGGCGAAAAACGTACAACTTATGAATCATCCAGTGGACCCCCTTCAGTTACATTTCTACTATATTCCCAAAGTTTGACAAAGTTTTTACAAGTAATAATCGCTGAGCTTCTTAAAATATTATCTGCCTACTTTGATAGGTGAAGTGAAGCCAAAATTTTAGTTCTTCACTCTCGAAAGCAGGTGGACCCCCGCTTACGAATTGTGAAACCCCATTTTTTTGTCACGCCATCGTAGACCTCCGTCCAGTCTCCCGCTGACCCCTGAGGGTCCACCTGGACCACTTTGAGAACTAAGGATTTAGATGTTCCATGTAGAATGGGTGATTATTGAGTACTACCCAATAAACCCACTAGGGTTTAATGTTATATCTGTGCAAACAGGCAGATGGATATTCCAAAGAAGTATGTTTGTAATTGTAACATGAGATAGTCTAAATTAATATTTTCAAAAAAATTTCTATGTAAAGATTCGGCCTCGGTACAATTTTATTATTAGCATAAATGTAGTTTATTAAAACTACATAAACAAAATATATGTATGTGATTTTGTTTTTTTAATTCCCTACAGTTCTATTTCACTTTAGTTAGATATACCATTTCCACTATATTAAAATAATTTTTCAATGTATACCATTTCTGCATTAAAGATATGCAAAATTGAAAAAAATTGTTGAAAATAATATCTAGAACAATTTTCATGTTTCTATCTGCATAACATCCTCAGTGAATACATAAAATAAATAAGAAACCTACTGCTACAAACATCTAAATTACGTGCACTAAACAAATTTAATCAAACCCAGGTAAACGTGAGACGGGTCGCATTTTGTCATTTCAACGGAATATTTTGCGTGAGTCAATAATTCTAAAAAGACGGACGCGGTGGCAAATCTTTTTAACCGATGCGGAAAACTAATGGCACAGGCGAGGCTTTCCGTTAAATCCGCTTCTTGTTGTCAATACAAGGAAACACTGATGGCTCCCTCCGTTAAGCCTTTATTTCAAAAGTAAGAGAACACTATCTTAGCTTTTATTGCGCCCGCATCGCTGATAGCTACCGACATCCCGTGAGTAAATGCAATAAAATGAAGAGTAGAGAACTCGGTCAAACGGTAAAACGATAAATTTTCTATAGAAGTAGATTATTCAAATTTTTTTCTGATGTCTTTTTAAATGTAACTCAGTGATTTGTTGAAGCGATGGCGTAGTATAACTTTCGAAAAGTGTTCGTCAAAACCAACTTCGAATAAATTTTATTTCATTCAGTCACCTTGGTTTATCAATTGATTTTATTTTGTTCGTAGCTATTGATTAGTCCCAGTGTTATCAATTAAAAATATTTGAAAAAAAAACGTTATTTAATGATTAATGATAATGGTCGCATTTCGACGATTTCTATATTTATATAAAAATAATATACTGCATTCATAACTTACTAATATTTATATTTAATTTAAAATATAAGCAAAATATTTTTGGGAAACTAGCAGAAAAATAAAACAACCACAATAGATAATAAATTTACTGTAGTGAAATGATTATCTTCAAAAAAATCCATACTGCTTTTCCACGACGTTAATATCGTACTCGGAATTTGATTCATTATAGTTTTAATATATTTTATATGACGAATTTGATTATATGATCTATTTCAGCCCGTTACTCTATTGATTGTTTTTATCAATGGCCATGATAATGACATTTGACGAATTCTACATTTGACAATATTTGACAGTTATTACAGTGACAGTTATTAATAATTTGTACCCAGCGAAGCTCTGTTTAAGCTGCTCCAATACGGATTGGTATGGTGGTTACGTGTCGAACACCAACGTTCCGTAAGTGGGAATCCTTCAAAAAAAGCTTAAATAATGATAAAAACTCAAGACCGGCATGTAAACCGAGATCATTAAGAAAAACGCTGGCGGTAGTTTA
>PDGT01000026.1:2474591-2488086 GCA_003671415.1 Megathymus violae
CAATGTAAAAGGTATGTTATTCGAAGATTGTAATGTATATTTATCTATTGTTTGATGAAAAAATCAACATTTAATTTGTGAACGATTACTTTAAGCCTCCTCGGATTTGAATGAATAATTATTGCGCTTGATCTGAGCTTGTCAAGAAATGTTGCAACAAGTTTCTTAAGTCTATAGTCCCCGGGGAGCGGTCATCGAAGTTAGGGCACGGTGACTTGCGGTTTAGCGTAGTTGTCGCCCGTTTCGAAACTTCACGTTGTCTGAGGTCATTGTAATGAATTAGTATTTGAAATGAATTAAAACAGGTAGATTGATTAATTTAAATTATTTTTCTTACTACATTTTTAACTAATATTATGTAACTGTCTGGCCAAACTTGCACGTTATATTAACCTGATATTTGGACTAGACAGTAACATGTAAAATCTTAGCTTAAAACTATGCCTGTCTACTTTTTTATAACCATAATTCAATTCACAGAAATTTTGTTTACTTAATATTCATTGCCTACTAGGACGTGTTTATGGTCCTCTACGATAATAGCAAGAAGCTATCTTACAAATAATACATATAAAATAAATATCAGATACATATATAAAAATAGTATGATAGATGTTGACAAAAGGAAAATAAGGTAAAAAAGTTTAATAGAAAAGATATTAAATCAATAGGTATTGTAATAGTTGTAATAATTTAAACGTACAAAAACAGAGATTTTACACATATATTTAGTGACTACAGAATTAAGTATATCATAGAAGTAAAATGCAAATACAAAGTACTGAGTGAGTAACATCTTTTAATTTGAATTTTAAACGAACCTGGTTGATGGTGTATGTACGTGAGTACTTTGAAACTATTTGTTCATAGAGCAAGGTGGAAACAACAGCGGAGTTGTAAATCAAAATGTTCCTCCGTTTATATGGACACTTTATTACGACAGCGAGTTCTAAATCAAATGATAAAATATTTTATTTTATGTTTCCTTCGTCTGCTCTATGCGTATCGCCGTTTTTCGAGTGGCAACGTGACGACTACACGTAAGTGCTTTACGGCAGGAGTTTATGTTTGTATATTTCTCATAGGAAAGGTTTGGAAGAAAGGCTCCTTAAATTATGCTCCTGTTTACGTATCAAAAAGACAGATACTTTGAGTTTTCATATTATTTGCAATTTATATTTATAACATAGTATAAAGTAGTTATAAAGCTTTGGAATTTGTTGGATAAAGCATACTGGAGCGTATGATTATCTCTTTATAACTGAGAAGAAATAAAGCTTGCCCCACAGGTCCATTTCTTTGCGGACGCGTACCGTTGGAATATTTCATATCGTCGAAAGCCATCTAACTACACTGGTGTTAATTTAAAATAAACTGGACTGTTGGCTAAACGTGTCCACCGAAATCACAAATAAATGTATGAATACATAATCACTGCAATATTTATTAATGTCACAAGAATAGTTTATAATTGGAAACTCCAACAAATAATAATTTATTGTTAAGCATTCAATACATGTTACGGCTTGTGTCTGCAGTGCAGGTGGTCGATACAGTTGCATCCGTGCCTCAGAACACACTTTTTGCGGTCCTGGGCGAATAACGTTCTTCTTTCGTGTTGACCACTAACTCCTCCATCAGTAATCCGCATTAGAGTAGGCTGGTGTGGTACGCTCTAAGCTTCATCAATTTGGAATACCGTGCTCTATAGTTGGCCTCTAATGGTTCGAAGCCACTTAGATACGTGATAGTTTACTTAATGAAAGGCTTCCGTAATTCGGTTCTTAGATTCCCGAGTGTTTTGTTAAATTTAAGAAGTTCTATCTAAGATTGTTATTTACCTTATAAGAGCCAAGATTTTTTACAGAACACGCGAGCCGTACGCTGCGTCCCGCTGGTACCGTAACGTTTTGTATAACATCAGTGAATTCTGGCTCCTCCACAACTGAAACAACCAAAAACAGATATCAAAGATTACTAAATTAATATTGTCACAAATGACGATATTCTTACCTAAGAAATAAAATTTAGATTGATTATATCAATTTCTCTTCAAGCGGGCTTATCAAAAAGCTGGCGAGAATCTACAGTTATGAGGACATTTTTGTCAAAGATACGATTTGTAATTCTTAAATTATCAAAGCGAAACGCTTTTAAATAAATTGAGTGGACGATAAGGAATAATGTCGTCGTTTATCAAGTTCAGAGATAGATGGCAGCAGCTCCACTCTGCCCATTTTAAATGCGTTTGTCTCCGACTTGCCAAATTGGCTCTCTTTGTTTTCTTTTAGAATTCTCACTTTTTATATAGGTTATGAGAATTTCGCAGAGGATAACGAAAAAGGTTCATGCAAAATGCAGTGTTGTGAAGTCCAAAAGCTGAATATGAAGTAGTTGTCCAGGGGTTGAGTAAGTAAACATTTGTCATTCAGGCAGCGGAGTCGAAGGGGGAGACGCCGCGTGTTGGCCCGGTGCGAAGCGAGTCAGGCGAGGCATGCAGACGCCCTGCTGTTTGGAGAATAAACTTGCTCGGTGGCAATAGTTGGCTCGTCCGTCCTTGTTTACCTATCACAGGTTTGTTAAATAAATTGATCGATATTAAAAGTAAGTTTGCCAAGACTACAGGGTCGATTTATAAAGGAATTCTACATAAACTATGCATTCTGAAAATCAACAGATCACTGAATTCATATTTATTCGGAGTAGAAATAAATAATGATATGCATCGGAAACATTTTTTTATAATTTCAAATGACGTTTGACATACTATTGATAAAATTATACTTTGTAAGATTGTCGTGTATGGTGAGTTAAGGTGCTGTCAATAACTTTAAATTTAAGAAAAGAGTGGTCGTCCTTTGCCGTCGTCATGGTCAAAAGCAAGTTGTTTTTTTTTTCATATTTTTTTTTATATTATCTAGATCTTTTACAAAAGATTTATAAACAATGTTTCATAGAAGTGTTCACAACTATGAGTAACAATCTACCAACACGGGACTTCCTGGACAGCATATTGATATAGTTTTTAACTTGCCCTACTTACGGCTATGGTTTGGTCATATATGACTTTTTCCTAAAATAAAAAATCATTCCTATGTTCTAATCACTAAAAGATACGTTAGCAGTGTTAGAGCAGGTTAAAGAAGAAGTCTCTGTGGTAGACTGGAAAAATTGTTTTCAAAATATTTAGAAATGAAAGCTCGCAAAACGTTTTGAGTGCTCCATGATACTTAAACACGACCATAATTTCAGTGTTTTAAACATAATACTCGCTGAATATTACAAAATATTTGTCATTCACGTGGCGCATTTCATTGGTCAGGGAGGGTGACACACTAGCCCTATGGAAAGTTAGTCATCGAGAGCCCATACTCTTTAAAGAATAAATTTGATCTGCTTTGGTAGCTTGCCCGCTCGCTCTTGTTTATGTACCTCAGTCTTGTCTAAGCTGATGTCATGCCTTTTATTTTTCCTGTACCTACTTAGTACAGTGTAATACTGTTAGTTATTTTGAGATACAACAAACGAGGCTCAAATTAACAAAGAAAGAAAGAAAGAAAGAAAAAAATGTTTATTTCGTAATTATAAATAGTAGTGTACAAATAACACAGGAGGTATCGTATTAATTACGAAAAAGGATTACACTCAGCTTGCGTCATGGAGCGATAGGGAACCATGACTACTGGTTTTCAGTGTAAACCTTACTTGTCCGAATAGTTCGGGCACGTCGATCAGCTGATAGTAATAAATCAAAATAATAATAACAATAATATCTTTTTTTATGTTAATAGCCGACAAACGAGCAGACGAGCGACCTGATGGTAAGTGGTCACCGTCGCCCATGGACAGCAGCAAGACCAAAGGTATCACTGATGCGTTGTCGGCCAAGAAAGGAGAAGAAGGTTAGAAAGAAGATACTGGCTCTCAGGCCCCCAGCCGGAACACGACAAGTCGTTGGGCGGGTGACTCAAACAGGAGGGTGGTAGCTAGCCAGGCATGCTTCACGGAAAGATAATAATAATATTAATGATTAAATAATAAAGTTGATGATATAATCCTTACGCTAAACCCTGCCACCAAGTAGGCTGGCTTCTGTCGCCTCTTACGACACGCTGTTCTACCAGCATGGGATTGCGGAGAGTATTATAAGCCGCCCCAATACGGATAAATCTAATAAAACAAACAAAAATAAATAAATTAAATAAACAAGCAGATAAAACAATGATATGGGTGTGGGAAAACAAATAGCGATAAAATAAAAATGGAGGGGTAATAAAATAATAACAAATACAAATAAGACATTATATGCAAATTAAATAAGTGTGTTATCAGTAATATGAAATTTGCCCTTCCTAAGTGTAATTATGTAGAGGTGTGTTTATGTATGCGTTTATGTGCGTGCGTGCATGCGCCCAACCTTTGTGTGTATGTGTGTGCGTGAAAGAGAATGTGTGTATGTTACGCAAGTGTTTTCTAGGAATTTAGTAGATAGGTTTTATATTTTGTTTTAAAACTGTTTATAGTTTTGAGATTACGAATGGGAGATGGAAAGTTGTTCCAGCATTTCGTAGCACAGTATTCGAAACTGCCACGGAATGCTGCAGTTCGATGGGCAGGATATTTAAGGTGGAAAATAGAAAATATGAATACTATTATCATCCTTGTACCATCGCAGTTTGTCAAATAGGTATTGAGGTGACTTCCCTTTGTTGATTCCAAATAGAAGTGTGGCAAAATGAAGCTTCCTTCGATAACTCATTTTTAGCGCTGTTAAAATATGGAGTGACATAGGTACGCGGTGGTATGTTAAAACAAAACTTAACGCAGGCGTTTTGTACACGTTGAATTAGGTTCTGTGTACGCGCCAAGAGTTTAGGTCCAATCACGGAATCAGCATAATTTAATTAGGACAATACTAAGGACTCAGAGAGCCTGTTGCGCAGAGGTGGATCTAAATGGTCTCTTATTCTGTACAGTACTTTCAGTGTATAAAAACAGTTTCGTACTACGTTCATAACATGATTTTCAAACCATAATTATTCATCCATTAATATTCCCAGATTTCGAGCTTCTTTCAACTTTCAACCTGCTCGCCATTTATGCATACACTCAGGTTATAACTTGTAATTTGTTTTACCTTGTTAATGTTTCCAATAATCATATATTTAGGTTTAAAAGGATTTATAACGAGGCTATTACGATCTGACCACTTGTAAATACGCTGAAGATCCACCTTTAATTTTTCCACTGCAGCTTTGGTTTCAGACGACTTAAAGGATATGTATATTTGCAAATCATCAGCGTAGTTATGGTACTTACAGTTTTTATGACTCTCATTACGTCCACCATATACAGAACAAATAGCAAACGCCCCAAAATCGAGCCTTGAGCCACTACTCTCAAAATAGTTTTTTTTTAGTATATTGCTTTAATCCCTTATGCTCATATTCTAGACCTACGCTTTGAGACTGGCTTCTAAAATAACTGTGGAACTATTGAACGACTCTCGTGCTTAGACCATAAAATGAATGTTTCGAATGAAGTAATGGTATATTTATGCAGTCAAAAGCCCTCGTATATTCAAGCATTACCAATATAGTTCCTTCTCTCTTTTTCCTGAGCAGTGAGAAGATCATCCACTACGTCCATAAGAGCAGTAGTCGTACTCCGCGACTGTCTGAAACCTGACTGAGTATTAGGTAAGATATTATTGCTCTCTATGTAATGTCTTAACTGACTACATGCAAATTTCTCCAATATTTTTGATGCAATCGGCAGAATACTGATTGGTCTAATGTCCTTGAGTTCCTCAGGGTTATCCTTTTTTGATATTGGCTTGGAAGTGTTAACAGCAGCATATTCAACGATATGCCATCGCTTCCCATGGTATTAGACCGTAGAGAGTTAAACAGTTTACTTATTTCCGTTGCAATTACTTGCTTAACACTGAACTTCGATTGACAATGCCTATGAAATTCATAAAAGATCATGATAGAAAGGGGAACTGAATTTCGCCCGAGGATATCTAAAAAGTATTCGTTAATTTTGTCTGCATCGTCGATATCCGGAGGAAGTAATATGTCACCTTTAGATTTGAAACTAATGTGTCCCTTAAGATGCTTCCACATACATACATTTTGAATTATTAATCTTGGAAGTTATGTAGTGGCGAAAATATGCTGTTTTTTCTTACAACAGAGCTGTATTTACTACGCTTTTTAAATCCTTATAATATACCTTATGCCCATCCTTTTTGGTTTTACGGGCTCGATAATGCGTCTCGTTGCGCATCTTCATCATGAACCACACTGTATAGGTTATCCAAGGACGTTGTTGGTCTTTAATTGTAACGGTTCTTAAAGGAGCATGACAATCAAACAGGCGTAGGATTTTAGCTGAAAATTTATCTGTCATCTCATTAACATCTGTTAGCTGCTGAATTGCTTTCCAATCAACCGCAGATAAATCGTGACTGAACTTTTCATGATTTTTTTTGTTTCGCCACCGCAGTTTCGATAAATATAATTATAACGACAAGCGCGTTTAAGGGTTTCTTTTTCTCATTACATTTATTCAGAATCTCAAAAATTATACGTTCCATTTCATGCCATCCGCCGTATTTTGGTGACATTTAAAATAGCAATGCACCGTATGATTATGAAGGGAAAGTGGAATGGACTAAATATCCTTTTTCGAATTTCATATTACGAAAAAACACTTCTTACTATATGTTCGCGGGATACACAATGTTTACTTATTATTGAACCTTAATTTATCAAGTATGTGTAAACAGACTAAGGTTTCAACAACATTGAATTCTGATTGATGTACTTTCGTGCGTCATTATTTAGATTCATCTCCGCATGAGCGCTACGCCACACCAGGAGAATCCAAGTGGAGATGAAAGCTCCGTGTGTCGTGCCCACTTGATCGTATTAGTTCTAGGCAGGGTGCTCAATTTTCTGCCTCGCCGCCCTGACTCAACTGATGTAAATCGCGCATTATCATTCATAACGCACCCTATTAGCCGTACGCTCAGTTAGAATTCCGTTTATGGACGCATTCTTTGAAGCAAAGTAATTTATGATCAGGAACTTAGGGTAGGTTACCTATCTAATCTTGCGAATTAGAAATTATATTTTCACAGTGAAAAATATATCTGCTTAGAGGACATCTGAAAGCCAATTAAAATATACGTTACTATAGAAATAATCGTATCAAATATAAATTTATGGCAATAAAAATAACATCGTTTTTACAGATTTTCTTTCATAAACAAATAATGTAATAATAATAATAATAATAATGTACTACTTGGCAAAGTTTATCGTATCGTTATTTCTTAAAGCTATAGTGTATAAAATACGCAAGAAAACATATAGGATCATTGTATTGTAGTCATTTCCGCATTTAAAATGAGACAAATGTGTAAAGCATGTTGGTATTCATAAATTTACCACAATAATCCAAACAATAATATGATGAGTAGGAGCGAACGTGCATTTAAGTAAATGAGCTCGTCGAGACGAGATGTTCTATTTGTTTCAATAATACTGTACATTAAAATCAAGCAGGATAACGTTAGTAATAATCTTACACACCGTGAGGCAGTGCGGCGTGTGCAAGGGTATTTAGGGGTTAATTAAGAAACCGCAGACAGAGAGAGAAGGGTAATCCCTTTGTCTACGTTGGCAAGACGCTACATATATACGTATGTATATTTTGAATTAAATCCTCTTTCGTTCGCGTATACTTTTTACCATACTAGAGATACAATGGGTATTTATAGCTTAAACCATACGCATAAAGTATTCATTTTATTAAGATTCTGCTGAAATTATTTTGTGATTTATGCTAAGTGAACAATTGTTTCCGGTCAGATATACTTAAGTTAAAACTGAATAAAAATAAATGCTAATGTAACTTTTTAATTAAAAAATATGATATTAAAATTTAACTCAAAGCTGAACTTTTTAAATATTATACTCTTTAATCCTTAGAAACCGCCAAAATTATAAATTAATGTATCTATATTTTAAGTAGACGTTTGAAAAAAATAACCGTTGTAAATAATTACACTTGGTTTTGTTAATATTTAGTCATTTTAATGGTATGGTGATTTTACATATTGAGTGGAGTACTGGAGTATTCGCAAAACCAAACGTAGAGAAGATAGACAACAATCTTTTCAGCATTGTTGACGCGAAATTAGCTCTTAACGCGAAATTAGTCTATGACTAGCTCCCTAATAAACTTGCAATTCTTTGTCAACCTTTAAAGTAAACTTAATTTTGTTTTTAAATGCCACTAGTATCCCGCACTTAGTTAGCTTCAATATGAATTGGGTACGTATACACTATACCACCTGATACGTGTCCAAATATACGGACTGGCGGGCAGGCTGGCTACTTAAAAACCCATAGAGTCATTCATTTCAGTAAGTTTGTAACGTCGATTTTTTGGAAAAAAAAGTGTTTATTTTGTTACTTAATAATAGTTGTTATAGGAATAACAGACATTCAAATATTTGGATAATTCGTGGAGTCGTAGAGAAGATATTTTTTTTTCATGTATTATTTATTATGTAATAAATGAAAATAATTAATTAAATTGAATATTAAATAAATTATATATTATACAATTTTTTCTTTTGATAACAATTCCAACTAAGTTTCTAGATAAATATAAACTTTCACGAACTCAACTGAGATTACCTAAGCGTCAGATCTAAAATATTATGATTGCCATACGTAATAATTACATTCGGGACTAGTCCAGCTAAATATTTCAAAACTAATAATGAACGGGTTGGTACCATGGCGGCGGGAACTCGGCTAACTCGGAATTAATCTCATATTAAAGCTGGCCCTTATGCAAATCGTAGGCGGTCACTCGGAAGTCATCAGGAGCGCGGACCGCCGCAAATTGACAGCCATGCGATCAAATTGATTGTGGCTGCGTACCTCGTTACGAGTCCAATGACATATTACTGACGAATAACCTTTCTGAATTCCTCTTTGTTATTTTGTTCCAAAAAACAACATTGAACGCTGATTTTCAAGTCGGATAGATTCATTATAATCCACACGTTTCACCCTGGCCACGGCTCATGCAAATAAATATAATTATCTATATACAACGTTTATACCATACATGTCCCTATCATAGTAAAATATTTGAAATACACGAGATTACGAGGTAAAACATATCAAAATAAAAGATTAAAATCCACTTCGAGATACGTCAACAAATCGGTACATTTGTACAAATATCATTAAAATCCTATATTCCATTAGTGAAATGCTAAGGATGTTGTCTTATAGGACAATATTGATGGAGATTATGTAACAGGAAGAAGCATTTCGACCTGGCACGCCCGTCGAGACGGGTCGCTAAACAACTAATGAAGGCCTAGCAAGAATATTCGTGTACGATCGAGGGTAATAGTCACAAAATAAATACATCTACCTACACGCAGATAGCTGCACAAGCTGCTTAGGTAGAGAAACTGTTTCCGTTTAAACATTAAAAAAAATTCATAAATAGACTAGTTTCAAGTGTCACATTCTAGTGTCTGTGAACCATTGACAATACTACTCATGTGCAATTGTTGTTGTTAGACGTTCATGATCATTAATCGACACTAATATTATAAAGAGGCCGAATTTTAGTGAGTTTGTGTATATTTTATAAAGGATATACTATATGTTATGTTTTGTTATTCTAAATATAAAAAATATTCCAGCAAACTATTCAGATAACGTGTTTGAAACCTTATACGGAGTAATAAGAAACTTCGAAAAGCGGATATTTTCATTTATTAGGACTGACTTTTATAATTCACCAATATTCTCAATATTGGTAATTTAGAAGCAATTAGGGAGTTGATGAACTTCTTGATGAAATTATGGATTTCAAGAATAGGCTATCCTTCGTAAATGTTGTTTTTATAGTGCCGGAAAAAATGCCATACAATCGCTTATTCATGTTTTTCCCTAAAAACAACTTTACACAGAAAATATATGTTTTGGTACTTGACGTTCTTCATATTTGCGTGAATCAAAATAGAAACTATTACATACTGTGTATATTATTTACTTATTTTACTGTATATTTGTTACTCATTTCCATGTTTGGCCATGTAGTCCTAATTGAAAGGTACTTTTTTATAACATAATAGTAACATACACATACATTTATAACTTAATAGTAGTATGACTCATTTTTTATTAGTTCTATGAATTAGGAACATATTAATTTATTATAATTCCAGACAATTCGCTGCCAGGCAGTCAAAACTTTATTTAGTGCCCTCTTAATAAAATGTCCATTCAAGTCCAAAAGTATTCTACACTCTGATCATTATCATTTATATCTGATTAGTGGTTTTAGCGTGATGCCTGCTCTGACAGACAGACAGAAATTGCAAAAAAAAAGTTTTGCTGTATATATCGAAGACAAACCATTAAAATTTACAATAAATATATAATGTACAGTTTTGGACCTGTTTCAATTTTATTATTAGTATAGATTGTAACATTGTAAAATATTGGCTGATCTAATATCCATATTATTCCTTTTTTTTTCTTATCTACGTTATAACTACTACTTATGTAATTTGAAACTTATTTCGACCAGCCTCGGATAATGATAAAGACTTTATTTATTAATTTTACTAAAGACGATCTTCCACATTTACGAGCAAAATTGTTCTCATTACATTTAGTAATAAAATTTTGTAACATGTGCAAATAATGACCTGAAAGTTTTCACCGAACTGTCCGCGCAGCCTTCATTCCGACGTCATCTTTTATCTCTTGCTGAATCCTCTCTCTTACTCGCTTGTTCCTCAAACAATAAGGAACCGAGACTATTATTCTATTGTTGAACATTATTAATCAAAATCATTATTCAATTTCACCATGGAAATAGCTTGATTTAAAAATAGCACAGGGTTTTAATAAACGCGTTTTGTTGTCTGCCTTAATCAATTATAAAAATGAGATCTGATATTGTTAGTGTGACGAGAGTTTTATGTGTTTACCATGCTTGTTGAAAGCGTAGTTTGTATTTTATGCACTTTATTCTTGGAACAACACTGAAACTTATATCGTTTTGTTTCATGTTGTTGTCATTGTTTGTAGCTGTACCCATAAAATAGAAAATAAAAATATGAATGCAACAGTTTCATGGTGTCCCTCACAGATAAGAAAAATTATTATAAGTTTATTCGTCCCTTGTCGCAGATGTTGCTTGTGATATTCTCATATACGATCAAATTCTTTTAAGAGATCTGCAGATAAAGAATATGGCGTCGGGTGTTTGGACGATTCGGACTTTAGTTATTTGTATGCTTTACCCTCCGCGGGGATGGGACGTGACTATTCGAGATACATACATCTTGAGTGAATACAGAAAACAGAAATAAAGTAACATATTATCTTTCACTGGACGGGCTTGGACATATAATCATGTTTTGCTGTAAACCATCACAATAAAACAAGTTTCTGAACTTTGTTAACGGATTTAAAACAAATATTACTATAACTTGTAGCAACCATACATTCATATTCAATGTGAGATTAGTCGACGAGCTGTAAATCATATCTGGTGTCGTATAAGTTAATCGACAACCTGAATGTCAGGTGTCATAGTCTAAATTTATACCCTATGCTTATATTTTAGTAATGTACTTAAAATTACCGGGCATACTAATGTATACTATGGCTTCTTTGGGGTTTTTTTTTTCTATTTGTGGTTAAAAATTGTAAATCAATTTGACGTTTGCATTGTCTTTATCTTCATTTTCGTTTCCAAATTATCGGAAAAATTACCAAAAATTAACCAAATAGTCAAAAAAATATATTCGTGAAATGTGTATTTATATTTTAATATAATTGTTACTCATTTTCCATTTCATTTTTCATTTCATCCTTTTCAATATATTGAAATAAATTTAAACCACTCAGAAAAATATGTAGAAATGATAGTAAACTATATGAAAATCTAATTCATGATTCTCTTCTGTTTGCAAGAACTGATAGAGCAACAGCGACTTTCTTTTTTATTCGTAACCTCGTGTTATTGTTTATATTTGCTACCTAATACTAAGGATTACCAATTATGCGTTATTACGTAGCTCATTTCGTGCAGTCATAGATTTAATTTGATTTTATATTGAGTTAAATAACATTAGGTAATTCAGAGACCCCACTGGATTGCTCATGTTTTATCAAAGGCTGTCGAGCGGCTTAAGAAATTCCGGCACTCGAGTTAGTCACTAACCCCTTCACCAATACAAACTGAAGATTGTGGTAGAGTACACTTGTACTTTGATACCAATCTTTTTCTACTGAATTAGTTAAAGTAAAAAAGAAGTTATTGTCTTCTACTTTTAGAAGTTGAAAACGTAACTCTACTTAATATAGATATACCAAGACATAAATATATACTAATAGCCTGTGATATTATTTTCATGTGCGAAAGTATTGGTTAATAAACTATTAATTTATAATATACAACCTCAAAAAGTAACTAACATTATTGATTATTAGTATTTCAAAAAGTAAAGGTTTTCTACGCACATTGTAAGTTAAGTACGTACATTGTTGTATACTACTGGTAAAAATGAGCAGAGTTCCAAAGTGGATTGAATAAGTGTCGGGGAATTTCCCCTAAGCAACGGTGACGGGAAACAGATAACGAGCGAGCTGTCAACATCGTGTTTCCCCACTTCCGTCTTACTGACCGCGACACCACCTCCTCACGAGCATTCACGTCAAATGATTGCAAATACTTACTTTTTCTGACAGTACTAAAATCGCAGATATCTGTACTAATAAATAATATTAAAATATTTGTCAGTTATGTTAACGTTAATAAAATATCAAAGTGGATTATGCTGGGTATCTTAAATATTACATTGCTTTCATCTGTTCCGATATTTCTAAAATGAAATGGATGGGTGAATCCTATCGCTGTATACAATTCATAAGTTTAAATACTATGTTGCTACCTGGAACAAAAGGTTAGGTTGCTAGTATTTTAACAAATGTCTGTCAGTAAAATCTAGATATTGTTTGACTAGAAAATATAATTCCATATTCATTTTTATCTTTTTTCAACTGTTCCGGTTCTGTCGAACAGATAACAAAATTTACAAGACGACCTGACTTAGATTTCGCTAGGTCTTGAAGGAACTAATATAAGCAGAATATAAACAGAAATTATATAGGTATTTCACTGCTTGAAAATTCAATAAAAAATGTATGCTATCGAACATGAACAATTCGACGACCTCAAATTCTAAACTTCTTCGATTTCAAATGTGACAACCCCATAGCCCAGTTGGTAGTGACCCTGCCTGTCGAGCGTGGGGTCCCGGGATCGATTCCCTGCCGGGGCAGACATTTATGTAACAGATAAATGTTTGTTCTCGGATCATGGGTGTTTTTAATGTCATATATTATTTATGCCATATTGGAGTGGCCTAGAA
>PDGT01000026.1:2488105-2551431 GCA_003671415.1 Megathymus violae
CTGGAAGAAAAGGGTGTTGTAAGACGCGACAGAAGCCAGCCTTCTTGGTGATAGGGCTTCCCGTAAGGATTATATTATCACTATTATTATTAAGTCATTAATATTATTAGTGGTATTGTTATCTTTCCGTGAAGCCTGACTGGCTAGCTTCCACCCTCCTGCTTGAGTCAGCCGCCAATCGACCCCGTCGTGTTCCGTCCGGGAGCTTGAGAGATAGTACATTCTTTCTTACCTTCTTCTCATTACCTGGCCGACAACGCGTCAATGATAACTTTGGTTTTGTTGATGTCCATGGGCGACGGTGACCATTTACCATCAGGTGGCTCGTCTGCTCATTTGTTGGCTTTTAACATAAAAGAAAAAAAATTGTGTATGTTTATGCCACCCTCAACACAGGGAATCCTAGTGCGGGAGTGTGTGTGTAAACATTTATTATTATTATAATTAATAACTATCCACTACGAAGCTCGACTCAGATGTCTGGGAGACGCAATTACAATTACATTAACCAAGTACAGGCTGGCAGATTTTTGTACGCAGTAATGAGTAGAGAAGCGATTTAAAAGTAAGGTTCCTTCACCCAAGAATGTTTTCGATAGCCTACGGAGTCACCAACGTATTGCTAGCTTCGGAGTGAACTGAACATCCGCTTGGTAAATGTTTCTCCAGCTCTATATGCGAAACACGTCAAACCATTTTATAGTTTAATTTTAAAAGAGAGAAGTTAAGAACTAATGTTTCAATACCATCGCATTAAGTTGGGGAGTAAGGAGCTCAGCAATCTTGGAAATAAGAGACCGAAACCATTGCCGTGTTATTCCGAGAAGTATACCAAGAGCAAAGGAAGTTGAGTTTGCTTTACGGATTGAATGAACCTATTACTTTCCAAAAATTTACTACTTGTTTCAATGACTTCAAACACTTAAGAGAACTCAAAGTGTATCTTTACCAAGGCAAGTATAGTCGCTCATAACTTTAAGCAATTGGAGCTCATATGATTTAAAACTAGACTGTTCGAAGGATTGAATTTAATCCACGTGGCTGTCACTATCATTGGATGATGGTTTTGGATGAATTAGTATTGTATATAGTAATATGAATTAGTAAGAGGAAAACGGTGAGGAGCCTTACTGTTGATTGTGTCTACTAAAATGCTTTCGAACTTTTGTTTGTCATAAAATAACATTTTATAAACATATTATTGGAGATATAAGGAAATCGAATCATGAAAAATTGTAACAAGTAGTATAATAGTAATGTATCATAAGCATTTCCAAAATCTAAAAGTATAATATTTTGGTGTAATACTTACATAAGTGTCAATAATAGTTTTACTTTTAGAATCTATACTACTATACAAATTTGTAGGCTCCGTCTGTACATTTAAACTTAGTGCCATATTTTATAATTAATATTTTTTGTGACTCATGCCACTCAAAATCTATGATTTACTAAATTTTTGTCTGTCTGTCTATACGTCGTTCTACAACTCAAAAACGCCTTGATCGATCTTGATAAACATTAGTATATAGAAAAAATATGTGCTTGCGTAAATGATAAGCTATAAACTCATGATATCGGTAGACCTTTATGGTTATAATACAAAAAATTAAATCTTTATTTCGTATTTTTTGGCCTCCATATTCATTTGTTTCTTTCCTAGTGTATGTGTGCCGTCACAATACTAGTTTTATACATATAATTTATAAGTTACATAAACTTGTTAGTTAATTTGTTTTCATTTGTTTAAATAATAATAGATTATAGATTTTTTTATCAGTTGTAAATTGTTTGTAAAATGTACAAATTAGATTGTGTTGTGTTAAAGGATATAAGTTGTGGACTATTATTGGAGAGATAAGAGTAAATAAATGTTACAGGTGAAATATATTTTGCAGTTGTAAAACAAAACTTTGTAACACTTCTATTGTCAATAAGTTTTAAGGCTAATCCCAGATCTCGAGACCCTTTCTCTAATCCATTTTCATTAAAATTGTACACCAATAAATCTTCTTATTATAACCCTATTGCCAGAATATGTCGCCTATATAATGATATGATTACTAAAAATATTAACAGTAGATATCTCTTAATTTTGTCATATTATTTTGTTAGTTTGTACTGATTGTATTCTGTTTTGTGTATCATAAATAAAATAAATAAATAAAAATAAAACTGAAAATAATGTAAATTTACTTTAATTTCATTTAGTAAAAATAGTTATCTACATTACAATCGAAATACAAAATCTTCCTGAAGTTTAAATTGCTAATGAAGAAGTAAACATCGTGAAACATCAAAATACTATATTGGCACAAATAACTGTTTGCATAATACGCTTTCTTAAGCCTGATCACTAATTGAACAAGTGTTTTGAGGCTCACGGGCGCGTAAGTCGAGAGATCTAATTAAAGCACCTACCGCGGTGCGACGAAGAACCCCAGTCGGAGCCTATTATCACGCCTCCACCTCCCATTAGCATTGTCTCCTCGAGGGCGATACTTATCTTTATTTAAATTCACTTCTTGGTAATTGGGTTGACGAGTCGACAACGTGATTTGCATTGATGAGAATTGGCCAGTGTATCCGTATCTTAGAACTTTCTTCGCTCCCCTAATTTCTTTCATTGCTTTTATATAATCGGTATTATTTTAAAGCGACACAGTCTCTGGCATGAGTGATTTAGTAACAGAGAAGGCGCTTTGCTGTATCACGACAATAGCCGTAAAGCTCTGTGTCGGTATCATAAAAATCTCGGCGCGCTGCAATAACGTCGCTCATATCACACACGTTCTCGCATTGCCGTTGCCAACGTATGGAAATGCGCAATTCATGGAACACAAACATTCAGGTTAATAACAGACACCGCGGGCTTTTCAGGCGTTATTAGCGCTCAGTGCGCATGAAACGCAGACGTCGTGGCGTTTTTATACCGCTTGCGTACGAGTGCAGTCAAAGAGGATGCGCTTGGTTATTTCTCATTAAGGCATACGCGATAAAATCACACAGAGTCGTTGCCTCATTAAAATCTTCTGGTTCTCGCATCTGTAAGCCTTTTGTGAAGGCAGCAATGCGGCACTCTCAACGCCTTTCACGTGTCATTTCGGGCACAATGCCGCGTGCCGGGGACGTGGCGATGTACAATTTTTGTTCTGACATACCAGCGTATACTTTTTATCAGTTTATCGAAGAAATTTTGTAGAGAATTTAATATTGAAATATTAAATGGAAGTGTTCTTTAAACATGAACGCCGTTTATAGGTTTATAGGTCTACACAGATAAGTTTTAGAAAAATCACACATTTATTCGGGAAATAATTTAATATATATACTCTGCTTGCAATATAAACAAACCGATTCAGAAAAATATTTCTAAATTATAATATTAATACATCTCTCGATATCGTTTTAAGCATACTTTTTTGCAAACAATAATTAAAATGTTATGTTAAAACCTGGCCTCTTTTCAAAAGGACTCTTTTCTATACTTTAAATGAGGGGTCGGTGAGAAACTTTGTCACTACTTACAAGTATATTTAGGTGAATTGGAGCAGACGAAGAGACGGTTACTGCTGTCAGTGGATATCGTTTTGATGTTTTTATATCAGTGCTCTGTGGCAAATAATTATGTGGAAAACCTGAAGATATAAAATATATATATATAAAAGCATTCATAGAACAACTTATGTTATAGTAATACTGTGCCTCATGTGTGCTTTTGATCAAGCGGCAAGTATCCAATAACTATTCGGGATCTTGAGTGAACGTATTAAAGTTAAATTGTAATAAAATGAAGTTAAATAAAAACATTCATTAGGCACGGGTACCTTTCATGATATAAAGAGTACTTACAATCCAGGCTGGTCACTAGGCCATGTACTAGCGTATTGACAGACATCACCCACCGTCGAGAATATTATAGAGAACTCTCATGTATCAAAGTTTCCTTGCGATATTTTCAAAACAAATGACAATAAAATTTCAATACGCACATAACTTTGAAAAATAATTAACCAGAATTTTAATTCCGGATTCCCTATGCGGGAGACAAAAGTTAAAACCACTAGACTTCTTACTTCTTCTTAACATTGAAAGCAACAAACAAGCTGATAATCTTTGAATAAGCGAATAGATTAATAAAAATCAACATACTAACTATTGTAAAGTTCACGTCGCTTTCAGTTCGTAACTCAGTTAACAAATAACAAGTTAATGAGTAAGATCCGTTAAATTAAGGCGCAATAAGGTAACTCGATGTTTAACGGGAGTCGCTTTGCATATTCACAGGGCGGTCGTATGGCTTACCGCTCACCTGCCGACTACGAGATGGAAATGCCGCCTATTAGTACAAGTCTGTCGTGAACGTATGGAACGAAGAATATTACTGCTTTTGGTCTCCGACGTCACCGGAAACAGAATTATTACATTATACATTGTAACATAACAATTGGAACAAATAGCAAAGTTGAAGTAATGTCAAATTCAGGCATCCGTATATCTAATTTTATTTCTTACTTTTGATCTTAAAAATTTCGCTTTATAAAGGTACGTTTAGGTTACATGTTATGAATTGTAAATATTATTATTATATATCTACTTCTATACATGTCTCTTCCATATACGTATAAGTAAATATTTTTATTTTCTCAAATTTAAATTTTTAAACCAGTCTGGCTATGATTCTTAAATAAATATTGAGTATTTAACAATTTTTATGATGATTGTATTTATTTAAATATTGTTAGTTTTTTAGTTAAAGTCAAACTTATTTATTTGAAAACGGTGTTTTTTTAAAAGTATTGTATTATGTATAAACCGTACTCTATGGTCATAATTTCTCCCAAATAATTATTTTGTAGAACTGAAATAGTAATATTTTATTATTTTATCGATTTGTGAAAACTCTCCATATTTCTATAAGACAGTAAAAGTAAGCAGCTATAATAATTTAATAGCCAACTGTGTTTTTTAAAATACAAAATTTTATCGTTAGGTCATCAAAATTTGTAAATATGTTGTGTCTTATTAAATTTTAGGACAAACATTATAACCGAATAACACAGCATTTTTCAAAATTCATAAGTATATTGATAATATAACTGAATGATTAAAAATTACTTTTATTTTGGATTTCCAAAACACCTTGTTAATCTAAATTTCAGTAACAGATACACTTTGTAGAGTAACACAGAAAAATTGGTAAATGTTAAAAAGTATCACATTGTCAATGACATTTATTTTTGTTTCCCAAATGCAAAATATTGAGATTGAGATTGTTTCGAAATAAAAAAAATCTATCACATTTAACCTTTTATATTAAGTGTTACCTAGAAATTCTTCCGAAATAACCGCATTCCCAATTGCAACACTAACAATTTCAATTAAACATTTGTTATTTAATTCTAACATTTGAATTTCAATAGCTGAAATAACTATTGCTGCATATTGTTTTTTGTTATCATAGTAACTGATTAATTAACATTACATTACTAAAGAAATTAAATATCTCCGAGCAGTTTTCATTCCACGATCATATTTATTCAAAATCAAGTTAACATCTACAGTAAATTAACAGTTTTAATAATTCTTTTATAATTTTCACTATTTCATTTTACGTAAATGATTAATTAATACGTAAAAATTGTTAATCTACAGGCCCTACTCGTTAAGCATTATCAGATTGGTTCTTTTATGAATCAAAAACTATGGTTTGACTTTAAATTTATATTATACATATATTCACCTATCTCCATATTACTCTTTAACGGTTTATTTTTACATTAATAAATAGCTTTGTTGTCTTAAATAATTAATTCTAACTTTTTATGTGGATATGTATCGTAATAATTAGGTTGGTAATTTAAAGATAAATCTAGAGCTAATTAGTATTGTAACCAAAATGTTATTTCTTATTCGCATACGTGCAATAACATTTTGTTTTGTATAAATAAACGTATCATAAAATTAAAAAATGTGGAGCATGTAATTAAATTATTTTAAATGGTGTAAAATACTTTAAAATTTTAACTAATATTTTTAAAAAATAACCAAAAGATTAAAAATCATTTGCTTCGATGAAAGTAAACATCATGACTAATTTTGCACACGTAAATTTTCTCTACAATGTTCTTATAGTTGTATGAATTTTGTCAATCCCTGACTCGGCCAGCGAACTGGAACTATGTCCTTTGCCCTAGTCATTGTGAATATTATTATTGTGAGTAGGACGATTTTGAGGTGTTCCTAATATGATAATTTTATGAGTCGTATCTAAAAATATATAGTTTACGATAATGGCGTTGTATTCAAATGATAATTTTTTTTTATAGTTATTAGCCAAAATTAAACATTGTAAATATATATTACGAAACAACGCGTACCAGATAACTATTATAAAGATAGCGAAGTTTCTATTAATGAATAATTTAAAGTCTTTATATTCAAATCACCTAATCTGATATGATATAATTGTGTCACGCTACGTTCATGTTCACCAAGGAGATTTGTGATATTAATGGTCTATGAATGCAAGTCACGTCCGTAGTTTCAGGACAGCAATAACATGTAACTAGACAGGGGGACATTTTTACACATTTATTAAAGAATCAACGCTTGCAAACTGAAGAATAGAAAAATATGAAGTAATGGTTAATTACTCTATACTCTCACATATATAATCTGATCCTAAATTGAAAATATCGCACAACAACAATTACACAACAACCATTTAATAAAATGCGCAAATTTCATAAAATGACAGTCGTTGTTCGATAATATCATACAATTACAAACATTTTACTAATCGTGTTACTCCTAAAGGACTATGGGTTTTATATTTGTCATATTCACACAATATATTAACATTCCCTCGAGACGATGATTCATAGCTATGATAAAATCTGAAAGCTGAAAAGGTCAGGTTATTAACAAATTTTATATCTATGAATTGAAATGATTTAGAAAATGTGCTCGTTACAGATTAATGTTTATTAAACTAGATTGTGTACATAATATGTACCAATCTGTATGTATGGTGATGAAATTCATGAGCATAAAACATTATTTATGAATATGGTTGATATTACATTCTTTTTTAGAATTTAAAAACCAAACACGTTGCGAATCAGATACTAAATAAGTTGATATGAAAATGACCAATGGGTGCTACGAAGTTTCTAACCACTTAAGGTTCCTTAAAATAACTTTTTTTTTAAACTTATTATATCTCCCACAACTTTTATAGTGCGAGTGTTGATTTAGAATATAGAATAAGTAAACACCATAATTGAGTACCGCATTACAATTTCTTCTCAATACAAAGTGAATGCTCGTTTATAATCCTTAGCTTCGACCTAAACAAGTAGTCCCATAACATTCTCCACTACGTTGCCCCAGCACAGACTGATAAAGATGGATAGTCGCCGGTCTAAGTGTCGAAAGTTCTAATGTAACCCGAAAGCCTTCGATATAATGTACCGACTGCTCAAGAAGTCATTCCATTGATGGTCATCTATCCAATTACCAAACGAACTTAAAATTGCTTAATTCGATTGTACAGTTAGAATTGCCCCAATCTAAACTTAGCTAAAATTACATCATTAATGATCCGAGGAAAGATGTTTGAAAGAGCTGATCTTCAATTATAGTTCACAGTAACGAATGTATTTTCTCGGAGTCTATATGCTAACAACGATTACGACAGCGTTTCCACGTACTCGTTAAATAATAAAACAACGATTCGGTTTTAGATTGTGCACTCGACGCTGCAGGCGGATGCATGACGCAGCGCTAACTCTCCCAGGAATTACCTTTCTAAGCCAACGGTTGTGTGTCTTACCCCAACTTCCTCCGCAAATATAGAAATGTAAAGAGTAAAAAGCAATAGTTGTAACAAATCAAATTACTAACTATTATTATTTTAATTGATATTTTTAATTTTTCATATAAATTTATCCGATTTGGTTTCATAAAGAAAATTACTTGCCAACTAAGAAAGAACATAGTCTCCACAGAAGGAAATCTGTTGTGTTTGATACCTTTGATAGGCGACCGTACCGTTAGTATGTAGATCTATGCTTAGTGAGTGCAGTTACGTATTCTGTCGTCGGCAGCGGATCGTTATCTGTTTCCACTAAAGGAAACTGGCTTTTCTACGAAAGACCACCCCAAGCGTAGCTACCCCCTCACCCGCCACGATTTTTCCTTTTTGTGTTATTTCATTTTTCTTTGCCAACGTGCACCTGCCAGTTAACCGCCGCAGGCTTTCATTGCTCGTGCAATGTTAACTGGACTTTTCCTAGCATCATTAAGATATGAAATTGTGTCTTGATTTTAACGTACCCCGATACAAAATAGACAACATTTAGTGCAGAACTAATGTAATAAGCAAGCGAGTGGCGCTACGTACGTATTTCTGTCTGATTTATTCTACAACAGATACAAAGCATAAGGCCATCTATGAAGTTTAATGTTTGGTATCAGCACAAAGGATGGCGTTCGGAGAAGCGCTAGAACATAGTTTCCTGATACATTTGTATTCCTTACAGACAAGTAATCAATATCCGTTCGAACGCCGAGAGCGCGGACAGGAGTGTCTCCTGTGTGGGGCAATTTTTCTCCGCGTACGTGCGCCAGCGCAATACCTAAGTAGTCATCTATCTAGCTACATACTTTTATAATGATACCTTAGCATATTAATGCTTCTATTTGGATGTTTTTATTTTTTAAGAATATATATACGGGCTGCCCGTCCATATATCTATATATTAATAGATGAAGCAAAACCTATGTACCCCTTTTTACCACAATTACGCGAACGGAGGAGTACCAAATTTTGCACAGTTAATGTTTACATGATGGAGGTGTGCAGAAAGCTAATATCCATACTACTATATAAATCTGTTAAGATTTTCGTGTACGTCTCAAGGTAACTCAAAAACGGCTTGGTCGATCTCAGTGAAATTGGTATGTAGTAAAAATACGTGATTGCGCAAGATGATAGGCTATATAAAATCTATATAAATCTGTAATGTCTCTGTGTCTGGACATTCCATTTTTTGACAAATTTCATGATCAATATTCTTTTTATGACACACTGACATAAATGTGTAAATTTTGAAAGTTTTGGTCCGTCTGTCTATCAGTCTGTATGTCTCGTTATAACACCAGAACGGCTTTTAACCGATTTTCGTGAAAATTAGTATGTCGTGAGAACGCGTGTTCTTACTATCCATACAATCACGTGTTTGTGCAGATGATAGGTTATATAAAATGTCTGTTAATCTAATGATGTCTAATTAAGACAAAAATATTAAATTTTTATTAATCATGTATATATAATTAATAGTCCAACCCGAACGAAGTCGAACGGGGCCACTAGTTTTTATATAATATGTATTTATACTAATAAATATAATTGGAGTGTCTGTTTGTAATATTAAAATAACCGCTTTTTACTATATGCATATTAATGTATATACGGTACATATACCAAAATAGCATTATTTACAATTTTTGTTTGTCTGTCTGTCTGTTTGTTCCGGCTAATCTCTGAAACGGCTGGACCGATTTTGACGGGACTTTCACTGTCAGGTAGCTGATGCAATAAAGAGTAACTTAGGCTATTTTTATTTTTACTAAATAACTTTTTTGTTAAATTCCACACGGACGAAGTCGAGGGCACAGCTAGTTAGAAATGTTTGTAATTAATGAAAATAAATAGTACGCACACTACCATTTATTTGACACACCCACACTCATAATATATACACACATATACTCATTTGTTTATGGTTAAAGTAAAACTGAAAAGAGATTAAATAACAAAAATAAAGATTAAATATTACATACTACTCTTTTTTTAACTAATTATAGAGGTATAATCTTTGACAACAAAGCATTAATAATGTTCACAATTTAAATTCAAATTAATTATGTTTGAATTTCGGCCACTAGACGATCACTAGTAATAATTATTGCTGATAATGTCGAAGTAGTATAGCCGTATGTATTTATTTCGTGTTAAGTGACAAAAAATTAAAATATGTAGTAATAAAAATAAATAAATACAAATATACAATTCCATTAAAATATGGTCACTGATGCCGGCCTATTGCTACCACCAAGACCTATATATTGCTGAATGATAGAAATAAAAATGGGCGTTTTTTGCCTAGAAACAAAAAAGTGCTTACAACTTACAAATATATGATAATATTCTTAGGTTGGTATATACACGTACGTCAACATTGACGCGACTTATTCAAGACGTGTAAAAAAATTACTAAAGGGACAATATCAGACTAGAATCGTGAAAAAATAAAGTTGGTGCGGCGTCACGCGTTTGAAATAAAATAACAACGACAACATGGTGCGGATGAGGCTTGATACATATTTGAATACATTACCGAATACGCAGATAATGCCAACAACATGCCATAGGTATTCATAACGGTAGCGCATACCGTGCCTGAATACAGAAACACGTAGGCTAACTGGCTTTGTCGGAACAGACTAACTTGGATTTGAAAAAGGTCGGATAAGGTTGGGATAACTTATGAAACTCATATTGAAATGGCAAGTTATTTTCAATACTGCGCTCTATTATTGAGTTTTATTCTATTACTATCCGTCCTGCCTGTTGACATGCGTCTTATTATAATAAAACCTATAGTTCTTTACACTGAAACGTATAAGGTCTTATGAAAAGCCTTACCGTTGAATTTCGCATAATAATATACTATAATATAGGGTTTCCTTCTTGGCGATTTATGAATCATTGATGCCTTTAGTTTTCATGTTATCTCTTATGGGTGGCGGTGATCACTTGCAATCAGGTAGTGACGTAGGAAATAATAGATTGAAAATTGGTTGCGGATTGTTGCAAAGTAAATTAATACTAATTTAATAGATTGAAAATCCCTTGGGCCATTAATCAATACAGACCATCGGCACCTTCTAATTCTTTTGAAAACAAGTTGCTTAAAGCTTGTGTTTCAGTAAGAACCATATTAGAAACAGCGCCGCTTTAAATAAGAAATCCTGACTGTCCCCAAAAGAAGCTATATATATATATATATATATATATATATAGATATATATATCTTACCAACGTATACTGATACGTCAACTTGAAGCTACATCCAGAATTTCAAGTAATACCATTTAATAGCATGCAGAATTCATGCACTGAATTGAATTTGTAATGTTTATTTTCAATAAAAGAATACTTCCAATAAGAATCACACGACGTTAGGACGAAAGCGTGTAAATTGACGAATATTTTGAAATGAGACACTTGTGGCGTAATGACAAATTTATCGAGCATGAAGGCGGTGTGTTCACGTATGTGGCGAACCCTGCTGAAGGCGGTCGCTGATTTTCTGTAAACACGTCCATTGTATCCTTGACGTGTTGGCAGGGCTCATTCCTTTAATATAGGAAAACGTTACGCATAAATATTTGTTGTATTTCCAAACGAATGAACAACGTGGCGTTGCCTCTCGTGTTTCTAATAATCACTAAGTATTTTGTGAAGAGTGTTTCTTATTCTTACATTACATTTACAAACTGTGGCGTTTAACATAGTTACCTAGTCGAGGACACCTAACCAAAAGACATCGCGCATTTTTAGGTTCCATGTGATAAATCTATAAAAAAAAAAAAACAAAAATCAATTTTGGAACAACACTTATAAAATAAATAATTTAATATATCAGCAATGTAACGGCATACAAATTTCCTCGTTATATTTTTCGTATATTAAGTTTTTAAATTGAAAAATCTATGTGTTGATCTGAAAAATCTATAGACATGATATTCTTAATAACTGTTATACTGCAGTAGGTAAATGACATAAAAATTAACATGTAAAATAGATTTCTTCGTAAACATTTATTATTCTACATTCATATATTCAATAGTGTCAAATGTAATAAAGTAATATTTATAAAAAAAAACCACACGCCTTACATTATGGATAATTCCCAGAACGAGTTGTATCAGGGAAAAGTTATGTATTACTCGCAGTGTAATGTTGAAGAATCTGCTTATACTTGCAAATTAATATTGCTCTTCAAATATCAAGGTACCATGAATATTCTATTTCATAACTTCAGTCCTATTGAGATATTGAAATCAAAATCAATCAATATCCCGTAGCTTCGTTTGCAGTTCCTATTCACTAAAATCTTCTGTACCTATTATAAAACAAAGTCGCTTCCCGCGTCTGTTTGTCCCTGTGTACGGTTAGATCTTTTACGGTACGCAGCTGATTTTGATGCGGTTTTGACTGTCTTTCAAATATTTTCTTCTGGGTGATTTAGAAATGTAATACATGTATGTTATATGCATAGAAAATATAAAAAAGTTAATGTTTCGTAAAAAAAGAATTTCTGGCGCTTCCACTGCTAACGCTGACCAAACTTTACGAAATATGTCAAATTGTTGTAGTATGGAATTGTGTATTTTAAAAATATATAGAAAAGAGTCCTCGATGGCATATATATATTCTACGGATGACTCACTGTAATCATTTTTATGCGCTTGTTTTTTTTTTGTAAGTTATGTTTTCGAAGTTGTTTTGATCAATAGTCCTTATTTAATTAAATAAGTTGGTTACGTTGGGCATTTCATTTAGTTAACCTTTGCTCTTTACAGAAAATTGTAATCATTATTATTTTAGAAGATATCGCAAATTTAAAATTACCAAAATTCAGTATTCAGGATGTCGATGCTGTACACAGCATACGTTAATCGTTTCACAATGACACCACATTAGTACCTACATTGCACCAGTGCGAAGCCACCGTGGGTCGCTATTTAAATATAAATAAATGTGCACATCCAGTTTAAAAGCTAAAATACTACGTAAAAATAAAAAATTGTGGACGAAATGTTTAATAACAATATTCACTATTATATATTATATATAATTCATTATAGACCAAAAATATTAATTTTAATTTATTTTTGTACGATTAAACTTAATAAATTTGAATGTACTAGCACTTAGTTAATGAGTTACTACAAATATTTATTCAGTAAAGAGCCCTTTAATTATGAAATGTCAATGAAAAGACAACTGCACAAGAATTACGTCGATGAGGGCAGCATTAGGCTGCGGAGATTATACAGTGGCTGTCACCTCGCGAAAGGGCCCTCATCAAACAAGAGGGCCTCTCGAGACGAGCCGCTCCTTACCCGCTGCGACGTTTGTCAGCAAACACCACCTTGACAAAATATACTGAATTCTGCCCTCGAACTAAGTTAAATGGATAACACACTAAAGCTGTTGAACTAGCATAACAATAAACACTGGTTATAAATAATTTAAATGTATTCAGATATATTTCGTGCTTCTCGTGAAAATTTAAATATTTTCTGTATACGTTTAATGATATTTTTTTCACAATTTTAAACCACATATCATCGAAGATAATGGGAAGAAATGATAAATTTGCGTGTAGTTATGTTTCATGCATGACGGCCCTATACAACTACTACGAGTAAATAGTAGCGACCGTAAATGCCAAGCGAAGGGTAGCGGGATCGATTCCCAATCGTAATAGACGTTCATTTGAAAGATAAATGTTTTCCTCCGGTCATGGATGGTTATAATGTCTCATTTATATTCGTCTATACCATGTGTGTGTTATCCTGAGGTATGTGTGTGAGTATGTTAATTATTTCGGTTATTTATATCGTGTTCAAATTTTGGTAAAGCTCTCATAACCAGCTTTTACGTTTAGGGTACATCAGGTACTCGAATACTTACATGTCGCACAATATTATGAAGTCAGTTGTCGTCGAACATAAGTATTTTTAATATCGCATTCCTTGCGAGCGTATAATATAGTCATGTAAATGAAGCAGGTACGCAAGACGACCCAGATAGCTTCCGTATCTTGTTATGTTTGCTCGAGTAAAATGCAAGTATTATAATAAAAGCCAATGGCCTTCCAAATTGATACATAAATATTCATTTTCTTAATATATTATGTAAAATTTAAAAATATTAAATAGTAACACTACCAACACTTCCAAATGTGTTTATTTGTGTTAGAAAAAACCGGCGAAAGAAAGTAAATTATGGATAATTAGATAGAATAGAATTTACTCCAGAGTTTTTTCCGAAGCATATTATAATTCATTTCCAACACGTATAAAATTGAAATATTAGAAGTGCGTGCGGGATTCGAACCCGACTTCCCGGTAAGAGAAATTAATTTACATGCTCTCATTACTTTTTATCAATTTATGTTAACATTATAGAAATTTTCGTATTGAAAAGCTAATTGGTAGGTCGCAAATCTAAGTGTGAACGTATTAATAGTGAACATTTCGCCGGTTCAAGGCGAGGCGAATAATTAGAAATGTTCAGGCGCAGTGTCCGCGAGTGATTGATGTAGTGGAAGTCGAGCTCGACCCCGCCACCCCTCTATCGTCCTCGCTGCGACAACTTGGAGACATTAAGAATATTTAAATTGTAAATTGCACCCCTGTACTGAATAGCTATTTGCTGAAATATTTGGCCTTTTTGCAATCGCCGTGTCGTTATTGCGTTTCCAAACTTGTGGTAGTCTAGTGGCATGAGCGTCGAATGCACCACTTACTTCTCAAATTATGTGCATATATATAAGAAACTAATTATTATTTGCTTCAGTAAAAGAAAATATTGTCAGTCGGAACACCTGAAACATCCCCATAACATTTTTAAAGTGTACTATGCCCGCGAATACATACATACTTAGGCAAGTGATAAACTATGGCTTTAACCCCTCTCATCGTGAAAGGAGACCCTAGATTAGTAGTGGTGCAATTATAGGTTCTGATGATGATATTGTAGCAACACCAACAATGAGTGACAAATAGTAGCAAGGTTATTAAAATACAAGGGTCAATAATGGGATAATCGAATAAAAACGCAAGGCATAGATAAAAAACCGGGCAAGTCCGAATAGGACTAGGGTACCGTAGTATAATATATTATTATTGGATTTTCTATTTTCTGTAGTAATCTAATAATAATTAAAAAAAATTCTGATGTTTTTTTCAAAATTTAAGGATCGATAGATTCGAAGTTAAAGTATGTATCCCTATATAAGGGGGACTGTTCTTGGGTGCTTGTGATGTCTTTGTTTGTGTTTGCCCTTGTGACAAATCATGATGCGGATTTGTGAGTGTGTCAATGTTTATTACGACTATGACTATTAATGTGTTTTATCTTATTTTCCTGCAAATATGCATTAATAAAAAAAATCACGACTAGGCAATTCATTTGATTTTTCTTTTTAAGTGATTTTTATCACTAACGAATCTTATGACATGTTGGTTTGGTGTAACAAATGAGTATTAATTAAATTACTATGCTCATATCGTGCGATAATAGTCCGGTTTAATCATTTAGTAGTCTCATAAACTGCTCCAGAATTTCGTAAGAAAAGTTAATTTGTAAAAAAATATTTATATGCGTCATGTAAAATACATGTAGTATAGTTATGTTTTACAGAAATAAGGTTTCACAAAACAAAACTCTTAACGCATATTGAATCACGTACATATTTATAATTCTTTCAATGCAAACGTGCGTACCTTCAACCGTAATAGGCTCAGATGACTGAAAGAATTTTTACTAAAACAACAAGCTGATAACAATAAGATTCGTGGATGTCGACTGTAACATGAATATAACAAACTAAAGAACCGGCCTGATTGAATCATCCGCCTGTTCTTTGTCATAAATCCGACAACGGCCGGCAGCCAACAATGCGTCCTGAAATCGTTCCATTTCTCATTTTGTTACTCTCCCCTTTAATCTCGCATCCGTAGAAAAGTGGATCAGCGTTGCAAAAGGGCACTGCAGTGTAGACTCGCTTCTGATTAATGTATTGTATGAGTAGATATAACCACTGTTACAAATATTAGTGCACTTAGTTGGAAATGTTTTGTAGTCTCAGCTCGATCCCCGATCCTTTTACCGTGATCAAAAGTTCGAACTTACTTTATAGGTTGTTTATTTAGTGGGCTCGACTTAGTAGTCCACTGTAGTGCATTGGTCGCTCTTCGAAATCGCGGAGGTCTAGAACAGCTCCGATGCAAATTGATGGAGACGTCAGTGGCACACATGAGTGACGGAATTTCATTTGCTGCTCGAAGTTCTATCACATGACGTAACAACAGCTATCGAATGATATCAGACAATCAGCACTTAACGTATCCACCGAAGTGTAGAAAACCTTATAATTTTATGCTATTAGCGGCCACCCATACAGCTACTCGTATTGATTGCACTTTAATTTGTTGAAATGTAACATGATTACTTATGGTTTATAAAATTCGTTGAACTGTGATCGCTTGAATTTATAAACCAACTAATAAAATAATCGCACGTTAAAATTACCGAAGATTGAAATACAATTATCGCTTTAAGTTTAATATATAAATAATATTTTCTGACACGTAGTAAACATTGAGGTAAAATAATATTTATAGAAGTAAACCTTCGATTGTTATGGTGGAAATTATAAAATATATAATTCTTAAATTTCATCGTCCACTTTGTTACTAACAGTTCGTTTTATTTAATTCGTTTACTGTTTTTGTTAATATTAGAAGTTGCTGCTGCCATATTATAATAACAATATACTTTTTGAATAGTCCAAAAATACGCTCTATAATGTAAAAAAAGTAAAAACAACTTGTAAAATATCGTTTACTTTCTTTAAATGTAGTAGGTTATAAAGAATATAACTAAGTATCATAATTTAGCGACAAGACATTTTTATTACTAAAAACTATTGAAAGGGTGTGTATTATATTGTACTACATTTGAATACTGATATGTTTTGTATGTAGGTAGGCTTTTACTTATGCGCATTACTTTTATTTGTACGTAAATAATCGGCATTAAAGTAGGATCATAATTGTCAGTACGTACCGACTGTTACTCAGACTGATTGATTAAAACGGAAAAGACTTGCACAAAACAATAGCGCAAGTTCAGTCACTCGGATTTTCAATGTTCTGACAATGATAAGTAAGTAGCGTATAACTCGAGCTCATTAATGTATTACCTCGTATCCGTAACTATTACTGTGTTTTATATATTGTAATGGAAATATTATTCTTAACTTTATTTTATTTAAATTAAAATCAACAAAAAACCAAAATAATTTTAAGACTGCAAAACCTGACATCAATACAGGCCTATATAGTTGGAACTATGTAATTTTCACGATGATACTTTGTGATGATTAAATTATTATTTTACACTAATAACGCACCCTGATTTTTACATTTTAACGTTTAGTAGTGTCATCCAAATGGTAATAGCTTTTACCATTATTATTTATTTTAAGGATTATGTGCTTTTATTTATTTTATGGATCGGTTGGTCTAGTGTATGAATTACAAACACATAAATATATGTTTTGTTTATTATTTTGTTTTCTAGTCCTTAACAGAATGTCTGTAGGTACTAAATTGTGTTCTATACTCCGTGGGAATAGATCCATTTTCTAAAAAGGTAAAATTATCCTAGATAATACCCATTATATGTGTTACAAATACGTATCATCTAAATCAAATTTGAGAGAGACAGCTAAATATTTCAAATAAAAATGTTTTTTTTCCTTTAAGTCGATAGCAAAACCACTGTGCACTACACTTTTCAAATAAGATTCAATGTACAATGAACAATTCGGCTTACTGTGAGTTTTCTATAAATTTGACTAAAAAGTAAATCTGGAACAGATAAGAAATAAGTGAACGTATAGCTTTTCAAATTGTTGCGAGAAACACTATTCTGATAGATGTCGTATCCATCAGCTTTGAAACGTCTATTACTGGACATAGTGGGTCTCCCTAATTGGTGCTATTGCGCCCGATCATAAACCCTCTGAATTCAACATTATGTATATGCACAAAGAAGTATATGTCTCAAAGTGTTTCGCAAAGTTTTGCCTGACGCAATTAACTGCTAAAAACTACGGAATTATGTACTTTTATATTTTACATACATTTTCTTTATTTTACATTGCTTAGCATAAAAACCAGCAGTAATAGAGGTAAGCACAAATGGGAGTATGATATGGCGTAATAAAGATATCAATGTAAAACAAAAAACTTAGATATAGGTGAACAAGTTTCTCTATCCGCCTACAAAATATATGAGAGTGAACTTGTCACATGTGCCCTGCGCGGCCTAATACTTACTACGCATAACTTGTTTCTGCTGTCATGTTAAAGCAAGGTTGTAACGTTCCATATGCCATATAAGAATATTGGATGTGGCTATAAGGGTGTGAAGTTACTGCAAATATCTGATAATTTCTATGGTATAACTGGTAAAGCTATCATAAGTGTTACCTGTGACTGTGAGTAGAAAAAAAACCTTGGGAGTTTTTTACCGCTTCTTCTTCCGGGACCACTTACTGTAACGAGTCGTGGAAGGGACAGCGTAGCTACTTTCGAGTTTTTTTTGTAAAAACCAACTTGGAATGAATTTTATTTCATTTCATATCAATTTGTAAAATTCTTGTACTATTTGAATGGTATTATTCTGAATGAACATAGCTTATACCTATATATAACAAGTATATGTATATATTATAATAGTTGAACCCGAACGAAGTCGGGGCGGGTTGAAAATACTAAATAAAAGTATGGAATGAAAACATCGTAGACGAAAATAATAAAAGTTATTTAATGTTTTCTTTTAATATTGATGTCATGAAACTTCTGATTTTAACTTATAAAGGGATTTAAGAATAGAAAACTAATACATCACCAAGGACACTAATGTAATTTAGTTTTTATTTCAATCATCGGTCAGTCGTTCTTGGGTAACAAAAGATTTAACACTCTGGTGTTTACAGTGAACCAGTCATTTTATAACTAAAAATATATCAAAAAACCTAGTCAAAGAGCATTACTTGCAAATACCGTTCCTTTAATGAAACTTTATTTGGGTGAATATCTACAAGCTTTCATATCAAAACAAGAAACTACTGCTTAGCGTTGAATTTTTAAAACTTCTTAAAAACTTTTTAATGACACGAATTCCTGTCACATACATACCTTGATTCCAAAACAGCGATTTTAAATTGAAAAAATATAAGACAAGAATGAAGTGTGAATTAATAAGCATAAATTATTAATATTAACATTAACTTCCAGCTATTTTCTAGTATTTTTGATACTCTTTCTTTTCGGTAATTGTAATTTTGTAACATATCCGTAGATGCTTGTCATCTATTAACATAAAAACATTTTAACCTCATAAACTCTACGTACCTGCTGTTGGGTTTACTTTTATATAATACTTGGACTGTTGCTCGATCCAGTTTATCTGTAATAGCTCTCAATCTGCGAGACGATAAAAGGAATGATTTAGTGGAAAAAGCCGAGAAGCATTTCTTAGACAAACCGTGGTTGTAGCCAACCTTCTCACCGCTGTCGACTGCCGTGAGAATGAGCGCTTTTATTTTTCACCTTTATTTGAACTGCTGTTCCGTTAACGTGCCAAAAATTCTGTACTGTATTTTTCGATTAAACCATATCGCATTCCAGTTTATTATTATGCGTAAAACAATAATATTGTAATTTACATTTATTATTGTTCTCCTTTTTATAATATAGACCAACTAGTCTATTCGACAAAATGTTGTACAGATACGTAAATATCCACTTTAATTATTATTTATTTACTTACTTTTGAACTCTTTTGAGCTTTTAATAACAACAAAGCTACAAATCACTGTAGAATTAACAAAGTAGGTACATAGTATATTATTTCTTCGTTAAAATAAAATTAACAGTAATTATTTCCGGAAGAAACGGCCCATCTCTAGCAATGTAAACGTTTAGCCAGTAAAGCCAAGGACCATCCTTTTTCCAAATTGTGAGTGTAGCCAACGCTTTCGCTGCTGTCAGCCGTCGTGAAAATGGGCGGTTTTATTTTCCCTTCTTTATTTGAACTACTGTTTGATTGACGTACCAGACATTGCTATACCGGATTATTTAGAGAGGCTTTAGATATGCATTGGTGGTTACTATCATTGTAATTATTAGGTATAGATGAGTATTTGTATCAAGGAATTATTTAAAAGAAATATACAAATAATATACGAAGTTGCTATTTACACACGTTTATATTATTCCTCTTTGTCCTAACAAGCGTTATAGGTCGCCAGGCAATAGATACAAAATAAGTATATATACAAATAAATATATAACAGGTATTGAAGTGTTTTATATGATTCAGTGACATTATTATCCAAAGTCTTCATTACAATTTTAACTTGTATCTAAGACTGTTTAAAGATTATTACAAGAAATAGCTAATATGTTAAATAGAAAAAAATAATCCTTGACAGAGAAATGTGCGAAAGTAACAATTTTATGATTTTTGATTCCGGTGAACGGAAAATCGGAGCGAGCCGAGATTAAAGCCTTTAACCAACTGATCCCGGTATGGAAGAAAACAGAATGTCTCGTGAGTAGGATAATGTTAAATTTATTGCAGCGCTAAAATGTTTACGGATATCGCACGAGAACGGAACGCCCCGAGGACGGCGAGCTCTACTCACCCTTGTAAACACGTTTTATTGGCTTTATAATATGTTTTACGCGTGACGTTTTACAAACGATCCCGGAGGAGCGTCGAATTATTTTTACGGCACGTACTCGCACGCCACGCGAAAACATTGGGAAATTTGGTATACAAGGGATTTTGTAATTACTCTCCTTGAACAAACAGTTTTTATTCCGTGATGTAAAATTAAAGCTAATTTAAACGCATTACCGACTGTAATTTATGCAATTATTATTATTCATGTACATACATATTATTCTTCGATTAAGCAATTATTAAAATCATACTCTTTTTGAATTATAAGTATATAGTATTTAAGTATTAAATAGGTCTTAAATGCGTTGTACGTAAGTATTTTTATAAGTCCCCGTAAACGAGTTGTTACTGTCCTACATAGGAATAAATTCTATATCAAAGTCCACAATCGAAAATATAGATGATCGTCAAGGAGACCTAAAAGTAATTTTGGAACAAAAGCCTTTTGTAACAGATTCCGCTAATTTGTAAAATCATTGGATAAAACATGTGTTGTATGGGGCAAAGAATGCGACGCGGCGGAACAATCCCGCGTTAATACAAGTCAGCTGCTTGATGAAGGTTCACGCCCGCCGGCCGACCTGTCAACACGAGAACTGTGATAAATACTTCCTTCAAACAATATCCATGCACCACTATTACCAGATTGTGTATACACGTGCTTTTGAAATTATGTATCCGCCCGAAAAACTTAGTAGTATTTTCGTACAACTCCGAAATTCTTTTTTAAATCGTTTGTAACGAAATAACTTGTTAGCGACAAGTATACTTACTAAATACTTACTTAGAAATAATATTTCATTGACATTTTTTGTGTACTGAGCAGTAATTAAAGATGGGATTATAAATGGATTATCTTCATATACTAATCTATAATAAATTCTATAAATAAACATCAAATCTGTCTTGTAAAAATAAAGCAACGAACTCGCTCCTTACTTGATGTTCGAACTTTTCTACTTAGATCTACAATCTTTTACCCCCTTTATTTAAACCAAGAATTATTTTACCATTATTCGATATATCTTAAAAACAAGAAACAAAGAGTTTAAGACGTAGAATCTTATAGTAGTAGTGCTCTGGATGTACATAATTGTATGTGTATATGGACAAAAGACTTTCGAAATACTGTAGTATTTACAATACTTATAGGTTTTCATATCTAGTATTTTGGTACTTAAAAACTACTACTACTACTTTACTTTTTTATTATTAAACTTTTACTTTCTTGCCAGAATTAAATAATTCTAAGTCTTTCTTGTTAGCTATTTTAGCTAATTCTTAAGAGCGGTTTACAACTCTTTTATAAATAAGCCTACGGTACGAGCGGGTCGTGACTCGTAAAATAAGCCAGCACTATTCTTTTTCTTTCTACTTCTTACTTGTTAGCTATCTTGGCTAATTCTTAAACGAGATTCTCACTTGTTGGCTATCTTAGCTAATTCTTAAGAGCGGTTCACAACTCTTTTATAAATAAGCCTACGGTACGAGCGGGTCGTGACTCCAAAATAAGCCAACACAACTCTTTCTTGCTAATTCTTACTTGTTAGCTATCTTGGCTAATTCTTAAGAGGAATCTCGAATTAAGAAGAATCATTAAGAAATCTCGCATTCGAGTTCAGGGTTTTAAGCGTGAGCGGATGACAACTCCTAAAATAAGCCATGGTCAAATGTATTAGTGTTACCTTTGGAGTAGGCGTCATTGAATGTGAACCCTAACCCCTAATTTTTGAGAGAGATATATGGTAGGGAAGTATAGAAGAGATTTATGAATGGTTAAGGTAATCACTATTTATAATTCAAAATTTTTTTGTAACAGCCAAAAAAATTACTTGGGTCGGGGAAATATATGTAGTATTTACAATACTTACATGTTTTTATATCTAGTATTTTGGTACTCGCATAGTTTGTAACTCTTATAGTACTCCTTTGGTTAACTTCTTTTATAATTTCCTGTATCTTTTATCCATTTATTCTGTAATTTCTTTATATATTTTATTAGTTAAATGTTTTGTTATTGTTGTCAAATGTTTGACAAATGTTCTAAATTATTGTCATCATGATTACTTTTATTTTTAATTTGTATTATTTCTATCCTTTTTGGTAATATTATTTATAAGGTTGAATAGTAATTTTAAATTCGTAAATAGAACATAATAAGAAGATCATTCCAGAAGATTCGATATAAAAGGCGAGCTGTGACGACATGAACAGTCTCTCTCAGTCTCTCGCGTGTTGGTCACAACACTGGTAATTTGAAACAGTTTTCTCGCGTGTGGGTCGTAAGTCTTGAATCTCTACACTACCAGTCTCTATCAGTCTCTCTCGCGTGTGAGTCGCAACTCTTGGATCTCGACGCTGACAGTCTCTCACGTGTGGGTCACAACAGTGATAACTTGGAGGAGTCTCATGCTGGATGCTCATACTTCGTGCGCCCTAACGCACGCCTGGTTAAGGCGGTCTCCGTGTGCTGAACACCGGACAATCTACGCGTCTCGTGCGCCCTAAACGCACGCTCCAGCCGCGGAGGTCTCCGTGCGCTGAACGCCGGGGACTCCGATCGTTTCGTGCGCCCTAAACGCACGCTCCAGTCGCCCAGGTCTCCGTGCGCTGCACGCCAGAGAAGCGACGGGCCTACCTTCTTACTTACAAGTGACCTTCTTTTTATTTTCTTAATCTTATAACTCCTGTATTTTAGTCATTGTAACCGCCAGGAATTCTTAAATTCATTATATCTTTTAAAAATATCTAGATCTTTTATTTTAACACTACAATACAATTAATACATTTTGTAGAAATCATAGAGGTAAAGTTGCACCCACAATATCATACACATATTTATATACATGAAAATTTTAATGTACCGTGAATACATGAACATGTTGTTAGTTAATATATAAAAGCAACACGGATAAAAATTACAACATATTGCAAAATGAAGCTCTACTAATTATGTTTATCCAGTTCAACATACAGTTTTATAAAAGAAGACAAACTTACACAACTAAAATAAATAGCGGAAAATAATTTAGAAGATATCTTAAAGTTAAAAAGTTATACAGAAATAGGTATACATATATTTATAGCACTCACCGCAAGAAGCATGTCACCGCGACGGCGCGTATATTAAAGGTGGGAGCTGTTTATATAAATGCAAAACAGATCGGCAGCTTGTCAGATCGGCTCAACGCAGAACCTCCGATCGAATATGGATTGAGAATGTTCCCCGTGCCGCGCGCCCGACAATTCGCCCTTTTGCCTTTGGTGCTCGGACACCCGAAAAATAATCTCTGTCATGACATCTTTTACATCGTTAAAACTCTCTCAAAATAAATTATTTTCAATAAATAAAAATATTGAACGTATATGCAATGATGATTGAATAACACGAAAGATTTCCATAATGATCTTTCAAATTCATCTTCAGAAGTAAAACGAGCCCCAACTCGAGAAATAACGGATGTTATAGATAATGTATTTAACGTAAATTCATCAATCCAAACCGATAGTTGAGATCCTTATTAATGAAACTTTGTCATCGTTGACGAGGTGTATGATACAAATAAAATCTAAATAAATTAGGGTCATTTGTCGTCAATCTTATAACAACGTTTATAATTAGTGATGTCAGTTGATGATCGTATGTGATGGTAGTAACATTTGACCAAAGTTATCGATTACCATCACATTCCTATAGCAAATTTGGTTTAACAACACCAGTACAATGTAAAAACAACACATGTAAAGGCAGTTAGCTAAATATAATCTAATACTTAATATATTAATAATAGATTTGAATATTTTGGGATGGTGCTAGTTTATCAAAATTTCAAATTGTTACGTCAGTTATTCACGTATACTTAATTATTTCCATGTTTAAATTTATCTAATTTTATTCAATGATTTAGTTAACTAAGAAATTAAAATAATAATAACCATTAAATTTGTTCATGTAAGATAATACACAAAATAAAAATAAGTTGGTAATCCTATCACAGTAATATTAATCTAAGGCGAACCATTGTCTTAATATAAGTTAGAGGCGAACAAACTAAAAATAAATAATGTTCTATAATGTGTAGCATTTTGTTGAAATTTAATGAATTATAATGAAACCGTAATTAGAATGCTTTGTAAATATAAATAAAAGTTTGTACAAAACCTCAATAATCGAGCGCCAAATAATGTTTCAATTGTGAATATAATGTAATACATGTAGATGCTGTAGATGGGAGATCGTTCAAGCAAAGAATCAGTGAGATATACGAATTTTCTTATCTTTAGACGTTCGTATTCGTGTTCAATGGTAAATTTCACTTCTGTCCCTTGGCCGTGGCTCGGTCCTCCCCGGTTGTGGCTGAATCTAATCGGAGGGATATTAAAACTTTCGTCCGCACTTCTCCGGCCCTTTGTACTAACTGGAGCGACCCCACGCAGCACCCACTCTGATCTATTTGCCTCTTTTTAAAGATGTACGAACCTAATTTGACTTTATAAATAACCAAAATGGAATGAAGACAAAAAGTACAGTACGACTAATAATATGTATTGATACCTACTGAATTTCCGTATTTAGGTATATGTATTTCATCTTACATTTTTATCGTAAAAGAGGCTCCTTCCGTTCTTAATTTGTATTATTTTAAATAAAAATATCAAGTTAGCTTGCTGAAAAATATTTTTATGAAAAAGGAGTACATAATATATACAATAAAAATTATATTATGTTATAATCTTCATTTACTTTGTTAATTTTATTATTATAGCATTTCTTGACATATTTCGTTTTATCTATTTATTCTGCTATTTTAATGTTTAAATTTTAAATTTAACGTCTAATCCGAAACGCTGGGAAGCAGTTACGCACGGTTTTACCGTTTCCTTTCTGGTAGGCAACGCCTACAGCCTCAGGTGCTATAAACTTGCATGGGCAACGGTGGCCACTTACTATCACCTGAGCCATGTATACATTGATTGACTCTTATTATAAAAAAAAACAGTATCTTTGCAGATATATTTTTATCTTGTTTAGTTAATTTTAGCGCAATGGTACGACGTTTTCCTTATTCAGCCTGCAGCGCATAAATAATTAAGAAGCCATTCGCAGAAGCCAGCCTCGAGTTGGCTCAAGTGACTAGTAATTAGTACTACAATCTTTCTTATCCACTCTCGAGTACAAATTTAGTCGGTACCATACTATGAATGTTTAAGAATTTGAAACACACTGTTACAAAATATTAACGCATTGTTCTCAAATAACATGCCAGAGATAAGATTTTTGTTATATAATTAGCTATAATCTGCACACTTCGTTCGTTTATTTTTTAGAAATATTCGCGCAAATTACTACACCGATAAACCAATGAAAGAAGAGCACGATACATATGCACTCTGAGTTTATAGACGCCGCTATCACATATAATAAAATTCTAATCAATCGTTTTCCGTACATGATGAATATATGCAAAAATCAATTATTAGAGGTCTTAACGCAATAGCACTCAAAAAAATAGATGTTAAAATTTTTGTCTGTTTGCCTGTGCGTTTGTGTACGCTAATCTCAGAAACGGCTTAACCGATTTCGTTTTGGTTTTCACTAATGTTTTACAGTAAGTATCACCGAATATTTAAAGTTCATTTCATTGCAATCCGTCCATAAATACAAAAGTTACAAATAACTGCATGTATTTCTAAGTAAGATAAAGAGAAAAACCCAGTCCTACAACAATGCAGGTGCATTTTCTATGCCTAACGCAGTTTTTCTAAAGCGAAGCGAGGGCATTTGCTAGTTTGGTAATACAACTAATTGGTAACCTATTCGTCTTCGTGTATCCTCTTGTGAGCATGATATTCGGATCACAAATCGAAAACAACAAGTAATCTACAAATTTTTCACTAACAACCTTTACGTCAAGTAATATGTTCATTGAAAATATATTTTGCTTTATGTACTAGGTACGTATTAGGTAATAGATATTGTTTTAACAGAAGCATGATGTCATGAGTATATAGCAGTCGATAAGCTTTCTCCAAGGCCTCTATGGATGTTATAGTAAGTTCCAACATCTTACACTCCGTTTGCCACTGCAGTAGCTTAATAGTGAAGTACTGTCCACATCAAGGGTATCAGGTTTTAATTGGGTAATACCATATAGCCTATTCCTGACACGAATAAAGATTTGGTAGTCGATTTATTAGTGTTTTCACTTTAATAGTAGTATTATGATTATATATTAATTTTTTAATACCGATACGTAATTCGCACACATTTCTTGAGGACGTAATTACTTTAAGCCTTGACGATACGAGCTTCTCGTGTACTCGCACTTAAGATGGCGAGCCTTGTGAGGAAGACAAACATTGGAGACAAAATCCCTTGGGACGAACGAAACTTCTTTATATTCCATCGATTTTGGTGGAATATAATTGCAGACATCGAAAAATGAGAAATATGCAGCATTTGGTTACTTCCTCGTCCGCTTACGTAAAAATCAGATATTCTGAAACCTAAAGAGGATCCTTCAATAGGCTTCATAATAACGCACTTCTTCGTAACGATAACCGAATTATGTGTTTTATAAGAATATTTATAAATAGTTACATGAATGAAATAATTTTGTATTTGAGTTGCATTCCACAAAAACACAAAAAATCTTTGGAATTTTTTTCTCAATAGCATTGACCTCTTCGTTAAAAAAAGAATTTACTTGTTATATTCATTTAAGCAAAATTAAGAAGTTGGCAATAATTTACGCGATGTAGACAAGTCTCGTTTGTTATATATTAGCCACTCCTTTACAGGAGAACTTTTCTTTTTAATTTGTATTCGGCTCTCATCTGATCGAACGGAAAGAGCGTGCGCTGTTGCCTGTAGCGTCCAAAATCGATTTGTATAGCAGCAAGAAAATTACAAAGATTGCGACATTTCCACTCTAACATGAAAATTCTTTTAAATATACCACAAGTACATGTATACAGTAGTTGCCAGGGGTATTTTTGTAATAGATATGATTAACAGAATGCGTAATCAAAGGACTTTAAAAAAAATTTGCCCATAGATTTATTTTTAAGTAAAATGTAGACTATTTTAATAAGCTAAGATGAATATTTATGGATGTGAATCCCAAAAATGTATTGTTAAAATTTAGATGCAATATTTGATAACAGGTACTATGAGACGTACTGTGTTTAACGATAGAAAAAACAAACTGATCTATCTATTCATACAATAAAATTCTAATTGATCACTTTCTGTACATGAGGAAGAAAAAATATTATTAGGGGTCTTTATGAAATAGAACCCAAAACAAATTATGCAATAGAACCCAAAACAATAGTTGTTAGAATTTTTGTCTGTTTATCTGTGCGTTTGTTAGCGCTAATCTCAGAAACGGCTTAACCGATTTGATTTTGGTTTTATAAAACTAAATATAAAAATAAAAGTTAGATTAGTATATGTATTAACAGAATAATTAACAGAACGAGTAAAACCTAGTCATAAAACAATGCAGGTGCTTTTTCTAAGCCTAACGTAGTTTTATGAAGTGATGCGAAGGCGGTTTGCTAGTAAATAATAAAACTGTCAATTTATCCTATAATACACTACTATATTTATTCCAGCTACAAGACTATTAAAAGAAAATACAACTGAAATATAAATAACCTTAATTAATTTTGTGATTTTAATTACATTTAAATAATCAGTAAGCTCCTCGAAGTGATTTTATATTCAGAAAAAAAACAATGCTTATTTTTCTTAGAATTCTGATGTACTGGTACTTACTTACCTGCCTTTTATAATGGAGGCACTGAAAAGTTTAGACGGGATTTGCTTTCAGGTTTTCAGGGAATGTATGTGTGCATATTCCGTATAATGTACATAAAAGTTAAATATTTAGTTTTAATAGGTATGATATACGTAATGTACATGTATATGGAATCTAATATAAGCATGTTGTTATGCCTACAAGAACTGAGCCGGTGTGTTATTGAGGTTAACGCCTCACACTTTTCGTCAAACCTAACAGTGGAACATTTAATTTTAATTCCAGCAGTACCCTGCACTAGGCCACTAAATTATCATCGTTTAAGATGCTAAAGTTTAATACTAAATTTTGTACATACTCCAAGCATGTAACTGTTCGTATGCTCTAGGTATAATATAAGTTGGCTGAGATATTAACACTGGTGGGTGACGAAAAGAATTTCTGAATTAAATGAAAAGTGACGTTAAGACAGATGTTAAGAGCCGGAACAATAATTAAGAGGCGGTCGGTTTGAAACCGCGTCGTCGCCGGCGAGATTTAATTAGAGAGAGAACAATCCTCGGAGTCGGCTGCACGCCACCTCGCCCGGCCATTTGCCACCAATGACTATCTGTAGTAAATTTAACTGATTGCAAGCCTCAGAGTTTTTTTTAAATTCTGTTCACTCTGTAAAACTAAATTGTTGTTAACTTAATTATGTATGTAACATATCAGTAAGAACAATCAGTACAAAACAAATATCGACAATGAATCTTACAATAGCAGTTGCAATTATTTCATAATGATTAAATATCTTAATATTGTATGATAGATTGCATCTTCATAGATTAAAACCAGAAAATTTATACGACAAAAACATTTAAAAAAATGGTAATTTCAAGTTATCTCGTAATAACGCAATAGAGTTGTGTGAATATATTTAACTTTACATTATTTCGAAATTTATTATAATCAAATACAAAACTTGTAGCTAAATTTCTTAAATAATACATTTAACAATAATTGTGAAGAAGATTAATGATTGAACTTCAAAGAAGATTACACTTTTGCAAAAGTTTTCTCTGAAAATACATCTTTTTGTTAGGAAAATAAGGCTGAAAAAGGATGTTTGTTACAATACCAAGTTTATTTTGCCAACCCTAGCGACAGGCGTTGTCACCTCGAGAATTTATGTGGAACAATAGCCTTGCTAGTAATTTCTCATTATATTTTAAATTACAGAAAGAACAATTGCGACAAATAAAACAAAATTTTATGTATCTTGAAAAGGTAATTGTAAAAGTTTCATAAGTTTTGGCAATCTAATGGTTCGTAGTCACCGTCACCTATCGACTGTATTAACACCAAACACATCACCGAAATATTGATGACCGAAAATCCCCTTAGATCCAGTTTTAAATTTATATATTATAACAAATTATGTATTCATAGAATATATCTACAAAGTGTACATCGACAAGGCTATTGAATAACGGTACATCGTTATTTCATTACGGCGAATTCGATTGATACAACTGTACGAGTACAATAATAATTTACACGAACATGTGACAATATAGTAATTCGCTTAAAATCTTTATGAATATTTTGTGTCCATTTTTTTTTTATTAATGGAATATTAAAATTTATAATTGTCAACGTTTTTCAGTTAAATTTTCGAACTGCAGATTCAAATGTTGTGTACTGGTATGTTATAATGAAAATAAGAGTTAGCTGTCACATTAGTTTAAAGTAGGTGAAATTCTATTTGAAGTAAACTTCAAAATTCTAATATCTTACATTAGGAACATATCATAAATAAATTATTGGTCATAAATAGTTTAATAAAGACAAAATTTTCATTCTTAAGACGTTCCTATATAATATTTCTATACACGATCTTAACTGGTATTAAAAACATTCGACCATTTTGTAGTATTTAGATACTAACATATTTTTATATGTATATTTTGGTACTCGCATAATTTGTAATTTTTGTAATATTGCTTTGGTAAATTTATTTTATAATTTCCTGTATCTGTTAGGCATTTATTCTGTAATTTCTTTAATTATTTTATTATGTTTAATATTTTGTTATTGTTGTCAAATATTTGGCAAATATTTTAAATTATTGTCACCATCGTAACTTTTATTTTTAATATGTATAATTTTGCCCTTTTTTGTAATAAAATTTATTAGGCCGACAAGAAATTTTAAATTCATAAAAAAGAACATAAAAAAAAACATTGCAAAAAATTCATCACATAAAAGGCGACCTGTGACGAAACGGAACAGTTTCTCGCGCGTAGACTCGAAATACTTCTGTCACGTCACCGAACAGTCTCACGCTCATAGCTGGAAATCTTGTGTTAATCTCGACTCCGAGATCTGTATGTCCCGTGCGCCCTCTCTCTGGTCTATGAAGTCTTCGTGTGTTGAACTCCAGAGGCACTGCCCTCTTGTGCACTCCAACACACGCTCTAGTTAACGTGTGCTGAACACCGGAGACTCTGCACGTCTCGTGCGTCTTAACGTACGCTCTAGTCGCCGAAGTCTCCGTGTCCCGAATGACGGGAACTCTGATCGTCTCGTTCGCCCTAACGCACGCTCCTTTCTGTACAGCCTCCGCGCGTTACACCGGCGAAGCAACGGGCACCATAGGCCTAGCTATAGGCCTACCTACTTACAAGTGACTTTAACTTTCTTAAACTATTAACCTCTTGTCACATATTTATTGTAACCGCCAGGAATAATTTAACATATTCTATCTTTGAAATATTTTTATCTTTTAACAATAACACTATAATGTTTTTGTAGCAGTAATAGTAACAATCCATTATAAAAGTACTTTACGATCTTATTATTTTCATTCAATCGTCATTAATAATTAATTTAACTTAACTTAATAATCACCATTCATTCTTTTCATGATTGATTATTGCAAAAAATATTATTATAAAAAATATTATTATTAATTTTACGTATAACATTTAAAAACTTAAAATAAATGAATCTCACAGAGATAGATTAACATGTAACTCTGACAAAGTTATTTAGATTAATTAAATAAAAAAATATACAAATATTATGACGAAATGTATTTTTTTTACATATACGCCTGTAAAGACGTCCCGAGAATTCTGTGAAATTAATCTGAGCCAAGAGAATTTAATTAGTGGCGTTGGACATTTACAGCAACTGTATTAATGCAGAAAGCGAACTACATACATTTCATAATGCCGTCACGTAACTTTTAAGATACCATATTACACGTAGAACGAAGAGCGTATAAAACCATATACATTTATAAAAATAATAAAGCTTTTAGTATTTTGTGAGTAAGGCTTCCTTTTATTGTTGAGTCCAATCCAATCACCTCTGCGTGTGCTGCACACTGCTCTACAACAGGCGAGGGAAGGGCGCTGGGTTACATATTTAGAAGATCACTGGGTTTTAAGCTATCCCGCTTAATAATGATGGTATTCTAGCTAATAAAGTGCTATCAAACTTTTTAAATAAGATATTTTAACATGTTTTGTAAGCGATATTGAAGAGCAAATTTCGAAATGAGTTCTTTATTTTACCAACAAGTCGGTTAAATCGCCGCTATTTCGAATGTGCATGAACGGTAGTTATGTCTTACCATCATGATTTCTGTCTGCTTATTTACCAGTTATTGATATGTCTTAAAAGTGCCAAATGTATATGACTCCACACATAGTGAAGTTCCTTAGGTTAAATAAAATATATTATATTTTTCAACAACAAAAATAATTGTCAATACACAGTAAAAATAAGTTCAAATTAAAAAACATATAATGATTTAGGTATTTATAATATATGCACGTAATACGTTTCAAAAATATACTTTAACTACGAGGAGATGAAACGGTGACAGTAACTCCTGAGCACTTGTTTTAAAACAACATAAAACATAGATAAGGTAAACATAACAAAATAAGATAAAGTAAGTTATTACACATAAGTTACTACTAATATTGCTAAAGTATGCCGTTTCTAATATTTTAGAATATTTATTAAATTACAATATTTTTAAAGTATTACAATTTTTTTTTCTTAAATAGGGGCCAGGAGTTCACTTCTAATGATTATACCGATAGAGGCATATACGAATGATTGAACAATATTAAAATTTTAGCACATTGATAATTGACCTTTAACCACACGTGTATAAGTGTATACTTCTATGTCTTATTACAAATAATATAATTATATTATATAAGTTCTTATAGCAAATGAAATCTATATGATTATATGAAATATTAATAATATCTACATGCTCCCAGCGCGCGGGGTAAGAGTTTGTATCTATTGGGTGGATAGTCTTATTAAAATGTGATATGTTACACAAAGAGTCCGAGAATACGACACGTCTGGGGCTGCTAGCAAATCCGATTTCCCTATCTCACATATTTGTATTCGAAGCCCGATCCGTCTAATATTCCTCCGACTCCGCTATCCACCCTCCTCCTGACACTGAATCTAATCGGAATAGATATTAAAACTCCTACAGCCGAGTCGCTGTTTTTCCGCATTATACAAATGTGAATTCAAACATAGGACTTATGTAAAATCATATTTTATTATTATGAGAAGTAATATTTCTTTTTTTAAAAATATGAGCATAATATCTTGGGCAGTTTGTTTTTGAAAATTAATTTTGTTCTATAATGTATTCTTTGAGTTCAATAGTCTTGAAGTGATTTTATTTAAATAAAACATGTAAAAAATTATGTACACCGCCATCTTTTGGGTGTTAGTATTAGGTCATCAGATCAATGAAGTCATATTTGAGAATGTTACATGCCACTCACAATACAAGGAATTCTAATGTATGAGTATGTGAGTAAGTATGAGTGTATGATCATTTATTTTTTATCGAAGCCGAAAATAACATATAAATCCCAATATACCCATTTCAATGTAAATCAAAGGTAAACTTATATATTTATACATAACTCTCGAGTCTCGTGATAACTCAAAAACCGCTTCACCGATCTTCATAATGATTGGTAGGTAGTGAGAACACGTGATTGTGTCAGACATACAATATCAGTAAACCTAATTATGTCTAATGAAAGCGAAAAATATGAAAAGTTTAAAAATCATGTATTATCTAATCAATAGTTCAACCCGAACGAAGTCGGACGGCTCGCTAGTATACACATAAAAGTGTTGACAACACTGAAGTTGCTAAGTGCCTACGTCAGCGTGTATCTTGTTTTATCTAATTTATTTAACTGTTAGTAGAGTCACATTCACTGCTGAAACAAACATCCCCTTTTAGTCGGCTAGCATTGTATTAATGGATACCTTAGTCCTGCTATATTGTGTGCTGTGTACTATTTAATTTAATCAATTTAGTAACTTTCCTTGAAAAAACTTACCGTCATAATTCTGATCCTTATTTCGCCTGTTACATTAAACTCGACTTTTGTTTTGTAATGAATGCTCCACATGTTCTTTTTGTTTGGTTGACGGTAAAAAATTTCAACATTTTCCCTACAGTAGATTCGGAGAACAACGGCTTTGACAAATGGGCATGGAGACACTTGAGTGAACCTTTGGGTTTCAAGAATTCATCGGGTATGTGGAACCCTAAATGTGTTTTTGTTGTTGTTTGTTGGCTTCGAATCAAGGATAGACAGGGCTCCTTACACTCGAAAATTGTGTATATTGGGACTAAATTTAACTGTACGTTACCTAAAATGTCACAGTGTTTTAGTAAACAGTACATAATAGATTATTATTAGTCTTAAACATGAGAAAACATTAAATATATGTAAATCAAAATACCTGATGTAATGACACTATTTTAAGGTAAAAGCTCGTTAGCAATTGGGATCCTTCGACTAAAATCAATCCGTATTTCGGCAAAGACGGAATCACCACTTACCCGTTGGCCACAAATTTCCCGCCACGCGTTTCTTTATCCGGACTAGCTTTCAACCTGACCCTCTCGTTTTTGTAATCCGCCTTCCTTTTCAAAACAACTTCACAAAAATTACGGGACTTGTAAACCCGGATTAGCCAGGACTTAGAAAACATAGTAATATATTACATTGAACGGTAAATTTGTCACAGCAGACTTATAAGATAGCTCTTTTATTTTCACGGATCGAAAAGTTTTTGATTGCATAAGTTTAAAAAAAAATACCTAGTACTATTTTTATTTACCTATAAATACTATAGTTATTTATCTGCAATGAAAACTGTTATGTACCCTTATAACGGGTGTATAGGTACACTTATAACAGCTGTATGAAATTCACTTATTTGATCAATAATATTTCTAAGTTAACAGCCTGAGAGCCTAGTTTGAATGTTGGTTTCGCACTCGAGAGATTCGGGTTTGAACTTAAAAGAAATTTGAGCTTTGTAATTAACTTGCTTATATCGATAAAAACGTCGTTAGGGAAAAGGTTTTCAAATATGCATTAAGTCTGTCAATCTGCAAATGGCCAAGCTGGCGGACAAAGGACTTTACCATGTGGTAGATCAACGTTAAAACTAACTAACGTACTCGTACTTCACTATTACTACTTATTACAATTAAAATGTACACTATCACTTATAAACGTATTAGTTATATAGCAAAAGATGGCAACGCGAACGTGTAGTGACGTGTGCGATTTGATCAAATTGAAAGGTTAAGAAGCGTCTCATGACACATCGAAACATGAGCGGCCGTGAGCGCTTTGTTTGCCCCACCGCTGGCTACTGGCTGCAGGAAATCGTTAGCGCTAAACAATTTATTTTTTATATGTTCACACATACACTACCTTCTGTAAAATTTCAGGCACTCTAGTGTAAAACAAAACAAATAACTATTGTCCTGTATATGTTTTGTCCATACCTACGTATGTATGTCTACTTCTCAGCACTGATATGTAATATTATATTGTTAAGCTTCACGAACCAAATTTACCTTTAGTAAACTTTGGACACCAAGATAATGTACAAAACTACTATACGATACATACAATACGAGATATACTATACAACTATATGAGATCAGTCACAAATCTAACGCTACTTCTGAATGAGATGGATATATTGTTTATAAATGATACTGACCACAACTAGTTTTTGTAAAACCTTAGAGACCCACGAAATACATAAATACAGTTCTTACATTTATAAACGTCACTGGTGCCATTTAGTTTAAACATAAAGTTAGTCCACAATAAAATTTGACTGTCTATAAACATTTTATTGCTGGTAAGTAGCTGCTGTAACTTATGAATGGGTCAGGGTCCTGACCCAACCGTGAATAGGATTACAGTAGCAAATCTACTGTTTCTCTCAAGGAAAGAGATGTAACGCCAGATTCATTTTAAGCGTGAATAACTTCAACGTTCTTCTTATCGAAACTCACGATTCCTTGAAGCAATTTGCTATAAAAGCAGAATAAGCGTAACGTATTTATTACTATCTATATGAAAATCAAATAATATCTATCATATTTCAATAAATTCAAAATTGATAAGGGTATGTAACTACTGTCTGTATTACAAATAAAGTTTATTGACGGTATGTATGTTGGTACATACTTTTATTTATCATAAAAGCATGTTTTCCTTTGTGGGAGGGAGGGAGGTTCTATGCATGTATAGAAGTATATACTATCATACACTGTGCTTGCGGATTGGTGCAAAGTAAATTTATAGTAATTTAATAATTATAGCATAGTAATGCCTTTATGTGTAATACGTGCAAACAAAAAGTGTTGTGATTACACGAATATCATTATTTTAACTATGAATAAATAATTGTTAAATATAATTTTCAAAACAAATATTAATATTAATTAATCCAGCATTATTTTTGTAACTAAAATTTTCTTACAAATCACTACAAATTCGGAATCTTATCAGGGAACACTAAAGTTTTTAGAGACAAACTGCAAACGGAAGTTATTGCGCGATGTTTCAACGCAAAAGTTTGTCGCCGAGAGTTCGTTCAATGTTCATCTGGCCTCTTCGATTAAAGTTCTAGGAATAAATAAATGTATTTTGGATATCGCATCCTCGGAACGAATGAAAATGCAATGGAAAATACGACTACATTTCGAATCAAAACTTATTTTCGCTGGTAAAAATACAGTGATACTACTTCAAACTACGCTGGGCAGGTATGTAATTAAAAATTTCGATAAATATAAATAAATATGAACTTCTCAAAACCTTAACAATAGTCTATATGTTCTGGTAGAAATGTCAAATCTTTACATACATATATAAATGTTGATGCGTGTGCTAATGATCATTAACTTCCAAACTACTTAACCTAGTCATATTGACTCAATATATATGTTTAACACGGTGACAGATCAAAACAAAGTTTGTATACTTGGCCCAAACTGGCACATCTGTGCCGGACTAGCTAGTAATTTAATATAATCTAGTCATAATTATCACGGACGCCATAAATCGTTCTATACAGTTATTAATACAGAAACAATGGCAGTCACTAGAATCAATCTGTTCAGTAATAATGAAATGGTATGGAAATTGTTATTTGAATTCGATCTGAAATTTTAATTCAAAGATACTTTATCTAAATTTGTTTATCAGATCTTGCTTTATTACTTCTTGTATAGTAGCGCGAGCTTGTCGTCTGTTCTGAGATAAACTTCAAACTTTTTAATTAGTTTAACAAACAATAATAGACAACCGTCTTGTTACTTGAAATTATCGCTTCCGCCGAACCTTTCAATAGAATCTTCTAACAACGCCCGAAGTTTCGCGTTCCATCCGATTCTCAGTTGCGGCAATAGTTGCTGCAACATCTATAGTTCAAACCTTATAATTCTGACATAAATTGGAATTTGATATTTAGTTTGAACGGCATAGATCTATTATTTTATGCTTATATTTGGTTCAATCGATGTTCCTCATTCCGTTTTACTGAGCTTAACAACAAAACTGTCATACAGTTTTTAATTAATCTCAGACAGAGGAAAAGTACTTCTAGACTGTACTATAGAAACTATATCGATAAAAGTATTATTTGACAATCACCAGGAAGGGCCCATCCAAAAGTCATCAGTTATGGAAGGCATATCGTCACGCCATGTGGCTGACGTAACTACTTCTGTGAGTAATTTTTCCACAGAGTGCTTTCAGCGTTTTGGAACATTTATAATATTAATGAATGACATTTTATTAATATTAATGAAGTTACAAAAGCATCAGTCAAAACATTAAAAATACAAACGGTAAATATAAATATAAGAAACAGTTTTTCAGTCATACGGTACCGTTTTCATATTAATTCTCAAAGAGTGTCGTGAACAGAAATGGACTTGTCACTTCGTAGCGGTGTTATATGGATAGAAATAAAACGTAGACTGCAAAAACTAATAGCAATGAAAATGGGCAAAAGTGAAGCTCTCTGCAGCAAACTAAAATTAATGCAAATTGAAGGAAATATATTGATAGCACTTTGAAAATATTTCGTGTGTCACAGTGAAACGTACGATGCTCAAACTGAAATAGAATCAAAACGTACAATTCACGTGGTAATGACAATAATCATGTCACGTTTAGAGTGCCCAAATCTATACATATAATAAAGTTTTAACTGATGAAAACTACTATTGGGGGCCTTTATTAACGCAATAGAACCCAAAACAATAGTTGTTACAATTTTTGTCTGTTTGTCCGTGCGCTTGTTCGCGCTAATCTCAGAAACGGCTTATCCGATTTTGTTACGGTTTTCACTAATGTATTGTAGTAAGCATCACTTAATATTTAAAGTTCGTTTCATTTCAATCTGTCCATAAATAAAAAAGTTATAAATTAATATATGTATTCCTAATTCACAGTACAAGAACACCCCAGTCCTAAAACTGCGGAAATAGATGCTATTTCTAAGCGTAAGGAAGTTTTTCTGAAGGGAAGCGGGGGCATTTGCAATTTTATTGAATAATTCTTATCTTTCGCACTACTACATTATTTTATTGAAACATTTAAATTATAAATCCTATTCTAAAATATGTGTATAATATGAATTGATATGACATGAATAAATGATTGGACTAGTTATACTTTGTTTCATATAGACAGTACTATTAAAGCGTAATGAACAGGCCCACTTTAATATAGACAACGGCCAGCACACAAATCAAATACAAAACTGAGTTAAGGCCTTCAAGTATTGCGCAGTTGCGTCAGGATTGTCGAAACTCTCCATGTAAACGGTAACGTTAGGCGCGCAAATCACGTCGCACGTATATTATTGTTGGCATTATTTTAATCCGATTTACAATATTAGTATCAATATTTACGTATTTATGATTGTTTTCATAATGGCAAATGCTGTATCACTATTACTTTTGAGACTGTTCCGAAAATGCAATATAAATTTCAAATATTTGACGGGACGGGGTCTGACGTAACTAATTTTGACACAATTTGTACTTATCGCGTACAGTATACAAACATCAAAAAAAGTTTGCGATCACTAGGAAAAACAAATATATTTTTTATAATTGTAACTTTATCAAGAAAAAGTGTTTATAGAATATGTTTTTTAACTAAAAATACAGTTTATGAAATTAGAAAAAAAAACCCTTAATAATTTTTTGGTAATAAAAATTAGCTTACTCAAATCTAATACGAATGTGAAGAAAATTTGATTGAAAGAAAAAGAGGATTATACAACAAATATACTATATTTATTTGAAATGGTTTTTATTTAGTATAATATCACTCCTCCTCTGGCTCGAAAACATGTGGAAATCCTTCTGGGCATGCTGAGGATCAAGTTATCCAGCATTTCTTGCGGCAACCTGTCCCAATCTTGAACAACGGCTTCCCTGATCTCTGGCACGGTCTGAGGAAGTGGCTGACGGTTCCAAATAGCTCGCTTAACAGCGTCCCATGCATACTCGATTGGATTTAAGTCAGGCGAGCCGGCAGGTCAGTCTAATCTTGTGATGTTGTATTCACGGAGAGCAGCATTAACTCTTTGAGCTCGATGTGCGGGGGCATTATCGTCGACCAATACAAATTGGTGCCCATGGTTTATTCTAAATGGTCTAACAATTCCATCAATAGCGACTGTTTTGTACATAACTGCAGTCATGTTGCCTTGATACGGGATCAAAGGTGTTCTAGCTCCAATCATTATTCCGGCCCAAAAGAACACCGATTTTCCACCTTGCTGAACACTTCCAGTGGCAGTTCTTTGCCTCTCCGAGTCTCCAGGTCTTCTCCAGACGCGAACACGTCGGTTATCCGGATGAGTACTGATTCGTGATTCGTCAACAAAGAGGCAATTATGCCAAATGTTTTCATTTTCATCTTCTTCAATTTGGCGTAGTCTAGCCTATTGCAATCTGTGTCGCTGTCGTTGCCGTGAGTTCAGAGGTGCTCGCCAGGACCTCCTCGCTTGTAAACCAACCTGGTGTAAGCAATTCCGAATCGTCTGAGTGCTAACTTCACGTCCAGTTGCAGCCCGCAACTCTGCCTTTATTTTGGTAGCGTTGATTGTTGGGTCATGGGCAGTCAACAATTTGATATAGCGCTTCTGGGCAGCAGTCAGCACAGTTGGACGACCACTGCGAAGTCGGTCAGCTAAATTACCCATGTCGTGGTACCTCTGCAACGTAGTCACGACACAGGATTAGGATACTGAGACTCTGCGTGCTATTTCTCTCGTAGAATATCATTCTTCTGTCAAAGTTATAATTCTTACTCGTAAACCTTCTGATAATCCTTTTGGTATTTTTTTCAAGCTAGATATCCTCCGAAAATATCGAAAAAACCGCTTGAATCGACTTGTATCAGATTTCTGAATGATGCTCTACCACGGCTGAACCTTCTTTTATATTGAAAAACAATTGAAATTTTAGAATCTTTCATGTTCAAATTATGTATTTTTAAATAGAGAACAAAAAAGAAAAATAAATCATGTTGTATTTTATCATGCTAAGAAAGGGTTTCAATTTTTCGAACCGATCGCAAACTTTTTTTGATGTCTGTATGTGAGCTCATTATAATCATTGACAACCAGTGGTGGTACACAGAATTCACACGATTTTAGAAATTTATTAAGAATTCTTTGTTGTATAATTTTCTTAACATCCTCCGAAAAAAAAAGTTATCGTGTGGTAAGGACATACTCAAATGACACGTCCATACGTTCTACAGCCGGAGAACAAACATTTGTTCGCGCGGACATGGATCGAACCCGAAACCTGTATCTCTGGGTCACTACCAATTGCACTACAAGGACATCCATGTAACGATACAATATTTTTAATTTTTATTCTACAACTGCCTTTTTAATGATTGACTAATATCTCAATAATATTATACAGCAATATTAAGATGAACTTTAAGTATTTTAACAACCCAAAGCTGTTTAATAGCGGTTGTTAGACTTATAGGAATAGTGAAAGTATTCAAAACAAAAACGCCTATAAAATGTTATGCGCCGCTTACTTTCATGTGGGCACCTATAGTTTAGGGAACCGGTGCAACATATTGCCAAACAAAATTAATAAAATAGCTAAAAGAAAAATATACTCCGGTTGGTACAGAAAAATATAAATAAGCATAGAATCTTAATGCAGCTTTATTTAGTAATATAGCATTTTCGTCGAATTTCGATCAATTACAATTCTAAAAATGGTTGCTGATCTATAATTATAAATCACAAATGCTGAACCTATTTACAATATAAACAACCGTGACCATCACCTTTATGATCATCATCACCATTATCATGACAATCCGACGGTCATAACTAACATGAGCATACTCGTAAATATAGACATCTAAATAGTAGGTAGGTGATTATAAAAAGTCATTAAGCTTATTTGTTTATTGTCTTAACATCTTATATAAATAATTTCCACTATTGAGTTATTAGAATTCAAACAATTATGAGTGACAAAAATATTAAAGTGACCACATACTTCGGAGAACCATAAGATTAGGGTAGAAGGGTTCTGAAGTGACGACACGTGGAGTGGAGTAACACAATAATAAATATTCCTTGGATTTTCCCAAATTAGTAACCTTGAGTTATTATTGTAATGATATTGTAATGAGTTAGCAAGCATTAATTAAGGGTATCTAATAATTAGTGGCTCTTGTTATACAAAAATACGTGTACATGAAAGTGGAACTCAAAAACGTCATAATATCTAGTTCATGTACTTAAGTGTAAATGTGATACATTAAAAAACCTATAATAACTTCAAACAGCTTTACAAATTACTATTGAAAGTTTACAAGTGTCGCAGACGCGTATGATCAGGCGTTATTTCACATTAATGTTAATAAATTAATCTGTTGTTGAATAGACAAATTAGTCGCAGGCTGCTCGACTAACGACGGACTATTTGGATTAAATGGGGGGTTGATGTTTATGATTTACGGGGCCTGTGTAATTGTGGCGCCGGTCTGTCGCGGCCTCGCCTACGCGTAATCTAACACCTCTACGAGTCTACGTGACTACGCTCTACTTTACAAAAGGCTCTACGATTACTAAATTAATGTTAAAGTGTTTTACACTTGTCTTGAGATATTTGTATTTTGGTACATAATATATAACTATGCATCAACATTTGCTTTTTTTTGTACTGTTTAACTATAAATTGTTATTATTGTAAATATACTGTGTATTATTATTGATGTCATTGTAATCAAATTTTTATTTTCCTTTTTCCCCTTATCTTTACTTCGTCGCAGTTGTACAGACAACTAAAAACAGATAACAAGAATGAATTAATGAGAATAATCTTCCTAATTTATACCATAATCATTGTTTTCTAACCGATTTCAGTCTTCTGACTGTCAAAACTTTATGGCTCCTCATGCGATATCCTTTTATATAGTCCTAGCCCAACGTGTTATAGAACGTGCGCCAACTCATACTGCAGAAACACGCCATTTATTACATTATATTACTTGCTACATCTATAAGTAGATAACTGTGTAAGGTGCATCATCTCATCTATTCTTATAATGTCTCTCGCCATATTTTTATACACCAGCAAAACAACGATGAAACTACAAAAATCTCAAAAAGCGATAATTTCTAAGATTCATTATTAAAGTAGACATTGTTCTCGTAACGCGTGTCTTATAACCACGGCGTCTTGTGTACAATATTCTTAACAATGCAGCGTTTCATATAATGAACAATTAATTTTCGCCTAGCTCTTCATTACAGAAAGGTTGTTTTAAATGTTTTCGTTCCTTGCTGTATACACGAAAACATATGACGATGACGTTGATAAAACAATAATCAAGTTCACGGTGACATGACGCAATGTTGACTATTCATTATCACATCTCGCCAGAGGGCAAACAATTCTGTACTATGTGATTAGATTTCCTGCATACAAGTGTATCTGCTGTTATCGCACTATATAGGATCGTGTTAAATGAATAATATTGCTTAATCATAGCACATGTTCATTATTACCTACTGCAAATAACTATGCCAGTGCTGAACACTGTTCTATCACACTGGCCAAGTGTGGACTGTCCTAAATCATACAGCTTTAAGATAATATTTAAGATATTTAAGATAATGATATTAATAATTGGAAACGTTAATTTCACCACCTTTACGAAAACCAGAAACGTTCATAGATCTAACTGTTGTCAATAGTAATCTTACATTCTACGACGTTGCTTAAGTCCCTTGATCGCTCACGACTCACATAAGCTGCAAGACAGGCGAATCTTCTTTCATATTTCATTACTTTTTCTTATATTCTTCTTAGTTTTCATTATTAACTTCTTTCTTACAAACAATACTTTTTCGAAGAACACTTAAAAACTTATGACTATTTTAAGACAAAATGAAAATATCTACATATACGTAATCGTACTATGCAATAATGGATATCGAAGGAACTACGAAGATGGCTTGTTTGTCTCCGGAGACTAATTAAAAAGTTTGTTGTGCAACTTCCCAGCGTAAGTTGCGCTTAAGTAGAGCCAACTTTAACTTGATGAAAAACCAAATATGGATAATTCGGTTTACGGTATAAAAAACTTATCTTTGGTTAAATTTGTATCTAGGAAAATACGTTTATAATAACTGCAATTCAGCCATGTAGTAGACACACAACTTGCCGAACATCATATGAATATTTATGGTTGGGTTGGTACGATCCTACAGATAATGGAATATGCAGACGGAAGCGGATCCGATTAGGTCATGCCACAATTAGCGGACATAGTGCAAAAAGATTTAAAAGTCGTATCACACAGACATGCCGACCAGACCTGGCGTTTTATGTGTTTAATTTTACAAAAACTACTGCAGGAATTCTTTAACGGTCCGTTTTTTATCTGACAGGATTTAATCGGAATAGATGTTTAAAATTTACACAGTACATTAACATTACAAGAGCATTAGTGTAAAATTAGTAGATTTTAACGTACAATAAAACTATTGAACTGAGAGTTTTATATATAAAGTAGCAAAGAAGCACGCAATTTCATTTGCCCACATTTTTCAATAGTTTGTTTCAAATTTTGTTTTAACATGGTTAACCATCACAAAATTTATTTAATGTGTAATATTTATTTATTTATTCCTATCTCTCCAACAACATTCCACAATTTCGATAGTTAGTTTAACACAACACTGATAAATAATATTTAATAACATAATTACATACATTTAATTTTTATGTATCTATATCTATACTAATAAATAAAATTGTAGTGTCTGTTTGTAATATTAAAATAACCGCTTTTTACTACATGCATATGAATATATATACGGTACATGTACCAAAACAATTTTTACAATTTTTGCCTGTCTGTCGGTCTGTCTGTTTGTTCCGGCTAATCTCTGAAACGGCTGGACCGATTTTGACGGGACTTTCACTGGCAGGTAGCTGATGTAATAAGGAGTAACTTAGGCTTTTATTTCTACTAGATAACTTTTTTGTTAAATTCTACGCTGATGAAGTCGCGGGCACAGCTAGTTACAAATAAATTACAACCGGAAAACGAATTTAATTATAGAAAATTTTCTATAAATTATAGAAAATCATAGTACTATTACGGTACACATACACTCACATGGAAAGAAATAAATGAATATGGCTGCAAAACAAACACGAAAATAATGATTTAATTTTTTTGATGGTAACCATAAGGTCTAATCTGTACTTAATATTATGAAGAGAGACTACGATTTTCGTAAGTTTCTCTATATGCGGAAAGTAATGTCCAAACCCACAGCACCTATTTAAAAAAATCTCAAATCTAAGGCATGAGTTTTCATATGAATTTTACCAATAGATAGATAGTAAAATTTAGATATATAACGTTAATAAAAAAATATAAAACGCCTGATCAAACTAAGGGTTCGATTCCTATTTGTGAACGTAATAATAAAGTTTCCCGAAGCGAAGCGAGGATAGGTTACTAGTATAATATAAGGCTTATCGGATGCGCGCGTGCGTTCTTTCCATATATTAATTTTCATCAAGATCGGTTAACACGTTTTTCAGGATATACAGACAGACAATAATTAAGAAAATGGTAGATTTACGGTGTTAAACAAATATTTATCACACAATATGTCAGAAAAATTAAAATTATACATAAGACTTCAGATTTATATAGTTGTATAGATGTCAGTATTGTAACGTTCAACGCCTCGATCTGTTTTTTGGTTTAAAACAAACGCTGTTGCGCTCTATGACCTTACCCATTACAATTGTCTGTATTCGCCTACATCATAGTCACAACCCACAACTAGATTTTGGTGCCCTCTTACGGTACGTGGGGCAAAAGCCATAGTGCAAGCCAAGTGTGGATTGGCAGATTTTATACGCTTTGGAGATTTATGATATTCCTACATACATTGCACACATTTCCTCACGATATTAGTCTTCACTAAAACAAGTGAAAATTAATTTATAAATCCTTGGGAGACCCGTGCTGCGCTTGGCAGTTTTTTTTTGTTAAATCGTGTTTATTCAGAAACCATTTTCAAATAAAAATCATGAAAATAAACTAACTCAACGAAATTGTAAAATACCATACGAGAACGCCATAGGTTTTATAGATGGCACTCAGAAAACAGCTTTATAGTTATACTTAACAAGTAAATCTAATTTAAATACAAAATTTTATCAAAATCGTCAAATAACGTTCTGTTACCAATATTTTTAAATAATAATAAAGGATAAAACTTGTCCAAAGCTTTTAATCAAAAAAAAGTAAATCTTTAAATACACAGAGGAGAAAAGGGGCACAAAGTCACGTGTTAATACATACAAGGATCGCTCATTTAAATATATAAGATACGCACGTAACAGATACATTATCGGTATGAGAACTCGAACTAGAACCCATTTCACTATGGCTGGTATAATGGTTTATAAATATAAATTTAACCAACCCTTTAACCAGCAGCTCCAAAAGGGCAAGTGTTGTACACAAATTAAATAAATATGGGTTTGAATAAAGATTTGTGAACGGGTCCGCGCCTGGGATGCGCGATAGTATAACGCTGTCATAAGCACGTACATTCGTATTGCAAGTGCAAGCTCCTTGCCTCGTTTCTTCCCTTAATAAATTGGAAAAGTAAACTTCTATTCTCTTCTATGTAAATGAAAAAGAATCACCTATCGTCCCTAATAAATATAAGCCGAGTTAGTTCCAAATGCTATAATTTCCATGTAGGTACATTCTTTTCTTATCGTATAGCCGTTTTCACATCGGTTCAAATAGCCTGAATACCATGTGTGAATATCAATCCCGTACATTATTATTTTATTTGCTTGTATCTCTCTTTACTGCATTATATAATAATAAATACCTTCTGTGACGGGTAATTATAATCGAGTACAATTAGATTGTCTGACGAAAGAATATTAAAATAAATAAATGTATATGTTTAATGGAAATATATCTTGTAATCTCTTAACAACAACAATATAACGAATATAACATTGATTAACGGTCCATAGTAATCCTTAAAATTTTGTAGTCTGTTGTATATTATTAGTATTTACGTGCTCGATTAGATTCTTGTGGATATGGCTGAAGCTCCGATCGGCAAATTATGTAAATAATGTTTTTGAGTTTTGAAATAATATCCGAAATGTGAGGATAACAATTTTGTATTATTGTGTGTCAATATAACTTATATATAACAACTCTCTCATAGTTATTTTAATAATTAAATTTTCAGCGTTCGTTTATTAATTTAAAATAGCACAATACCATATAATAATGTAAAGAAAATAGTAACATAATTCTCATGTACATAATTATTATTTTTAGATTTAATGTATGGCAAAGACTACAATATACAAAACTAGCCTGTGCCACCCCTGCTTCGCGCGCCGTAAGGTTCTCTACAATATACAGTGACGACTTGTAGATTAGTTATGTGATTCTGCTTGCCGAGATACGGGTACCGGTTTCGATGCCCGGCGGGGTAGACATTCATGTGACAGATAATTATTTGATCCCTTGTTGTATATATTTGTAATGTCTAATTTGTGTGTATATGTACCAGCGGAAAAAGGAATCCTTTTGAGAGGGTGTGTGTATGTTTATTATTTATATTCAATGTTCTCTGCATCTGGTACGACTAAATAAATTCATAAAATAAAGTGCTATCCCGACGATGATATGATGGCACGTAGCCATAATAACACTGTGGTCAACTATGTTTATTATCTAAATAAATGCTGAACAATATTGTCAGATTAGTTCTACATTAATCGATTTTTAAGTAAGTCTACCATTCTGAAGATATTCCCTAATGAATGGTGAAATCCGCATAAAATTGTACAGCATCATTTAATACAACTAAGTGCAGGAAGAAACAGATAAAAATTGAGACAATATTTTATGATCACTTTTAATATATCACATTCAAATGCCGTCTAAAAGTAGGATAAAGTAAGATTAAAAAAATTAAGATTGTTTATTTATCTTGAAGTAACTCCTTTTACACTTTTAGGATCAAGGTCACTTAGTAAATGGGAGCATTTAACTAACTCAACCAACTAATTCTGTAATTGAAATAACTAGATATATTTCTGAAGGCTGTAATTATTTTTAAGTTTCATAATGTTAAATTATATAATTATTTATATTTTTATATAGAAAAATATACAATAAGTCCATTCAATTTCCAACCATCACTTCTGACTTAATGACAAAATATATTTACTAGAAAATTCTTCTAAATTCGAAACCAACATTACTATAATTTACCTATAATAACATTGTTGTTTAGTGTAACTTATGTTTATGTTAAGTCATGCTAATTTTATGGTAGTTATTTACGTTATGATAATGCTCTCGATAGCGCCACGTGCTCGCGTCACCGGTGCAGCAGGCGGCGGGCCGCGCGGGCGATCACCGACGGCTGGTGACGCGTCGAAAGTGGCACTTTGCCGTTAGACAAACGACCTCCTAGCCATACACTCGCTTGAATTTTACGGTCCAACACCCTGTTTATTATTTATTATTGACGTATACGCGTTTGTTCGGAGATTTTCTATATATTGAGTAATTGAGTAATTTTGTATGGACATCTAGAACGAATCTGCCGTCTCTTGACCTAATATCTTCATGCTAATTAATATATTCACCTGACGTTTCCTTTGAAGTTAAAGAAATAAGAGAAAGAAGAAACATATAATTTTATATAAATAAAAACATATTTTTATTTGAACGATTTTTAAACAATTTTTATTTTCTATATAAAGAGTCGTATGTTTAGCATTTTAGAATTGTTTTAAAAATCCTAAAAATACTTGTTCAATTTTGTTTATTTTCATTACTAATATTCTTTAATACAGTTAAATAATGCCTATACAACATTTAAGGTACTTAATATACATAATTTTGAAGTCAAAATTATTTACTTGAATAAGTGTAAATTATATACAGATGCCCAAATAGTAATATATATATATATATATATAAGATTTAATGTGCCGAATTATTGAGGTGGAATAAACATGTGTTGCTCTGTTAACAAAGATTTATTATATTAAATTTATACAAAACCTTAACTAAAACACAAAAAACTAAACAATTATATAATCCCTTACCTGTTACCCAAAGAAACGACATTAAAAATTTATTATTCCACATTTTTCTGTACTAAATATTTTACAAATCTAAAATCTAAAATTGACAATTCAAACAAAATAATAAATTTAAAAAAATGTCATCTAATTTACTGAAACCTACACACAACGTACTAAAGAGTTTTTAGTTAGAAAAATAAACATTAAAGAAATATATTTTCTTTACATCTCCCCCCTTGGGGAGAAAATTATAGGTAAATTTTCTTAATATACATTTTTACATCCTTTTTTTTTCATCGACTGCATCTTTTTCTCCTTTTTCTTTATCTTCTTTCACAGGTATAGGAATAAGTTTTGTGATATGGAAAATGTTTGTGTCTGTTTTCTTGTGATTTGTATCAATTCTGTAAATTGTTTTAGAAATTTTTTCAATAATATCAAACGGTCCAATTTTCAGTTCATCTAATTTTTTCCTGTTTAACTTATTGCCATTTTCCACGTACACCTTATCTCCTACATTAAATTCAATATGTTTCCTATTCTTGTCAAATAACATTTTATTGTAGTTATGTGATTTTATTGTATTCTGAAGAGCTGTTGTTCTATCTCTGATCCAGTCATTGTGTTTTTTCTTGCTTCAATTCTTCTGGTATGATCGTTACATCTGTTCCATACAAAAGATAACTTGGCGAGAAACCGGTTACTGTATGAATAGTTTGTTTATATCTACTAACACACTCATGTGCTATTGTTGTCCACGCTTTTTTAACTCCTTTTTCATTTATTTTGCATCTAATCTTGTTTACCAACGTTTGATTTAATCTTTCATTTAGGCCATTCGAGAATGGTGCATTTACTGCAGTAAATATCATAGGTATCTTTTTGTTTTTCAAAAATATTTTGAATTCTCTTGAATTTATCCCTGGATATTGGTCAGTAAGGAGCATACCAATATCTTCTGTTTCAGCTATGTTAATGACTAACTTAATAAAATCCTTTGCATTCTGAGTCTTTGACGTTAAAATAAATGCGTATCTAGTGAAGTGATCTACTAACAAGTGTAGGTATTTCTTTGTGGATCTTGAACCTCCAAAACCTCCAATTGTATCTATAGACATTATTTCAAATGGCTTTGTGGCCGGACCTAAGTGAGACATAAATCCATCTTTATATTTAGATAATAGTGCGTAGTTAACTTGGTTCCATCCTTTGTTAGTAAATGTGTCACAAAATTTCTTTTTCCATATTGTCCATTCTGAATTCATGGTAAATTTTATAACCATAGAACTGTACCAATCAGTACAACTCTTATCCATAAATAACCTCAGTATTTCAATTTTTTTCTCATCTTCTGACACATCAAAGCGTAAACATTCTTGTTCAAAAAAATCCATCCATTGTCTTGCATTCGAATTTTTGCTTGTAAATTTTTCAATCACAAATTTCTCTGCAATATTTTTTAAGCTTTGCTGTCTAGTCTCTTGAGTATTTTGAACCAATTTTTCAAATAATCTTTCTAAAGTACCTGTTTCTTGATTAGTTTGTCCTTGACTCACTTCCTCTAGATATTGTTCCTTAAATTGTAGATTACCATCTTCATCAATATACGCTTCTTTAAGTTCTTCTGTCATTGTTATCCAAATTTTACGAGTTTGATATCTTTTCTTAAGACTATTTTTTACCTTGGTATAAGCGGCTGTTTTTATTATATCTTTATGAAAACCGGCAGAATGAAGTTCCTCTGGTATAGCATATACTTTATTATCACTCGTAGTTATCGAGGTAATACAATAGACATTTGATTTTCCATCGCTGCCTGGTAATATTTTGAATTCAAATAGAAATTTATCCATCTTCTGTTTTTATAAACAAAAATGTCGTTTAAATAACACAGGTTTATTCCACCTCAATAATTCGGCACATTAAATCTTATAAAACGACATTTAAAGTTTATTATTCCACATTTTTCTGTACTAAATATTTTACAAATCTAAAATCTAAAACTGACAATTCAAACAAAGTAATAAATTAAAAAAAATGTCATCTAATTTACTCAAACCTATATACAACGTACTAAAGAGTTTTTAGTTAGAAAAATAAACATTAAAGAAATATATTTTCTTTACATATATATATTACATATATATATACTGTGTGTGTTAAACTTCATCATCATCATCTCAGTCGAACAACGCCCACTGCTGGGAAACTGTTAAACTTCAGTCTCGAACAAATCATAAATTCCTCATTAGATGTGTAAAATGAAGTTGAATAACTATTAAAATAACTCTTTGATAATAATGCTTCCTAGGAACAACATGTTTTTCGGTTGCTACGCTCGCTTCTGTACCATTACTGTTGTACCTATGTATGTAGATGTGAGAATACATCAGTTGGCGGCAGAGAGCGTCACTGACGGCGCACAGCGGACGTCCCGAGCCAGTGTTAAGCTCGCTACTACTCCCTAATAAATTACGATTTAACTTGTCTCTCGGATAACGCCAACTTTTCTGCGTTTGTTCCGCACCCGACACTTTTTTCCGCCTCTTCATTTCCTATCTCTTACTTTTGTATTTTCTGCTCCTTCCTCACCGAGATAAACAGGCGAGAAACGCTGAAAGGGGCTTTACAAATTCAAATTGAACTTATCACACAACTTTTTACATTTGTTTCTGGTTTCGAGTTCGAGGGAAAGGAGCATTTAATAGTACAATCTCGGGCAAGATTGATGATTTTGTATCACACCTCGCTTCGGGCGGCTCGTAACGAGCTGGATGGCTCTCGACGTGGGTCGTGCTACGTCTTATCTAGAATGGGATGCCGCTTTATCTCAAATTACATATTTTACTTGAAATGTTCTTAAATCGCGGTTTTTTTGTTGATGTATTAGTAAGAGATTTTAAAACTTTTACTGTTTCCACAAAACGCTATCAGAAAATTGCACCCATTATTTTTGCTATTAAAGTGATTACTTACAGTGTTGATATCAGAACTTTAGTTAAAAATGAGATTGAAAATAACATGGAGTAAAGTCTTAGGGCTTACAATTAATTTCGTTCGACGAATAGTCACATATTGCTTAGCGTCGCGCCTAGAGCAAACATGATCCATTTTGCGCGATAAATAATAACAGTGTATAGGTAAACACAATCTAGTTAATGAAGCCGCGGGTAAGGAAGTTTCGCCGCGTGTAGCAAATAGCGTTCGCTTAATTTGATGGCCATGTGTGGGCATAACCGCAGCATATTTATCCCATTATGCACGGCACGGCGGGCATCCCCGGTGATGCGAGTCACGTCCGCTGAAACGAATCGCATGTGACATTATTTGTGAAGATCGTGCTCTATCTTCGTCGGCGACATGCCCGGGACGTGGAGGGATTACTCACAAAGAAGTACGATTTCAACGGCACGATAAAGAAGCGAGAAGTAACGCGCGGTAAATTCTCACAGGGATTAACGCACGGTTACATGGCTTCCTTTTATGTGCGGGCTATGTTGATTTCATTTATTCCTGCTTCCGGATAATAAAACTCCTTTACGTGTAAGTGAAAGTATTCACAATACGCTTAAAATCTATAGCATTCTTACGGACGGTATCTAATCTCCAATTGATAATTGAATTAGTGCCAGAATTATAATGTTATTTTCCATCTCCTAATTTACAATATGCGTACAATATACGTATGATCTCATAATTTGAATATGAAAACAAATTACTCGATCACAAATCACATCATACTTGAATGCAATTCAAATTATAACAATCGCTATGATAGAACGGTATTGCTGTTATGTTAATAAATTAACCAATGCACCACTTTGCATACGCATCGGTATTACTATAGTGGTTGAATGCAATCATTATATTGGATATAAGGTACAAATTTTTCAATAATAATTACATGCTATTATGATTCATATTGTAAGCTATTTAAAAATTTATAGAGTAATCCTCCACTCATTCTTTCATTCAACGTTAATTCTTGCTCTTAATTTAATCCCTGCTCGTCTTATACCCCGCTGAAAAAATTAGATTTTATAGTGACATATCCACCGTGTTTGAGCATTGTATCTTCCAGTATAATTTCTACGGCAATCGTGCATCTGTGATATTATACCTTACCTACTATATCGGCTACCCATTGTTCCGCTAGATGCGACCGTCAAATGTTTTAGTGTTTCGATTGTACTGTTGGAGAATCAATAAAACGCCCCGCTATTTTCTTAGCAGTCCCTCCGACGCAACATTTATCGTTTAATTGATATTCATGGGTGGCGGTGACCACTTACCAATAGGAACTTTGTTGACTATTAACAGGAACATTATAGACTTAAAAATTGGGCTCATAACTTCGGACAAATCAGAAAGAACTTATTCAAAAAATATACGTAACAAACAGAAACCTTCCAATTTTTTTAAATTTAGACTGAACTACAACTACATACATAGTGATTTAAATTATAAAAATAATTATTTACACTTATTACACCACAGAAGTTAAAACTTACACGTTCCTATAAATTATAGCGTATCGAGAAATTATGTCCACCAGCTACAAAAGTAACATGAGATGGTTTTGGCTGTATTTTTAATTAAAGAAGTTTAGATACCTACGTATAAGAAAAAAGTAAACGATAAAAGGGCATTAGCAGCGGTATGTGAGTCAGCACAATATTAGCCGTTCCGCTATTGCTTGGTATTCGCCACGCGTCTCGCGTCCGGCCGGCGGAGCTCCCGCGACTCCACCTAACCCAACATTACCAAGCATATACCTAACCTACCTATATTGTACAAAACGTACAATGTCAAAAAAGCACCTTTTACACACAATAAACATATTACGTTTTTTTTTTTCACTGAACAACAAACAATTGTGCAAACCTTCAATGTACTATTTTGTTCTTACGTTTCAAAATGTTTTCATATATTTATATATCATACGTTACTTGATACTGAATTATGAATATCAGAATCTGTTACAAATAAATTAATTGAACATGAAAAAATGGTTAGATAGTATCAATATAGGCAGTAGCTATGCGTTGTCGGCCTGCGGCCGCAATTATTGCAAAATAACCATTCATTTTTCCGACAACTCGCAGAGCGTTCAACCATGCGTGATTTGTTTTTGTGCGTTTGTTCAGTGCCTGGATGCTCTACTGTGGTTATTTTGTTGTTTCGGAAACCATTTGTCGTAAAATAAAACAGTCCTCTAAAGTTTGATAAAATACAAGTACGAAAACAAAAATGTGAATGTCATTAATCCCATTGTCTTATTTATCGTTTCTGTAATTTTGAGATAACCATAAATGCAATTTTTTACGAACATCAACTCTGTGCAAGTCTTTCTTAATGTCTCCAATGTTCCTAGAAAAACCAAAATCCCGTAAAAAATAATTGTTATGGGTTGCAATGATGATAAACACTGAAAAATGAGAAGGTAAGTGTAGGATAAACTAATAAACATGTTTAAAAATTTTTTGCACATGCGAGTGAAACAGCATGATTGCAAGATTCAATATGGCGAATCCCCAAGTCCCAAATTAAATCATACATCTTCGCACCTGCCAGGAGCTTGCAAGGCGCAATTGGCTGGCTTTTACTGATTCTTGCTTTGACAAGTTTCTTAAATAGCGCGATAAATAAAATCAAATATTTTAAAACACAATATAAAAGAGTTTGAACTAACGTAATCGAAAATTTAATTTTGTAATGCTGTTCTATGTACCAACGATGCGGCCATTTGTTTATCGACTGTATATGTTCATAAAGAGATATTTAGGTTAAACGATAAGTACAAACAAGATATAAAATATATGTACGAGTATGTGTAACAGCTTACAAAGCAATACAAGGATTATTGACGCCAATTTCTCCATAGACACGTTCACTGCATCCACAGCAGTAATAAATAATTTTAAGTTTATTTAACACATTGTTGATAGTATCATGCGTTACTTTGCGAATTAATTTTACTTACCCTGAGGATGTTCTTTTTCATGCGAAACACGTGTTGATGACGGTATGTGTGTTGGTATATACTTTTATTTATTATAAACGCATGTTTTCCTTTGTGGGAGAGAGTAAGGTTCTATGCATGTATAGAAGTATATACCATCATACATTGTGCTTACGGATTGTTGGAAAGTAAATTAATACTAATTTAATAACACATTTTTATAATTATATCTACCGACTGAAAATTACTAATAAAAAAAATGTTCCTAATGTGACAGTTAACTCGCTTAGGTGTGGTTCTACTGAACAGAAACTTGTCCGAATTCCAGGTTATAGTAATGAAATAGTTATTCATCAGTCTTAAAACATATGCAAAATCACTGACATACAAACAAAGCACTTTAAATCAGCCGGTCTAAAGGCATAAAGTAGAAAACAAAAAAAACGTAATAACCGGACCCTAAGAAATTAGTCGCACAAAAACGACGTGGAGCCTGAGATATCCTGAAAAGAATCCTGTCCTGAATCATTATACATACACACATGCTAAACTAATATAAACATGTGAAAAGAGTCCCGTTCACGATAACAAATGTGAAAACCTGCCAAAGAATTCGTCGTAGATAATTCGGTAAAGGGTGAAATATAAAAAAGCTGCAAGTTACAACAACTCACGCCGTCTGTTAAGGATTTAGTGGAGGCATTCATTGGAAGGGACTGCTATCTCTATCTTGTTCATCGAATGTGAGAAAAAGCTGCGGCTTTAGTGGGACAAATTCTTTTCGATTCAGTCACGTAGCGGCGAGATGGGCCTCTTAGCAGATTTACCAAGCGCATGGTTAGGATTGGCCGAGCTTTTTATTAAAAGCTATTGAAAATAGCGTACGTTTACCACATATTAATAAAACTTATAGTCAAATTTTGCGGCACTAAAATATTCATTGTAAAAATCCAGATAAAACTTTAGTGCTTTTAAATTACTACATGTTCCTATTTTTTTAATTCTAAATGGTAAATTATTATTATTATTGTGATTATAATAATATGATAATAATAATAATAAAGATCTTAAATCATTTAAAGCAATTATGAAATATGACCTTCACATATAATTACACTTAAAAAAAAAATTATAAATTTTTTTGAACAATATTGTAAAGCCATCTAGATAGATGAGACAACGTAGATACGTTGTCTCCTCTCTGATGATTAATAATTAATTTTTATTACCTTCACATATTACAAATATTGTAATACACGATAATGTTGTGGAAATACCTTAAAATAATAACCATTATGTTCTTTACCTAGATAATAATATCTACGCGACTACAGACAAATAATCATAGATATTTTTCAAACAATTAGACACTGATCCAACTTTTGACAGTTTTATACTTTTCTTCATTTTAACTGTGATAGTGTAATGAATTTAACCCTGGTCTACTGCTTGTGGACTTGGGGGCCTAGACGATGTAACATTTCGTTGCAAAGTCGCAATTCGAAAGCTTTCAAATGTATGGAATAAACTTACATAGGTAAGATCCCCACACATTTTGAAATTTTTGAACCGCGTCAACGCTAATGAAATGTTAAATAATCTTTAGGGAGGATTTGAATAGTACAAGCATTCACTTTTAAATAAAAAATTAATTATACTATAAATTACTTGGGTTAGTAAGGAGTTGTTACCTTTATGCGTTCTGAAGATTCTAATTATATTATTCATATTCATATTTCCAACATTTGGCTTAACACAAAATGTACAGAAAAAAATACTCACATTAATTTGTATGAGTTGCTATTATTGAAATTGCAATAGTTGTGAACATATTTCAACTTAAAAAGTGTTAATCAAAAAAGATTCCATACAGAGCAGTATCCGTCCAGATGAAATGGCTAGTTGTGCGTCATTTACGATGTAATTGCGACACACAGCTGACGCCAGTGCGACTGCAGGTCGATGTTTCGTTGTACACAGCCTTTTATATATATGATACTCAACCATATTTTGTCGGTTTTATATCACAAAAAAGCTTTGTTTAAGTATGAAGAAAACAATGCAAATATATTTTAATAACATTAAATAGAATGAAAAACCTGTGCCGATCCTCACTGGAGCAGTGGACCGAGCATGCTCATTATGTTACAAGCTCCCCATGGTTGCAATAATCGAATTAATAAGTTTAACAAAAAAAACTTGTAATCGCAGCTATAGTGCACCACTTCTTCATTATTGTCAAATGTATAAGTTTATTATTAATAATTATAATTCCTAATTATTAAAAATTCATTACGCAAAGGAACTGTGAAAAATTAAATTTAAATTCTTATTCAATGGTCGACCTAATCGATATCTGGATGTAGCTAAACTGAGAACTTGGCGTATCGCCAAACATGCACTAAACGCAGTTACCTCAATTTAATCAACCTGTGCCACTCTCAAAGTATTCCTGCGGCAACTACTGATTATAAATGACTCTGATTCCACTTTCGCACCTGCTGTTATGTTATTAATATACCTAGATTAACAGCTCTTGAATTATTGTCTCCAAATTCCAATATCAGTATCTTCTTGAAAGCAGAGAAATACGCGTAAAACAAATCATTAGGTATAAATATATGTGCACACAATACTTGATAAGTTGGACTTTTCATAGAGAAAATCGATCAGTAGCTGACGTCAGTCCAGTTTCTAAAATTTATTAATAAACGTTATAGCATAAATAAATATTTTTACCCACTTTAAAGTATTATAAAGACTATATTTATCTAGTGGGCGTGCGAGTTTGTGTTAAAATTGCTGTCATCATTGGTAAACTTATAAAATAATCTTTATAATGTAATTCCTTATAATGTCATTCAATGTAAAATGAAATTCCCGTTTACATGTTAAAATCACAAGTTGAGTGACTATTACATTGTATGGTGACTTGCGTTTTATCGAGTGTTAGCGAGATTAATGGCGGTTCGTCGCTCGCGGCAATTACACGCGCAATGTGGTGTCATGGTTTTGTTGTGCTCACTAGCGAACCTATGTTTAAGGGAATGACGCGTGAAACCGAGCGGTGCGATTCGCTTTATGACGTACGTAAAATGACGCTTATGGCCGCGCCGTAAGAGTAACAAAATCGGTTTAAACACAAAACCACTTGTAATACGCAAAAAGTTGTGAACATTATTTCAAAAGCTAAATGTTTTATCTATATATTAATACGTGAAGCAAAAACTTTATACCCTTTTTATGACAATCACGCGGACGCAGGAGCAAGAAATTTGGTACAGTTAATGTTTACATGAAGAAGGTGTGCAGAAAACTAATATTTTTATTAAATATGCATGAAAAATATATGAAATTACATAACGAAAATAAACATTATGCACACTTATAATATACACACACATATATTCTTTTGTTTATGGTTAAAATCAAACTGAAAGATTAAATAACAAAAAAAAAAATTACATGAATAGGTATTGTTTTATTTATGACCTATCCTATTGTGCTTTATTATAGATACATTTATTTTGGCATCATTTTATTTATTCATTAATTCTGTTTATTTAAGTTTTATTGCATAATTAATTTATGGCAATTAGATTAGCGACATGTGTCGATAAAAGTGTAAAGTATCCATCGTAATATAGGTACATACAGATTTGAAAAAAATTACGTTTGACGTTTGGACAATTTTCCATTATAGAGCCATCTATTGATTCATGTTCGCACTATTAAACCTCTGCAAATGAAATAACCATGGCGGTTGTCAAAAAGTTTGAAGCACAAAAGCCGTGCGTGAAAATTTCGTTTTTTCGATGATTTTTTGTGTAGATTCAGTATAAAAACTAACTATAGACGTAAATAAAGTCTGACAACAGATCCGTAATAATGTTCATAATTTAAACTTAAAATTATTTGCGGTCGAATTTCCACCACTAGGCGACCACTAATAGATATAGATATACTAACCTAAACGTAGATCTTTTGAAGGTCACTATAGCCTGTTAGGTACAACTATATACTCGTAGGTTATATTTTACTATTCATTAAGACAAATAACACGCTTTATTAATGTGTCGCTAAGAACTAAACAGTGTTATCAACTCAATCCAACTATACAAGAGTTCTAACAGCTTTAGTTAAATGCTCCAACTAAATTTATCATGTAAGTAAAGGACAATGTTAATGCAAAAAGTTATAAAATAACATTCAACCATCCGTGTAACCAATTTTGTTACAGTGTCTTAATATCCATTAAAGTAAAAAAAACTTTAGTTGAAATTTAAATTCTGTATCACTCAATTGTAGGTAATTGTAATGATCGGTTTTTAATCGTTAGTATATATTTTACTAAACTACCATTATGTTGGTTACAGGAATAAAGCACTTAACGTTGCCAATCCTTACACAAAATTACTGAATGTGTTTTAGTCACACTTCACTTGCATTTTCAATAAATATCGTAAGTAGTATTGTAAAATAAAACAAATTGTATGCAATATATCACGAGACTTGAATCTTTGTCTTACGTGACGACCGTAGCGCAGTAACCATACGAAAGTTAAAATGTAGGTATTTTGCTTACAAACACATTCATTAGCGATGCAAATTTATATCATTTTCATCTAGTAGCCATGTTCTCATACATATGAAATACTCATTCATAAAATATTCAAAATGGTTTCATGCTTCTTAATTATCTATGTTTGTACTGCGACAGAAAGTTTCATATGTTCATACAAATTCGTTTCGAGTGTGCATAATTCCAGTTCTGAAATGTTGCTTTTACAAAATTTTATTACATACTACATTATAATCTGATGTTTTTACACAAATGTAACAAACTAATATCAAAAACATTTGGAAAGCATACCGAATAATTTTGTACCGTAAATACATATAATTTATTCGTAATTTTGATACAACTGTACGTCAACAGTATTTCACGTACCTTTTCAAATTATTTCGTAATAGCATAAAATGGTCCAATGATCAATTATAGAAAAACTGTTTGTTTGTAAGTGGCACAACGATCCTCTATGCTGGAATATTTTGCATATTGTAATATTACGGCATTTTCTGTTTAAAAACTATTTTAATTTTGTATTTCGCCACCGACGCATCCTACTAGGCGAACGCATTATAATTTTACGCAACAAATGTTGCATCGAAGTTTCACCGCATCGGTTTTGTCACGGGCGAGTAAAAGCCACTTACATAGTCACCAATTAAGAGTTTGACATCTATCGAAGCTTTTAAATTTATTTAAGGCTATTTTTCTCAAACTCTTTTTAAAACTAACTCAAACTTTTTTATGTTATATTTTATAAATACATTTATGCATGTAACTTTTGCTCCTACTACCGTTTCGAAAAGGTACTTTAATATTAAGGGGAAAAAATGGGGAAAGAAACTACATATTACATCTTATAAAACAAGATTATATGGCAATAACAAAGTAAATTTTAACCTGCGCGGAAAGGCCGTGGTGAAATTTTTCCATGTTTCAAACGAAATACTCAAAATAGTTTTCAAGAATCAAGACATTCCTCAAGAAAATATGTATAGGATAGGGTACTAATAGACGGCCGAATAGGCATCTCTACTTTAAGTGTATTTGCAGGCTGTAGTTGGTATCAAAGAGGAAAGTTAAAATATTTTGTTACCATCTATTCTAAAGTTGGTTTTGTACACAGTCGGAATTTATGATTTTTTAATAAAAACAAATATTTAAAGTTTCCACCCCAAAGTGGAAAATTGAGAGTGGGGGTTAAATTTTCTATAACTTTAGAAACCTATATGTAAAAAATCTCATTTTTGAAGATCTATCATAAACAGTTTGCAGATCATAACTGACTCCTCGGGACCATTTGGGTATAACTGTTTTAGACTCTATAAACAAACCAGGAGCATTTCACTCTTCGCTATCCCTTCCAAAGATAAACCACTTCATAGTGGTTCTATAATGGTTTGTTCAAAACTAAAGAACAGTTACTAACTAGATAGATTAATGGATCACTTTTTATGCAAAAATCATGTGGTATTATATTTATTTTAATCTATACCCTGAAGTTTATATTTGGCCACCTCATGAAATTTAATTTGTCTCATTCATTACAATATGCATATGTAATTAATGAGACAAATGACGAAGTTTTATACATCGCTGGGTCGAATAGACTTCACTGAATATCTCCACCTAGAATGAATACAGCAATAACTGCTGCAATAACATCCACGATACGTAAAATACTATTGAATATGGCTATCGTATTATATTAAGTTAGTTTAAGCTATAACACATAAGTTAAAAAATATGTAAGGCGTTCGTAACTATGTTCGCAAGGAGCATTCGAGACAAATTCAATTTGCGCGAACGCCGGCGACGAGCCAGTTTGCCCGGCTAACTAGTTGCGACGTGTACTTCCTTTCATTTCATATCGTATCTACGTAGCGATTGAGCACCATGCTTTTAGTTTCCATTATTTGTTTCTTCTACTATTACTTTTTCACCCCACATATTATTAGTATTATCAAATTATACAGTAAAGTTTAAAACTATTCATTAGTTACAAAAAACATGAAAATTATATCACGTAAATACTATGGTAGTGGAGTTTCATCACTTGGAGACATGAAACGACTTAAATTATTGCTAACTACAAAATATTGCAGAGCCACGTATTTACTTGTCACTATTTCCAACACTGAAGGACTCGAAAAAGAGATACGTTGTTCATACGCGATTATAATTTCCGCCGCGAGTAAGCTCTACAAAATATATGGAGTATCACAAAAAATCAATTGCCTATTTGATGAGAATTCTTGTTTGTCACAATTTCCTCTACAGAAATGTAGGAGTTGAAATTTCACGATCAACGTCAATTTCCATAAGACATAAGCTGATCATGAAATATAATATACTATCATCTATAGTGCGAATGAAAATATAAAACTGCTATGAATATTAAACTTATAATGAAAACTTTATAGTCAGTTTTGTAGAGGGCTCTCACAAAGATAACCTATGCTCGGAACACACGATTAAAAGTGTCACAAACTGTTGTTCCTTCCAACCGCTCCCTCAACTCCATCAACAAAAGCTGGAGGAAGAGAAGAATATTTTTTTTTATATAAATGAATGTTTACACACTCACACCCCGCACTAGGATTCCCTGTGCTGGCATAACTGCATGGACATAAACAAATATGACATTACAAACACCCATGACCCGAGAACAAACATTTATCTGTCACATAAATGTCTGTCCCGGCCGGTAATCGAACCCGGGACCCCTCGCTCGGCAGGCAGGGTCACTACCAACTAGGCTACAGTGTCGTCGAATGTATTACGAACACTGCAATTTGCAATGAGTGCAATGATGATTTATTAACACTAGCATCATAGTAGGTTCACAAATATTCTGTTAAGTATATGACTGAAGAAAAAAAGGTTCGGTATATTGATAAATAGAAAAGAGGTTTTAAGGAAATTGCAAAATATCACAGAGAAAATATTAATGTTCCATTAAAATCAATCTTTACTTGAACTTGAACAATACCATTTTCTGAGTAATGTCATACAAATACGTATTATAAATTATTTATACAAAATATAAATGATAAAGTCGATTGATATCTTTCACTGTTTCTGTATTTTTTTGTCTCAAATAAGCCAACATTTAAGTATACAATAATGATTAAATATATAAAATACCTAATAGAATAAGGAACAAAGTTTAGAGTTCCGTGTAACGCCCCGAGTAAAAGTTAAGTTAGTAATATACACTAACAGGCCAAGACAAGGCAAATGTGTTTCCCTCTGTCACTATAACAAGTAGTGTGCACTTTCAATTTTCATGCTTTAGCCATGTGTGTGATCCTATGCTATTATTAAAAAAATTTTGCACTTCATTTGTGCATCTTAGTAATGCAATTTTTTCATAGTAAACATGCTACTCACGGAGTATGAATCATCTTAATTAATATTTTAAACACTACTATAAACGACTTAACTAATATGTTTAGTAGATAGGTCAATTATTATTGTTATAGTTACGGGTTGTATATAGGTTTTTACGTTTTAAGGTTGCCGGAATACTGAATACTGAGTACTGAAATATTTTTGGATCATTAAAGTGTCTGTCTCTTTCGTGTGCGCCTGAACAAATCTGTTGAAACTGTTCAAACTGAAACCGAACCGAATTAAAGTAATATTGATTGACGTTCCAACATAAATTATAATACTGTTACGTTCACATACTCACACCCGTGCACTAGGATTCCCTGTGTTACGGAAGGCATGGACATATATGTACATGTATGACGTTACAAAGACACGTGACTCGCGAAGTCTGCCCCGGCTAGGAATCGAAACCGGGATCCGTCGCTCGACAAACAGAGTCACTACCAACTGAGATACAGGGTCTTCAATAAGAGAGTTATAAAAAAAATTGCGAAGTGCATTAAATAATTTCAAGGACATACTTTATTTAACACACATTCAAGAAAATCCATAAATTGTTATTTTTATCCTCAACTTTCCCTTAAAGTATCAACCAAAAATTTACTATATTTACTTCTACGAAAGTCTTCAAAACAGAAAATACTCTTGGATACATTTACTGTAGAGAATCCTGTACAACCTGAGTCCGATTCGATCTTGCGCATTTGTTATTTAATACAACAAACAAGCATTATAAAAACTAAGTATTACCATTACTATAAAAACGAATATTTTCATGGAGTGTTACTAAGTTAGACGACAACGTAGCAAGATGTTACGTAATATTATAACTTGGCGACTTGTTGTACGCTTATTTTCGAATAAGAAATCTCGTGAAGAAGTTAAGTTTGTGCTAACAGATCGTTACAACAGTTGGTCTCTGTGGTAATAACACAAGTCCACAGATATATATA